>LPNX010623904.1:95040-205040 GCA_001517045.1 Pseudotsuga menziesii | reverse complement strand
ATTTGTTATAAAACTTTGGGAAAACTATCAAGAATTTATAATGGAAAATGTAAAAAGGATTAGGATGAACAAATGGTATAAATTAGACACATCAAACATCATACACATCTTCTTCATCATTTTATTTTTCATGCGCTTAGAAATTGGCCCTTCATATTTCAGTTGATAAGATGGTTCTGCTTCCATGATTGCCACTTTGTAAATGATTATCTCATCAGGATATGTAGAACATCCGATCATAATTGACTTAGTTACTTCAAACCAACCTTTCGCCTTCACCAATTTTTCGAAGGACTTCAGTAGTGGCTGAAAATAACTCATCATTATAAGAATGGCCATCATCATGTCAATACGAACAATATTATAGAGCTGTTGAAAAAGATGACTTGTTTCCTGCCTCTCTTGTGGTGGTCGTTGCTCCCATTCTGCATTGTTTTCCATTTCAACTTCCAGTGTTTTCAATTCAAGTATCTTATTCAAACTCTCATCCAGGAGAAAGATACTATCATTGATGAGAAAATTCAAGAAGTTAAAATACACCCCTTTTGGTGTGCTTTTGCAACAATTATCCATGCAATCCGATGACTAGGCACCAACGACAAGTACTCTAGCAATTTTGCAATATTATGGTGTATTATTGAACTTATCATAGAACTGAGTATGTGACCCAATAAATTCAATGTCCACATAAATATTCATCAGGTTATGATGCGATATGCTATTGGGAAAACAAATGTCCTTCAAAAAGAGTATCCATTACTAGTAATTGCATCAGCCATTCAAAACGTCTACCATATTGACCCTTGAATAAGGGTTCTTGACATAGAGTGGACTTGCCATAAACATGATAATAAAATTCATGAAATCATCGAACACAACACCATCTATTGTTTAGTTGGATTCCTAAAATTCAGAGGAAGGAAGTGGTTAACAAGTAGTAATCATTTCAAGTACAGATGATTGGAATTTTGCTTCTTTTAATGCTAGCTATAAGATCTGACACTCCTCCCTTATCTCCTTTAGAAATGTCATCAACCTCATCCATAGTTAAAATAGAATTCCTATGCTTGACCCATCCATGAAGCTGCGTCTACTCAAAGATTCATTGTTGACTTGTCTCATCTGACTGCCTTTTCCTGCATGGCAAGTTGCGTGATAAGCTTCCCTCATAATTGTACTTGCTAGTTCATTTATTTCTCTGTCATGGCTAGTTTTCGCTGCCATATCTGATTTCCATCAATGACAATCTATACTGCCATATTGCCAACACTTTGAAGATGTGGAAAGACCCTATTTTTTTAAAAATCCCTTACTTTTTTACTAACAAAAGCATAGGATGATTGATTTCCTTATCATGGATCAACTATGAATAAGTAGGATGTTGTAGTCTAGAAAACACCATACTAGAAAATAATAATTTGAAATTTCAAACCAATCTTTGACTTATTTTGGCATGATTTGTCCATGGATTCTATATTGGTTAACACAGTCTTCCATTTATTTGCAGAAATTATGATGGAAAAAGGAAGATAGCCATGGACATGCATAAGAATTGGAAATAACATGTAAAATAATTATAAAATATAATGAAGGATGTTGAATAAGAAAAGAAAAAAGGTATATCATAAAATCAAAGATGAAAAGCACTTAGGTGAACCTTTAACATGGGACTATTGACAACCATTTCGGTTAATGGAGAAAAGCTAACAAAGTGTTCAAAATCTACCTTTTAAAATATTTGCATTTTGGTTTAGGCCTTAATGAAATTGTTTCCCAAATATCTTCATCCTTTACTCTCAATATAGATTTATTCATTGGATCAAGGTCATCTCAAGTACTATTGCCACTTAGGAATGTCATAGAGTCTTATGAATTAAATCTATATTTTCATATGCTTTTCTAATAATGAATGCATAATAGTTTGTTGTTTCTGATACACATGATGGAATAGGTTGTAGGTTGATTGAATGAAAATACCAAGTTCAAATAAAATGCATACACAACACTTAGTTTTAATAGTAGAATGGTTATTATTTTATCACTCAAGCCACATGAACCCTAAAATGTTGCATGCATGCGAGAATGTAAATAGAAGGGCAAAAACTATATGTGTATCCATCATAAAAAAATGACCTATAGAATCATTCCTTGGATGTAAAGGTGGTATTTTATTATGGTATCATTTTCCTTATGATGCTATGTATTTTCAATATTGATGCACAATTCACCATACAATTCATTAAAAAACAATTTGGTCCATGGCCTTGTCACTAAAAGTTTGTTTCCTTGATTCTAGAGATTTCTTTTCATTTATTAATAATATCCCAACCACTAAGTTCATGGCATAAACCCTTTTCCTTTCCCCTTTTAATATTCAATAGTCAATAAAAATCCCAAACTATTATCCACTTATAATCCTTAAAACCAAATATATGAGACTTTGGCCATGTTATTAAACCATCAATTATTGTCCCAAGTTTTAGTGATCATTTCTCATTGGAGAAATAAAGATGCCATTGGCCTCACATGAAATGCATATCACTACATGATCAAACCCAAGATTAACCATCATATGGTGAATCTCTATCCCAAGCATTCTACAAAGTTCAAGACCATGCCCCATCCAAATGGAGCCAATATCAATACACACTATGAGTTGAATGATATTATATACATATCACTACATGATCAAACCCATAAGTAACCACCATATTCCTAATCCCTAACCAAAATTCCCCACCAAGTCCAAGACTAATCCCCATCCAAATTTATTTCATTGCAATAGCCACATTTTGTCATTGCAATAGCAATAGAGCATAACATTTCATCGCAATAGCCATGAAACATAACATTTCATGGAAATAGCCATGTTTACCTTTCGTTGTAATAGTGACACTATTAAAACTTCGTCGCAATAACAATGAACGTTAGGAGATTTTTCAAAATCTTCAAAAAATTGACACTATTTTTCCACAAAAGCAATGATTTTAACTTTTCGTGGAAAACTTTCATGGGGCTTTTGACACATATGTAGTAGTGTCATAAGAGCATTGGAAAACACGCTCGGGCCAATGACAGGAAAGGATGGTATGGACACATTGTCAATGGTAGTGTCGATACTAGAAAGGACGTGTTCCGGTGTGGCTGACCCCTTTGGATCATTGTATGTTAGCTGGTTGATGGTCATGATATTCCCATCATGAGGGAAAATCAAGAGTCGAAATACGGTAGAGGAAATGACTTGCATTGCATAAATATAACTATGTCCTAGGAGGAGGTTGCAATCAAGTTTGGAATTGACAACCTCAATGTCAAACAACATTGTTTTGTTGGCTAACTCAACAGGGACATTCGTGAGGACGCCTTGGGGTTGAGCAAAGAGACCATCATAGTTGTGAAGGGAGGTGGAAGACGGTTGAAGGGTTGGGGATCCAAGTTTATTCCAAATAAAGGTTGACATAACATAGGTGGATGCCCCCTCATTAATGATGCATTGATGAATAACCAAATTTTGAATCGTGACTAGAACTTGGAAGGCGATGGACGATGGAATTTGGGGTTCTCCTTGATCTAGGTCGAACATGATCAACCTAGAATCAGAGGGCTTGATGACACCTAAAGTAGATAACAATGCTTTACATTGCGAAGGACATGTTTTAAGCACTTCCAAAGCAGACATGGCTATGGGAGATTGGGCCAATTGGTCAACAATACTGTAGTTGAGCGCAACTATTGAAGTGGCGTTGTTTGTAATGCAAAACAAAGGGAACCATGGAAATTTGGTAGTTCCATCCATAGGGGGTCTCAAAAAATGAAAAGACATGTCAAGAGTGGTAGAGGTAGATTCTGCAGATGGGTCAATAGTTTCCATGGTGTAACCATACTGGTTTTGTTGAGTTTGGTGGTTGACATTAGACGATAACATCATGAGGTGATGGACACTAGGATCAATGGGTTGAACCACATAAGTGGTTGTGGATTTTATGGGGCCAAGGGTTGGGTTACAACCATTTCTTGTTGTGGTAGGGGGTTTTGGAGCACCATAGGTGGAGGAATCGATGGTGTTGGGTTTGGTTGAGCTAGAGCAACCACATTGGGGTCATGTTGATTGTTGTTTTGGAGTAAATGGTGTATGTGATTCAAGTGAGGAAATGGATGGGTGTAATGGCCATAAGTGTTACACATGGCATATAGATGGTTAGTATGCAACTATGGGTTCTTCCCAGCTCGAGCAGGATGCTGGATATTTTGTGCAATGGGTTTGGAACCATTATTGTTCAAAGGGTTCTCTTGTTGGACACCTCCTTGAGTCTTGTTGTTACCCTGATTCCTACCTCTCTTATTCCTTCCTTGCCCTTTTTGGTTATTGGGGGTGGGTTGGTCAGGGAGATTTTGTTATACATAGACCTATCCCGTAGGAGCAGGAGGAGTCAGGGTCGGAGCCGGAGTAGGTTTCATAGGTGGAGGATAATAGGCAGGAGCAGCTAGTGGGGCCCAAAGCAGGCCATTTGGTTAGTACATGAGTATGTCGAACAAGGCAGTCTATCAACATGAGGGGCTGGTGTAGGAGGCGCATAGGAAGGTGTGGCTCCAGATTGAGCCATTATGTGTGAATAATCAATGGTGTAACCTGGTTGGACAATAATAATGCTGTGACCATAATGTGGTGGTGTCATATGATATTTCGTGTAAAAGTGAGTATCTTGTGTAAGAGAGTCGATGACACCATCCATAGCAGGAGATGCCCTTGGCGTATCTCTACGTGAGGAGCTAGAATAGGGAGCATCATGTATAATGGTATATAAGTAATGTGATTGAGCATATATAAGATCGAATTGTTGAGCCTTTAGCATGGCTTCCTCCTCGGTTTGTGGGTGCTCAAATGCAACGTCCTTGGATATGGGGGGGAGTAAGGTTTTGAGGAACCAATCTAGGAAAATACTATCATCTAAATGGATCTTACATAGAATACGACAATGATGCCATTCATGGATATGATCTGTGATATGGGTAGTTGTGTTATGTCGATAGGATAATAAGATTTCCACCCCCTCATTGTAATGAACATGTAACTAGAAGTATTGAAGGAACATCGAGGATAACAAGGAAAAGTCTAGGCTAGTGGAATGAGGCAATTCGATATACCACTTAGCTGCAACACTAGTGAGTGTGTGCTAGAATATCCATAATCGGACATAATCATCCATGATGATGTTATATGAAAACCATAAGAGGAATGACATAACATGGTTTTGGGGATCCTCTCCCGCCTTACCCTCAAACTTAGGGATGTATGAGGGAAGATTGGTAGGAAAAGGAGGCCATTATGGGTTATGATGAATTGCGTTATTAGTTAATCATGCCAAATCAGGAAGGTTGAGACTAACCATAAAATGTAGACTAGAACCAAGAGTGGATCGGGAAGGGCCAACAATGGTGCCAACGAAAACAGGAATGTAATTCTCATATGTAACTAGAGGTGGGTAAGGTTGAATTCCAACAGTAAGAATAGTCACTGGTATGGTAGGAATAGTTGAAACAGATGTGGATGGGCCACTGAACCCAAGTATAAATGGTGGAATGATAGGAACCACAGTGCTTTTAATGGGGCCACCACTAGTGGGTAGCAGACCAACAATAGCGTGTGCAGTGGAAAATGGTGCACTAGTACTAGGACCTATCGGTTCGACAGAAGGGATACTCATAATGATGGGTGTAACGAACATATAAATCCCACTGCCAACCTCTCCCCCTTGGAAGGGATCAGGATGTTCACCAACCATGGGGCTATATGGGGTAGTGAACAAGGTCGGTTCATATTGATATGAATATGAATCAGACTCAGAGGCTGTATGTGGCTTCGAAGGTGGTGAACGATGTCGAATATGGATCTGATGGTGACTGTTCAAGGAACCAAACTGGGGGGTATTCCCCCTAATCCTATGTGATAAGCGTGGTGGAGCTATGATGGAATTATGGAGTGCTATTTAATGAATGAAAACTCAAGAGTATCAATAGGCTCACAAACCCAACTACAATTGAGTGTGTAAAAGACAGTGTATAAATGGCAGCTCGTAGGAACAATATCTAAAATCGAGCTGCAACAATGAGTTACAACAAGGCATGTCTATATTAAAGTGGACAAAAATCCAACAATCAGCACTACCTATAAATAATATGACTTACTAATATATGGGATAAAGTTCAAGTAAACTCCTAACTACAAGCTAGAATCCACTCACGAATTGTATCCTCAGCAAGGTGATGAAATCCTAGTTGGACAATACAAAATGGAAGAACAATAGGCTAAGAGAATCCCCCTAATGAGAAGGACCTCTGGGTAAAATATCCCTAGAAGAATGGAAAATAGGATACCTTGTTCATGACACATTCGGTTGGTTTCCTGGCACTTAAGTCCTTTGGCCTGCAACCCCCACTTGGGTGGTGTGAGGAGGACTGAAAGGGTTAACCTTCGGTGCAATATGGAGTGTGGTATTCCACCCTGACTTCCAAAAACCCTTCTTCACAACTTACTCTTGCATAGCATCCCCCCCGACATACTGGCCTTGATTATGTCAACAAGTACAAGAGGAGTTTGATCCCCTAATGGTAAAAGCTATGTCTTAATATGTAAGTGACAAAGGGGTCTTGTTTGGATGCCTTTCCCCAATGTCCTAACTTAGCTACAATATTGTTTTGTCCTCAAATGAGGTTACAATGTTAGTTGTATTAAGTTAGTTTTAAGGGTAGCTTGGGTTCATGAACCAAACGTTTTTGTCTTTAGGGTGTGAGATGTGTGAAAATGGTGTGTATAATCCCCAACAATCCTATGACAAAGATGCAACAATATCACTGTAGATATGCATAAAATAAAATGCAGATAAATAGAAGAAAATAACAGTAAATATCATGAAAAATCACAACTAATTCTTCCAGAACATAAAATAAACACAAGTAAACGGACATTTAAGGAACTTACCAAGATGTAGGAAACACACAACTGGTCTTGAATATGAAGATTAACTCAAGAAGCTCACAAAATAGGAAAATAGGAGCTCACAACAAACCAAGGGGTTGCAATGGATCAGATATGTACATAAACAGGTAGAGAAAGGGTAAAACATAAACATGGAGTCTGGAACAAGGATATCAAGCATTGAAAAGGACTGCAAAACTACAGGTCGCACCTATTGGTGGAACAGGTGTGATCGGGGTCGCACAAAACATGGAAACATTCATGATTAGGGCAGAGAAATAGTTGGAAGACTTAGCTCGCACAAAATATAGGATTAAGCGCTTCAGGTCACTCAAAACTTAGTCACATTAGTGACCATAGTCGCTTTGGAAGTCGGGATTGGCACGATCTAGCTTTCTGGTCCAGGTCTCACTTATCAAGGAAAAAGTAGCAACATGGGTTTCCCTTATCAGGAAAAAAGGTGTGACTAGGTCGCAACTTTCGGCTGAACAAGTGCGACTTATTCGGAACTAAATTTTTGAAGAATGAAAGCTACATAAATTGATATTTATATATCTTATAATGATGATGTGAGATTATTATGTTTTTAAGTATAATCATTGTTTGCAATAAATTGTACTACTTAGTTAATGTTGAAGAGAATTTTAAGGTGACACATGGTTAATAAACTAAAATGAAAAACATTTAAAAGTATAATGTAAATTGTTAAATAAATATATAAGTTCATTTATTTTTTTCTTCTAAACCTTCTAAATACTTAATGGTGTAACCTAACATAACTAGTTACATGTATATCTATGATTATTTTTAAACTCAACTAGAAAGATAAGTAAATAAGAGCCATAAGATGGCAATGTCCTTGCAAATTGCTAATATATTAATTTGAAATATATAAGTTATTGTTATAACCCAAAAGCTAATGAATCAAACTAAAAATATGAATGATATAGATGTAAACTAAAATCATGAACTTGAAACCGATTATTTGAAAATTTAGAAACTATCTCTATAGTCCAAACTCTATTAAATTAAAACTAAAATTCCATTTATACCCTTCTTATTTCCATCTATTAACTTATCTTCAGTAGATTTTGATGCATTAAGACTCTGCAAAATGTATATCAACAATTGCATGTACCGTGTTTATAAATTGTATTCATGCATTATAGATGATGGAGATAGAGCATGCAGGTTCTGAACTATAGCATGCAAATTAGTTTTATTTAAATTTTGTTAAGAACCATGATATCAATGAATTTCCAAAGGTTTCCATGAGTAAAATATTCACTCATGCTCTCATGGAAAAGGATTCCACCTAAGGGCTAGGCTTCACAGTTAATGTTATATTGGTCCTTCAAGTTCTTGGTATGATTTTCCAAAATTATGTGTGAATCAATACAATCAAGATACTGAGTGTTTCAAGTTCTTGGAAGGATTTTTCAAAATGTGTGAAGCGATACAATCAAGAGACTGCTTGAGTTTTAAAGCTGTTTATATTGTGTAATTTCAGTTTTGTATTTTTCTCCAACATTCTCTTTCCATCAATGTGTTTCGTATATCCATATCAATTAGTATTTGTGTGTCTTAAATCTATTGTATTTTTTCCTATTTTGTGCTTCTTCTATGACTATCATACCATTTTATGCCATTTTAGCACTTCCATATTTTCCGCACAGAATACTAGATTGTTCTTTTAGCTTATTTGTCCAATTATTCCATGAACAAGGTAGACCAGTTGGAGCATTAGAGCAAATTTTGGGTCTAAAATGGGCCTCCTAAGGAAAATAATAAACTATAAATTAAAAGAATAAAATAATATTTATTGTAGTAGGGATTTCTCCCCGACTACATGCAAAAGCACCAACCCTAAATAATGATGCTCATAGGGTAGAGTTCAACAATAACAAAAGAAAAAAAATATTAAGATAACGATATTTTTTAGGGTTTTTTAGATTTATAATACTAACTAATGCAAAATAAAAATAGAGAGTACATTTTCTGAAATGTGGGCCACCATAGACGTCCTCAAAAATAGTCCTGCAACTCCACGGTTTGGGTCTCTAGTCTCTTCCACGAATAGTTGTCAAACGAGGGAATGGGTCCAAATGGGTATGGAGTGAACTCAACGTACACCGTGGGGAATTGCATGGAAAAATATGGGGAAAATGGCAGAAAATGGAAAGAAGTGTTTTGGGGGAGGCCCTCACAATGTATTTATAGTATGTTCCAAGAGTTTTTGACCCATGGCAATGACCCATGGTATTTTATTATCAATGGTATTTTGTCCCATTCTCATTTTTAGGGTTTTTTACCCTTTTTTGGAGAGAGTGGGGATAAATCGCAATAAATGATTATCTTCCCTTCATTTATGGGGAAGGAATGATGATGTTTTGGACCATATTTAGTGGAAATAGAATTGTGAAGGTCAAAAGGGAGGAAATAATGGTGGGAATATGATGTATGTTTATGGTTTATACCATAGAGAGGTATATGCACAATTTTTAGTGTTAACATTTATGAATGTTAGAGGGAAAGAGAAAAAAGTAGTTTTTTTTGTATTTTCAACATATCTCCCTTTCGTTTTTCTCAAATTTTGAGCAGGAACACTCATTGGATGCAGAATTAAATTTTGCATCCAAGGAGTACCCACACTGCATACTTTTGAGGGACCCCACACCACAAAAAATGAGAAATATATCAGAAGTAATGTTATGCAAAATACATAAAGTAACACATTTTTTTTATTTGTGTTTTTCATTTTCTGTTGTGTGGGGTCCCTCAAAAGTATGTAGCATGGGTACTTGTTGGATGCAAAATTTAATTTCGCATCCAACGAGTGATCCTGCTCAAAATTTGAGTAAAATGAGTAGGTGATATGTTGAAAATACAAATTAAAAAATAGATTTTTAACTGCCAAATATGCCATGTCAACCACTATTTTTTACTCTTTTCTTGAAATTCTATTGGTTCTTGAACTCAATGGATATATTTAATATGAGGTGGATTATTTTATTATATGGCCCATTTTAGACGCCAAATTTTCTCTAATGGAAGACAATAGTTTAAAATACTATCTCTACTACAACTAAAATTTGAGATCAATGAAAGAAAGTAAACACACTACTTTTTATCAATAACGAGATTCACGCTGAGCTACTATAATGAGACCCAAAGCAAGTAAATAACTCATAAAGAATCATAAAATCATGAATTATATGCATTCACTAAACCTTGAAGTTATTAGGCCATCTTGAACACACTATTATATAATAACAAGGACCGACTTGTGCATATAGTTAACAAAAGATCAGAAATAGGAATGAATCAAATTCCAATATGGTTGCAAGTATACACACATAAGTAAAGTATGAACAAGATTAAATCCCTTGACTCGTACTAGGGTAAAGATAGTTTATTTTTAAAACATGGAAACTTAGAAGAATTAATCCATTTTAAATCAAATTGTTAAGAAGAGTTTTACTTTCTTCATACTTTATCGCCATGCGAACCTAGTATATGACCTTTAGGGTTAATAATGAAAAACAAAAGTATCTATAGTTGAATGATCTAGTAACAAAAATGTGTAAATTATAGGTAACTCTCAACTCTTGGGTCACTGGTAAGCTATGATTATTACCATGAACAAGACCTGCAAACATACAACTGACAAGCTAGTACAAGTTCCATCTAATAGTGAGTTAATAAAATCAAAGAGAGAAAGTAAGCACAAGGTATAAAATATAAAACCTAGATTTCATTGGCACGAAGAGTTCATGGAATCGAACCCTAGGTCTTAAAAACTAGGTGGATCTAACCCTAAACACCATAAATATTAAAGGGATGTCTATAATATATTCACAACCACTTGAGGATACATGTTTCCTCAGCTGTTAAGAGATGAACGTTGAAGTAGTAAAACATCAGTCTAGACATAAACCAAAAATGGTTACCTACGACACACCATAATAATTCTATACTTCTACTTTCACCCACAAATAAATTTTGTACACAATGTAAATAGGTAAATTTAAGTGCTACAGATCCAGATGGATGGTGTTGACTCGACGAAGTGAATAAGGGATCAAATAAATGAATTATTTCAAAATTCCTATGGGATGGAATTCAACCCTGGAGGACCTTATGAGATTTATAAAATGATGTCATGATTACCTAGAATGTATTTTTATCATTTGTGAATTTTCCTTTTCCATTTTGGAAAGCACTATCTTGTCCATTACACAGTGAGTGCTCGCTCTCCTTGATAGTGAGCCAATTTTGAGGGAGTTAGATTCTCATCCAAATTTTCTGTTGAAGAGGACACCCTGAAATATCATTTGGATATTAATGGATTGTTTTTATTATATCTATGATTCTTATACAATTCAATATCTATATATTTCCCCATTCTCTCATTCCCTACTTCTCAATTCCCATGTTTCCACATGAAGGCGCACAAGTGTGAATGATGCTTGTGATTTGTTGAATTCAGTTGATTCCCAAGAATGGGTGAATGTTGTTTATATCTATAATATGTTACCCATACTCTATGTAAGTCGAATTATCAGAAATAAATATGCAAAAACTTCCACATTTCTAAGCTATGGTTTGACTAGTTTCCATGTCTTGGTTTCCATTTCAAAGGAGTTGTGTATGTGATTTGTGTTGAGAGGTTGATATGATGTTAAATTGTGTTGAGTATTATATTTATGTTTTTTTTATGGTATATAATCCTCATTATTTTTCCTAAATCATTTCATATTCATTTTATGAGTCGAAGTTAAGCTTTCAGTGTCATTTCCCTTAAGTAATAACACTGAAAATATGCATTCGAATGTGAAGATTTATAAATATATTTGAATAAATTATTTATTTACATATATAAATACAGTAATTTAAGTCTAATATCAGTTTCCATACTCTATTTTCCAAATTTTGAGGACCGCACATGAGTTGGGAATCCATTTATGCTCACAACCTAGGGGGAATTTAACCACAATTTACTAGTAATTTTCCATTTTTCCAATGACCCCAAATATAGTTGCATATGTCCATAACATGTTATAAAGTGACCATATATTCCATTTAGTTTTACTAAGAATCAAAATATTAGTCTCTACCAAATTCTATACCCTCTTGTGCCATTCGAAGCCCTTAGAGTCAAGACTTGTCAACACAAATTTTCCCCAAATTCTGCCTTTGTTTGTAATTTTCATCTTGGGTCATTATAGTGGTATCAGAGCATGATATTAGAAACTTCTGGATTTTCCTATGAAAATTTTATGATGATGGTATTTCCACATTAGAAACTGAAACTGAAGATATTAACAATGGAAGAGAAGGAGGTGAAGAAGTTAGTTCTGTGTACAAGGAGATTAGGGAAAAAATAGGATTCAAAGATATGGATGATAAGGAAAATAATGAGGACCTTAATCCATTCATGAATACAAACCCTGAAAATATGACCAAACATTCCATGCAAGGGTTTGAATTGTTGGCTACCCAACTTGGGGGAAATTCAACACCCGGGAGTAGTAATGGTACACCTCTTGATGAGAAAATGACCTATGGGGGAGCTATTTTTTTCAAAGGATGGACCTAATAAACGACACCATGAGTTCAAGAATAAGAACATACCTACAATTTGTAATTTTTTAGAGTCCAAAGAGGGCCCTTACGCTACTTATTATGTGAGGGAAGTAGCAAATGATTGGAAACAACTAAGTGATGAATGTAGGAAAGTCCTACCTTTCGATCAATTCATCAGGGCCTCTATTCAGTTTAATCATGGAGGAAGTGGGAATATGACACCTCCTATTAATCAAGAATTAAAGTATAACATGGGAACAGTAACTATTCCTTCCTTTTATGGTTCTTCCCAAATGTTTGCTAGTGCTTGGTTACAAAAATTAAGTATGTATTTCCAGGTAAATCCTACGGTTGAAGAAGATGCATTGAAAATGCCCATTTTACTTCTTGAAGGGGAAGCTAGTGATTGGTGGTCCCATGGTATTATAATATTGGTACATGATCATTTTATATATTATTAGGTTTTCTCCAATGCATTAATGGATGGATTTGAGAGGAAAGACCTCGAGATTCCTTTCAAAGAACTAGCACAATTGAAGCAAGTTAAGATTCCTGATGGCATATATGATAGACTTTGAAAATATTTTACTAATGGTTTCTGATATCTCTATGACTAGGTTGGTCTTACTATTTACTAAAGGATTGATAGAACCTTTTAGAGGGTTCATGAAATCCCACAAGCTAGCTACATTGAAGGATTCCATGAATTTGGCAAGAGACGTGCAGAATGTGTTTCCAAGACCCAAATACCCCCCTAATCCTAATTTACCTTCTGAATTCAAGGAAGGTAAGAAACAATGGAAAAATGAATCCTTTTCCAAATATAATAAGGGAGGGACAAGAAAATAAGAACTCAAAAGAAAGAAACTATGCTTCACATGTCAACAACCTTGGGTTCCAGGACATAAGTGTGCAAAGGGAAGGCACACTACATTGAATTTTTCTCTGAAGATGAGGACAGGGAGAGGATTAAGAAGAAAAAATTTTATCCCAATAAGAAGAGTATAAAACAATAGAATAAGAACAAACCACTCTTGATATAGGAAAAAATTCAATACTTTCAGGTGTATGTAGACTTCACACCCTGAGGCTCAAGGGTAATAGACAAAGCCAAAATGTTATGGTCCTAGTGGATGGAGGAGACTTTAATAAATTCATATATGCAACATTGGTGGAGAGGAGAAAGTTAAAATATGAAACCTTCGATGGTTTCATAGTAATCATTTCAGGTAACAATTCTATGGACTCCACCAAATGTATTCCAAAGCTTCAAGTTACTATATGAAATCATAATACCATTGAAAATTTCTATGTAGTGAATGTGGCTGATACAAATGTGGTTTTGGGATTCCAATGGTTGTATTATTTATGGGAGCATACAACAAATTATTAAGTCCCTAAAATGAGGTTCAAAAATTCAGAAGGGAAACCTATCATGTTGAGAGGAATGCACACTTACCCAAATCAAGTGGTGTCCTCTCATAGTATGAGGTAAATATTGAGTAATGGAGATATAGAATTGGCTCTTGAATGTTTGATTACATATTCTAAACCTCATTTGAAGGCTTCCAATCATCCTAAGGAGATAGAGAAGTTATTGAGTAAGTATGAGAGGATTTTTTGAGAACTCCCCCCAGGAAGACCACCAGACAAAGGGGTGCAGCATATCATTGAGTTAGAGATAGGAACCCAAACTATCAAAATGAATCTCTATAGGAACCCCAAAAGGATTAGAGATGATATTGAGGAGTAAATTAAATAACTTTTGGGGTTGGGTCTCATAAGTCCTAGTTCAAGCCCATATGCTTCTTCAATTGTTATGGTAAAGAAAAAAATGGAACTTTGAGAATGCGCATTGAGTTTAGAGCTTTGAATAAGAACACAGTGAAGGATAGATATCCTATACCAAGTATTGATGAGCTCATGGATTATCTCCATGGAGCCAATTTCTTCTTAAATATTGACCTTTCATTTGGTTATCATCAAAGTCGAATGAGGGAAGAAGACATACCAAATTCTTCTTTCAAATGCAACTATGGTTACTTTGAGTTTGTTTCCATTCCCTTTGGCTTGAAAAATTATCCTTCCACATTCCAATCATGCATGAATAATATATTACACAATAAAATTCATAATTTTGTATTAGTTTTCTTTGAGGACATTCTTATTTACAGTAAAGCATGGAACGAACATTTGCATCATCAAGAAGTGGTATTAAAAATTCTGCATGATCAATCTTCATTTGCTAAGCTGTCAAAATGTGAGTTTGGTTTGACAAAACTTTTGTATCTTGGAAATATGATTGTTCAAGATGGTGTGGAGGTGGATATGGAAAAAATAAAAGGCATTATAGAATGGCCTTGTCCCAAATATCTCACTGAATTGAGAGGATTCATTGCAATTTGTACCTGCTATAGAAATTTTGTGAAGTGGTTCTCCCAAATCATTTCAGCTCTCACTGATTTGAAAAATAAATATTATTTCCAATGGAATGAAGAGGCTGAAAAATCTTTCCAAAGAATGAAAGAGGTAATAAGAAATTGTCCTATTCTAGCCTTTCCTAATTTTTCTAAACCATTTGTCTTAGAATGTGATGCATCAGAAGAAGGCATTGGAGTACTCATAAATCAAGGAAAACACGCAATATATTTTGAGAGTAGGAATATAAATCTACATGAGAAGATTTAGTCTATTTATGATAAATAAATTTTATCCATCATTCATGTTTTGATCAAGTTTAGGCAATACTTGGTGGGAAACAAGTTTGTCGTAAAAAATGACCATAACAACTTAAGGTACTTCCTCACTCAAAAGGATCTGAATGAAAGGCAAAAAAAGTGGTTGAGAAAGATTCAAGAATTTGAATTTGATATTGAATATTTCAAGGGGAATAATAATGTGGTATCTGATGCCTTATCTAGAAGACCTTCTATTTTTCTAATGGATGTTGCAGAAAATTAGAAAGTTATATTAGAAGTAGAATATGCCAATGATAAGTTTTCTTGTAAGATTTTTTATGGGACTAACCATGATGATAGGTATAAGGTGTTTGAAGTAATCATATAATACAAATATAGAATCTATTTGGTCCCTAGTTCAAGTTTGAAGGAGAAAATTTTAAAGAGAGCTCATGATTCTCCTCTAGCAGGTCACCCTGGTTTCTTCAAAACATATAGAATGTTGAGGGAAATATTCTCATGGAAAGGGTTGAAGGATGATATTCTGAAATATGTTAATGAATGCCCCATATGTCAGAAAAAGAAAGTGGATCACACTCATTCAAATGGCCTCTTACACCCCTTTCCTATTACAGAACAAAAATGGGAGAGCATTTCCATAGATTTCATCACTAGTTTTCCCAAGGTACTTATTGGGGTGTGTTCTACTATATTAAATACACCTAATATTTAATTATCAACCGAGGTTGGTAGGATTAGAGTTGATACAAAATATATGTGAAGGTAAAAAGACTCCTGGGGTATCATGGAGATATTTTAATAAACAAAAGATTGAAAGATCTTTCAAAATGAAAAACCGAGTCAAACTCCTAAGACTATTTGAATAATCGGACGTGACTGGAGTATCAAATTTTAAACAGATACTAAGAGAAAGATATAAACAATAATACTTATAACTTCAGACACTAACTCATACATAAAATGAATTATAACAACTGAACTGACAAATAACCAACTTATCTTACAAAAAAATAGAAAACTGAAAAAGCAAGTAGAAAACTTAATAAATATATTTAAACTCTATTCTTCAATAAATACATACCAAAAATAAAAATGATTCCTATGATTACAAATAATATAACTTCCTCTTAAAAATAATACATCTTACCCTAAACTCTATATGCAAACAAAGATAACCATGACGTAAAACAATAGTAAAATGAAATCAGTGTTTAATATTCAAGAAATAAGAACAACTTAATCCATATTTAATTTAAGGTGAAAGAAAATAAAAGAAGAATAATAAAACCTTAATCAATAACCTAAAATAGTCAAACTTTAATTGTAATGCTTAAATAAAACTACCAACTATAAACATAATCCAAATTTTGACAAAACAAAACTAGAAACAATCTTAAAATACTTAAAAAAAACACTAAAAACAGAACCGAGGGTTAAATGAAATATCAACAGTAGGTCTGTAAGGGGTGGATGAATGGCAGACTTGACAGACGGTTCGAATGGCAGTCCATACAGTTGAAAATGGTAAAAACTAACCTAAATGAACTAATTCTTCAGCTGAAGTTATGCATATCTAAACCTAATGCATGGAATCAATAAACAAACCTATTTAATCAGAAAATTAACTTCAGACTAACTCTTAAACAAAAAGAAAGAATTGCATATTAAACTAATTAGTAAGCTAGAAATTAATTTAAAAAGACTGTAAATTAACTTAAGCAAGTTCACGGAAGGAAATAAATAAACAAAATTGAATCTAAATAAAAGCAAACTATTTCATATAAGCAAATTCATAAAAGGAAATAAATAAACAAGACTAAATTCAAATGGAAGCAAACTATTTTATATGTTTGGAAATAAAGACTGAAAACAATACTTGAATGAAATGACTCTAAATAAAATAACTGAAAGCCAATGACTGGAAACAAATGAATGAAAGCAAATCTATGTGTGCATCTAATTGTTTCACTGCTGAAATAAAACTAAGCTAATGCAAGAAAGGAAAAAAAATAGCATTTACTATTATCTAATGAAAACAAACTGGAAATTAAACTAGACTAGCTAAAACATAAAAGAAATAAGTGAATTAAACAAAGAAATGAACCTCTGGTTGATGAGGGGCCATCTCAACAATCAGGGGTGATGTCTGCTAACTCCTACTCAAACGTAATATTCAATAGCAATGCATACAACTCTTTATTCAAATTCAGAAACAAAATTATAGTGTTTATGAAAACTATGAACTGCTTAACAAAATACTTCTCTAACTCTCTCTTGACTAACTCTGCTCTTTATTCAGAGACTGATATATCATTAATAAAATTTGAAATGATGGTCAAACTAATGGATTGAATTGATTTCTATATTTTTCTTCTACATAGAGTCATAATAATAATAAATATAAAATATTAGCTTAAGATTGAGATCAAACTAACTAGATATCACAATACCTTGTACCCTAGAAGCTATGCTACACCTTATAAATCACATTTATCAAGATATTATAAATGAAATTTATCCAAAGAAATGTTTAGTGGCTCAATGTAAGAACAACATAAAGTGACACCATAGAATTTGAACTTATATTGAAAACTTAACTAACTCACTTCGATATATCCAACTACAATCTTTGTAGAGATGATACTGAGTCAATGGAACACCTCTTTTTTTATTGTTCATTTGTGAATGTTGTTTGGAAAGAGGTTCGAAGGATGATATTGGTATTTTTCATTTGGATATTAGTGATCCTCGAGGATATTTTGGTGAGAAGGTTTCATGAAGAAGATAAGATTAAGGAATTACCTTTTTTTTGGTAAGTGTGGAAAACTTGAAATATATGTATTTTCTAGGAGGTAACTCTTCTGTATTTTATTATTTCAAAGCTTCTAGAATATGTACAACAATGAAAGATGAAGGATTTTCACAAAGAAAAAAAGTATTATAACAACCCTTCTTTCTTGGGAAATGTTATATATGGTTTTTTTTATTGGCCCAATAGGATGGGAAATGTGGAGCCAGTATGTTTATAAATTTAAAGGTGAATCATTGCATCAAGCTGAAAAATGGGAGTGGGTGGTGGAAGAAACACTTTTGTGGAATTTATTGTTGTTTGGGGATAAGTATAGTTCGCCAAGAGAACACGTTATTATGAGTTAAATGTATCTGGTTATTCAAAGATAGTAATTGATTGGTAAAATGGTTTGAATTCAATATAGTCCTTGTGCATTTACAGATGGATGAGAAATATTAAGAATCTTATGAAGCATTTTCAAGTTATCAATTTCAGGAACATATATAGAGTCCTCAATGAATAAGTGCACTCCTTATCCAAGGAATTTATTGGGTAAATGGTTGGATACATTCAGTTTTCTGAATTTGTAGATGGAGATTTGGTAGATGTTGGAATCTACACATGCTTTGAAATAGCATGTGGTTTTGTGTTGTCTTCTATCTTTCTTAATCCTGAAAGGATGGATAGTCCTTTAGTTGTTTTTTGTGATGGGATGTTTCTTGTCAAATTGGTTAAAAGTGTTAGTTGGGCATTAAAATTATAGTAGTATGTTATTTCCTTTTTGTAAGGTTTATGACAATTATGTTGGAGATGCTGCAGTTTAAGTTGGGAAGCTAGAGATATAGTCTAGTACATATGTAATTTTGATTCCATAATGAATAAAAAATTACATGTTTTTTTTTTATTGAAAAAAAAATACAATCTTGTCACTCCATTTATACTTTCAAACATGTACGATCGTAAAATCCATCTAATCATTATTGTCTTCGAAGGCTTAAACCTATGCATAGATCTTTTAATGACTTTCCTGGTGGATTGCAACTTCAAACTTGGAATTATTTTAGGTATTAATTAGTTCGGATGTCATGATAAGATCATGTGCAATGATGCAATTTTTCACATGCTTCAATATTCATGGAATCAAAAAAATTTGTCGACTCCTGAAAAAATTTGTCAGCTATGGTTAACCGTTGAAGCCACCTAACTTCACATTTATCACTCTCAGTTCGATACATATAGTTTTTTTACCAATAGTAGTTTATTTTTAAATGTGTTACGTTTTGGATTTCTTTATTTTTTTACATTTTTATCTAAATCAAGTTAAAATTATAGTGAAGTAGTCTATTTATTTTATGCAAATTGGATTTTTCAAGTGCTTTTTAATCAAAATCTGATTTTTTTTTACATCCAAATTGGAAGAGTTTAAATTGTGTTTTGGAATGCATAAATAGATTCAATACCCCCTATAATACCCACATGATTTTCATATTATGTAGTTTCCACAACTAATATATCTTATTCTAAGATTTTTTTAAGATTTCCAACCAAAGTCTGATAATAAAAAAATTGGAAAATTCACTTGATATATATATATTGACCAATATAAAATATAAAATATAGTAGAAAAATGATTGATCTACAATGTATAAATATTAATTATTAAAATTGTATAACCTTATTGCTGAATGCATTTTATCAATCTAAAATTTTAGTATGATTTCACGACAAATTAACCCACAGAAATACAAAAAAATAGACTACTTTGTTTTTAATTTACATTAATTTTTGTGACCAAATATTATATCAGCAAATTATAATGATGATAAAAAAATATGGCAAATAAAATGATAACCAAAAAAATCAACATTGTTGTGTCGCTGACATAGTTTTCGCATCTGGGGATTAGTTTTGGGTTGGGGTTCAATTTTTTTCAAGTTTCTAAAGTTGTTGCATGGTTTTATTTTTAGATGGATTAATTTATTTATTTTAAAATACTTTATAGCTCATTGCATTGGTATCATCCAACTTCCATGTTGCCGACGTTTTCTTAGGGTGTTATGCCCCAGCGGCTGACAGCAAGCTTTCATCAGCAAACCTTCAATGTTTATACGTTCGTCGTCTGTATTTATGTACTTTTTTCGATTTGGAATAGGAAACAAAGCTACGACTCTTTAATGTGGAAGTTGGAGGGTTTCTTGGGCCAATAGATGCATGACTATATGTTTCACCAATGGCATGAACATGTTCAATTCCTATGAATCCAATCGTGCCTTGTATAATTTTCAACGACATATGCATGTTCAATTCTTGTGAATCTAGTCATGCCTTGTATAATTCTTTTGATATGGGTATTCCTTATCCTGTCACCTCAATTCGACAACCGCTTTGGGATAATATGAAATAACAAAACCATCAACAACAATAGAAGGTTCCAATTGGCTTTCAAGAGGATTTAGAAACCATTTCCTTCCATTGTCTCCCTTAATAAGGCCTTATAGCTATAGTTATTACAAAAACATGAACACCACTCGCGTCACTTCTCATAGTGCAAAAACTATTGTGGGTTCGATTCCCGAAGATGTTTATCCATTAGGTCGAGAACATGCATCTCAATCGTTGCTTTTAGGTTTCTTTCTTGCTGAATTGTGCGAAGAGGGTTTGAGGCATGAATTGGAGGTATGGGGTCTTGTTCATGCATTAGATTTGGATAGAATATGAGAAGGGCTTGTTATGGTTCTTTATTATAGTATCATGCATGTTAAACCAAGCTTGATGGAAATCCAAGAGCTTCACAAGAGAAAACAAAAGGGAGATGGAGATGAGAATGACAACGACAATGACCATGACTGAATCCTATTGCCACCACCACCACCACCAGTATTATCATGAGGAATTGTAGGATGAAAATACATAAGGGAACAATACACCATTCTTGCTAGGCTTTTGACCATCCCAAAAGGCCATAACTAGGGAAATTTGGTGGTTTTAAATTTGGATATGGATGTAAATAGTAACATGATCATATCAAACTTCAAGAAATTTTGTATGTGGGTATTTTTCTTTGTGTGTTTTGGATTTTGATTGATTAGTACTCATTTTATATATTAGTTTTTTGCTAGATGTTGGCATATGTTTTTTTACAGGTACCATGAAGGAGCACATGGGTACTTTGACTTATTGACAACATGAGTCTATTTAGTTTTTTGGGTCACCCTCAAGTAACAATAGTCCATATTAGTTTAGGTACAAGGAAATACGATATAGTATTATCCAAATTAGTTTAGTCCAAGTTACTGGTAATGTTTTCTTTCTTCATCCCAAGTTAATTGTATATGATACAATTTTACCCAAATTGGTTTAGTACAAGTTAATGGTATATAGTACAAGTTAAGGGAATTATTAATTTGCATTTGTTTACTCAAATTAAGTCTATTCTAGTTGAGAGGTTGATTTTGTATCCTCTTTGTGAGTACTGTATATACTCGGGGAGCTTGCAAAATCTGACTATATGTCTATGTGAGGTTTTGGGTAATATGACTTTATTGGGTAAGAAACAAGCCCCAAATTTTCTATTTTTCTAGAAATTAATTTTGATTTTAGCAATGATTTGAAGGAATTGCCAAGGAGAAATATGTAATTTAACTTGGCTTCAGAACTTATATGTCTCTAATTGTCATCTTATCCAAAAATTTACTTGATGACTTGGGAATTTAAGGTCACTTAGGGTTCTAATATTATCTGCATGTCCAAGATTTCCGATTCTTCCTCCCATTTGTGAACTTCGGCAACTCAAATTTCTTGATATTTAACTATGTAGGTCTTTGAAGGACCTTCCCATGGAATTTGAGCAACTATCAAACATAAAGGTGATGGAGATGAGGGAGTCCTATGGACTTAATAAGCTTACGAAAGTGTTATCTATACTACAATCATTAAGACACATAACTTGTGATGAGAACATGAGACAACACTGGCTGGCTATCAAATCCTCTTGCATGCTTAATCCAATAACTGAGGTTGTCAAAGAATGTTATTGATTCTTGAAAAATATCATGATACATCATCAACCCACTTCAACACCTTTAACTATGTTGGTGTATCATGTACAATATGAACATAAATCTTTGTAGGATTTCTAGTCTTGTTTACAATTGATGTTATTTTCTTTTATTTTTCTCAAATCCTTCTTTTTTTGGTAAGAAGATATAATAATATCTTGTGATCGAAGGTATATAGTCCCTACATTGTATTTTGAAAAAAATATGTAATTCAAGACAATATAGAGTTTAAGTTTGAAGGATGGTTTACTTCGTCTTGTTGACATAGATAAATCTTGATGTCATATAGTTGTATACATTTAGTATTTTTTTTTTATGTGGAAAAAAAATCTAAACAAAACTAGGGATTGATTTTCACGATTTATGTTTTTAAAATTTGACGTTCTTATGATCCTCTAGGATGTACATGTTTTCTCAAACATCTTATACATTTATATATATATATATATATTATTTTGAACTTATCATGTCTTTTGAGAATATATTAGTATTAAGTGTTTTGAAACTTCAATCGGTTATATTTTCTATTGCAAACAAGTTCTTAGTCTTAATAAATCAATTAAGTCTTTGGCCACTTATGGTTTTACTGGAAGGGGCCATGAACTAAACCTTAGAAATGAAAGGGTTACTTGTGACTAAATTTTTAATAAAGCTACATATCAATAATATGAAACATATTATCAAGAAGTGGTAATATCCCATTATAAAATGCTAAAGTTGTTGCCATTGGATATGTGGTAAAGAAATTAGTACCCAACTAAACACTACCACAACAATATTTGAACGCAAAATATGACAAAAAAATATGACGACATCCGATGAAATCTAATATTTTGTTGGATTTAATTTTAAAATTACAAATTTCGTTGGATTTCAACACAAAACTTCGTTGGATTTTCAACCTAACACTTCGTCACATTTTCGACACCTAACTTCAAACTTCGTCGGATTTTCAATAACCTCATTATATCTTTGACCTCTGAATTCATCATATATTCGACCCTAAACTTGGAACTTCGTCGAGGTTGCGACACCAAACTTCGTCAGATTTGCGACGGAAGTGGCAATTGTTTTACAACGGTTACTAGGTTCAATATCGTTGGTTATCTGACGACTGTTCAATTTGAAAATATATAAATTACATAAACATTCTGACATGTTTTCCATAGAAGCGATGGAGGGTTTGCAAAAATTATTTTATTCCTTGACGGACAGTTTTAGGAATTGTTTTATTCGTCGACGGAAGGTTTGTGGAATTATTTTATTTTTTGATGGATCATTTGCGGATATCATTTTATTCTTCGAAAAATAGCTTGAGAAAGTTATTTTATTCTTCGACAAACGACCGTTTGCAGAAATAGTGATGTGTGGACCTTAATTGTTTAAGATTTTCGATAGTCTTCATTCAATATTTTTGTGAGAAAATGTCAAATAGTGATATTCCTGATCCAAGTGAACAAAATCGACAATTGCTTACAAGACTGTGGGATGTAGCGAAAAGAAGGGGTGATGGGAAATGTCATTGTCCATATATTTAATGCAGGGGATCTAAGAAGAGAAAAATATTGATCACAACAGCTGCAAAACATTGTAGGTAACATGGACACGTTGGGGGGGGGAAATGAATATTGTCAATTTGTAAGTTTAGCATTATAAAGTGTTTTTATATTTCTTGCTTTGGTAAATGTATGTATTATTTTAATATTTCCTATATTGACTTATATCTATTGATATATTCATTTAATTATAAAGTAAATAAATCCTACAACATATCATCTAGAGGAAGTGCTTTCAGAACAAGTACCGAAGGAACATAGAGCTATGATTAATGGAGAGCAAGTTAATGATCCTATTGAAGAAGATGATCATATTGATAACGTAGTTGAAGATGATGGAACAAATACATTGATGATTCATTTAATGTTAGAATGGATGATGATGATGACGATGATCATGAAAATATTGATGACTTTGATGATGTTCATGATATACCTCTTCATGATAACACATACGAACCCCTTTATGAAGGCTCCAACAAAAATCTTCTCTCTGTTATATTGTTGATAATGAACTTGAATGTTATGAATGGTCTTTTAAACATATCAATCACACAGATGTTAAGGTATGCAAAATAATTTATCACATATATATGATCGTGATAAAGGTTATCTTTGTTCCTCTAATAATTGTATTGTTAATTCATAATTCAAATTAATACGGATGCAATGCATTTCATTAATATTATTTATATATGGTATTAACTCGATTTTTATTTTAATTTGATGTAGCTTGATAGCTGAATTTTTGTTACCACCATCAAATATTTTTCCTCCCACATATCTAGATTTATCTACCATCATGAAGTAAATTGGAATGCATTATGAAGCAATTCATGCATGCCCCAATGACCATGTTATATATTATAATCAGCATGAATTTGCAACATAATATCTAGAATGTCATATAAGTAGATATCAAACAGATCAAGTAACAAAAAAGGTGCCTTGTAAGGTTCTTCATTATACTCCCATGATTCCATGTTTTCAATGATTGTTTAGGTGCAAAAACATAGCGCAATCTATGGATTACCATGGAAGGAACAAAATTCAAGATGACGTTATTCGAATTCCTGCAAATGGTTATGCATTTAGAGATATGGAGGAAAATGAGCCTCACTTTAAAGAAGAACCCCATAATATTAGGATTTCTTTGACAACATATGGTGTGAATCCATGTGCAGAGATGAGATTCGTTTACGTAGTATGGCCTATTTTTTTATTATCAACAATAGCATTCCTTCATGGTTGTCAATAAATAGGGAGCACATGATGTTTTCAATGATTATTCCAAGTATATTATGTCTACAGCTGTTTTATTTTTAATGTAGCTGTGGCATCTCATTTGTCGTATTTTGTTTCCTAATGTCATATATATATTTTTTATTTTTCTCTTGTGCATGGTTTATATATCTAAATGGTACTCATAATTATATATTTTATATGTTCAAATCAATCAGGTAAGTACCAAGTTAAATATATGAATGTATATATCGACAAATATGACAAAGAGAATTTCAATTCCATGCTATTCTTGTATGGACAATACATGATGCACCAGGGTTAACCCCTTTTTATGGTTTGTATTTTTAAGTTCCACTTTAATTGCATTTAATTTTATGAACTAGTTAATATAGTACTATGCCCACATGTTTTTATAAATATTCCTTTCATTTTATATATAATTATAATTGACATAGATATTCCGTATCTTTATGTAGGTCTTCAGACAAGGGGAAAATTTCCATATCTAGTTTGTGGTCCTAAGATCAAATCTCATCGCTCAAAAAGATTAAGAAAGGAGGTGTTTGATGAGTTTAGGAACTTCTTCTCTATGAATCAAAGGTATCGAACAACTGAAAAAAATCTATTCAATGGGAAGCAAGAGACCACGTTAAAACCACAGAGAATGACACCTCACCTATGGAAGTTGCAATATAATAGAAATCGTCAAGCTGGTACATATGGGTCATCGTATATGAATTGTTATGTATTTTTTGATTGTGTGTTGTTTGTTGTAGTGGCCATTGATTTCTGTAATTTATTTATAAACTATGATTCATGATGTTAATCATGATCATGAAGGAATTAATGGGATTCCACGAGCACTAGTACATATGGCTCAAAATTTCCATGAAATATTGCCATGAATAAGTTAAAATGGTTATTTTCATGGATAAATTGATAAATATTGTGAACATAAATTCTTCTGGCCCTTGACCATCATCTCTATTACGATGTAAATGAATGTTTGTCTCTATTGCAACGAAGACACACATTCGTCGCTATAGAGATGAGACTCTAAAATTTGCAAATCAACAGTCATCACAGTAATGATCCTTGACTTTTTCTTATTGTTAAAATTTGACAGTTGTGCATTTTCGCTGTAACCTCCATGATCATTGATCTATAAATACATGTTCTTAAAACATATTTCATCAACTTTTTTCCTATAGTTGCAACAATTTTTCTACTTATTGTTTGATCCGTGAGTGCAAGAGTCTGGTACTAGTTTAACACATCGAATTTTTGCGCCATCTCCTTTGGTTTCCAGGTTAGTATTTTTAAATTCTTTGTCTCCTTTAATGTGTAGGGTCATACATAAAGTGAGTCGAATATTCATTTTATCCTCAATACTATCACATCCAATACCAACATGGTAAGAGATGGATGATTAGGAGGTATTAATTTGAATGTATCATGATAGAGTTTATAATTTTGATACAGAATATGGTACATGAGAAAGAATGGCTTCATCTTAGATTAATGGGTGTTTTAAGTAATTTCAAAATCTTTATAAAAAATTAGTTTTGCATTGATGTTTGTGGTTAGTGAACTAATATTTTTCAAATGAGTAAATATAATGTCATCGAGATTTGTCTCTTACTCATTGTTTGATTAAAAAAAAAGATGAAGATGAACTAATTAGGGAAAAAAGATCATTGCTTTTGAAATTTTTTATTTGTTTAGTTTCTTATTTATAGAGGGGTAAACTAGCATGTGGTAATATCCTATGTGAAAATTTGTTTAAGCATTGTGATCCCATGTGCTTGTGAGAAATCATGTTTCCTAACTTGGGAGAACATAACCATTGGGGGGGATTTAAATTTTATCAGTAAATATTGAAAATATAGTGGTTGGTGGTAAGAATAGACCCCCATACTAACTTATTCCTTAATAATTTGGAAATGAGGTGTATTGTTTATGATATGCAATAGGTAGAGGTAAAGTCATCTTGGATTTAGTAATTATATATGTCACTTTTCATGTCACGTCCTTCCAATTTTCTATCTCCTTTAATATATATATACTCTATTTAATTTACTTGTACATTGACTGAGTTTGTTTTGTTCTCAAATGTTATTAGAATGTCAAATAAATAAACTTGGGAAGAATATAATATGAGGTATGTTGAATTTGAGGCAACATTGGAGGCGAAGGGTGATGGAAAGTGTTATTGCCCTTGCAATGATTGAAGACCTGCAAGATATATGTATTAATGTTATAAGCATCAAAAGATTATTAATTTAAATAAAAATGCATGATATTTACCTTAAAAAAAATAATTTAAAGTGGAACATAAATTTACATACCACAAAAAAGTGTTAACCCGGGAGCATCATGAATTTTCCATACAAGTATTCCATGGAACTGGAATTGTTTCTTCCCTATTGGTCTAAAGATGTCATAAATAATGATTCCAACCCATAACTTCAATATCTCATCGAATAAAGATTACAATTTATCTGCAATGAAGAACATCGAAGAAAAATGGCCAATTTTTAAAGATTAACCTCATAACGTTAGACTTTCATTGGCATCTGATGGTTTCAATCAATTTGGAGAGCTTCATTCTACTTACTCAGTGTGGCCTGTTTTCATCACAAACAATAACCTTCCTACTTGGATGTCGATAAAGAGAGAGCACACGATGTTGGGAATGATTATTCTAGGTATTTTTTTGAAAGTAATTATATTATTTCATTTCTTTGTTTCATTGTTGCATGAGAACACCTTTTATATATTGGGAAACATAAATGAATATCATCGTATATTGTTGAATAAATTAGGTAAGTACCAAGTTAAAGATACAAATGTATATATTGAGCATCTTATCGATGAGATATTGAAGTTATGGGTTGGCATCATTATTTATGACATCTTTAGACCAATAGGGAAGAAACAATTCCAGTTCCATGGAATACTTGTATGGAAAATTCATGATGCTCCCAGGTTAACACTTTTTTGTGGTATGTAAATTTATGTTCCACTTTAAATTATTATTTTTTTAAGGTAAATATCATGCATTTTTATTTAAATTAATAATCTTTTGATGCTTATAACATTAATACATATATCTTGCAGGTCTTCAAACAAAGGGAAAACTTGCATGTCTAGTCTGTGGTATTAGGATAAAATCTTGTCGTTCAAGAAGTCTAAGAAATGAGGTGTTTGATGAGTATAGGAACTTCCTCCCTAAGAACCATAGGCATCGACTACTGAGAAAAAAAAACTCAATGGTAAAGAAGAGAATGGGAAGAAACCACAAAGAATGACACCTCACCTATGGAAGTTGGAATATAATAGACATCGTCATGGTATGAAAATTGTATATGTAGCATATAAATATGTAATATTATGAATTTTATATTTTCATTGAATTTTCTCTACCATAGGTGTAGTCATGAATTATTGTTAATGTTTTTTCGTTTATGTTCGGTATTGGTTGTCATGAAGGCATGAATGAAATTCCACTAGGAATGAAGAGTTATCCCATTTAATTCAATAGGTTGTGTTACGAACATTAGAGGAAATTTAAATTTAAAATGGGCCTTCCAAAAATAATACAAATTCCATGTCATCATGTATTATCCAATAAAAATGCTTTAAAATTAAAAAAGGGAGCACCTCTTAAACAAATTTTTAATATAAATTTGGGGATAGGTATCATTAAAAAAACTACTTTTTTTGTTCGTATTTTCGACATATCTCCCTGTGTTTTTCCTCAAATTTTGATCGAGAGAGCTCATTGGATGTGGAACTAAATTCTGCATCCCATGAGTAACCAATCGACATACTTTTCATGGGCCCCTCTACCCCAAAAACATGAATTACTTGAAAAATGTGATGATGAGGTCATCATCACATTTTTTTCAGTATTTAGTGTTTTTGGGTTAGTGGGGCCCATCAAAAGTATTTCGAGTGGGTACTCATTGGATGCAAAATTTAATTCAACATCTAACAAGCTCTCCCGATCGAAATTTGAGTAAAAACATAGGGAGATATGTCACAAATACGAACAAAAAAGTAGTTTTTTCTTTTCTTCCTCCAAAATTAATAAATATTATTTTATTACTTTAACTATTATTTTATTAATTTTCCTGAGGAGGCCATTTTGAGTTGAAATTTCCTCTAATGGAGAAACTTCCTATGGCTTGGGGGTACCACAACAGATAGTATGACACCAGGAATTAATCTTTCCCAATATGTAAGAACAGTAAGAAAATCTAACACTGAGGGATATCGAATATACCTTATTCTGGACGGTTGAAATATATCCCCATTAAGCTTCTCGAATGTAATTGAAATTATAATTTGCTCTCAACAACAGCAAAAAAAGCAAGCATGTATATATATATATATATATATATATGTGTGTGTGTTAGAGCTATTCTATCATATATAATCAATCATGTATAAGAAATTAAACACATACATGGATTCAATATTTGTATTCAAAATGCACATGAATTGGAAAGGAAAATATATTTCTATTAATAAATCAGAGATACAATAGTGACAAACTATGTCGACACTTCTACAAACTGGGGAAACTGAGTCCTCCACCTAGGACTCCACCACTTCAATCCTCCATCTCTCAATAGCAATATCAAAAAACAAAGGAAAGATTGGGAAGAATACTATGTGCTCCAAGGGACAAAGGGATGCAGACTCAAGTATAAGCAAAACTGAGGCAACAATGGACCATAGTTTCCTTGCTCTTCAATTTATCCTCCTTCAATGTATCCAAGGGTTTCCTTATATAGCACTCCACAGAGGTAATGGAGGGTCGAATTTGAGTGTTCTCAAGGCATTTGGAAGGCCAAGAGTCAAGTTATTCGGACTCATATGAGGAAAACTCCAAAACTATTTGGACTTATGCACACATCTCGATGTATGCGGTTTTGAGGTAAAAAGTCACGTGTACACGTGAGTATAGCTTTAAAAGTCACGTACAACAATAAACATGTGTTTTATAGGGATGAAATTGGAACATCAAAGTATAATATAAGTCCATGGAGTCTAAGGAGTCCACAGAGGGACATGGAATGCCATAAATGTGTGATATACCTGGTGTGGTAAAATTAGCTATAACAGATGCCCCTAATGTGTGAGGTCAGAGGGGTAACATGATGGCTGAAATACATTATAAAATCCATCCTAGAAGTTGAGTAATGAAGACCCAGGTGGAAGAACCAACCACTCATCAGTATGATACAATGATAAAACTCTGCATGTGACTACAAATACATGTAGTAGTCATGGATACATAAGATTACAATGGACATGAATAGGCATGATATACAAAGTGTCATGTGTGTTCATGGCCATGTACAATATAAAATGGATCAATATCTCCATAATGGATGAAGATATCTGATATACACTAGAAATACTGTAATCATGATCACAAGAACTAAAATCTCTTGAATACTGGTACAATCAAGGAGGTAGCATATATGGAATGCCACCAAGCTGGTAAAATCAAAGTAATGAGTACAACTCCTAAATTTAAACTAATAACCCAACCAACAGATGTGATATACAGTGCTCTATTCGAAGGAGACATGACTCAAGTGATTCCAAAGATAACATCTTTTCCTATTTGGATTTTTATGTTTTTTTTTTTTTTTTGGACTTTTTTAGATATTTTGAAAATATTGAAAAAGAATAAAAGTAATTTATAGTACATGGCTAGGATAAGATGAGTGTCAGGGACAGGCAAGCTAGTTCCAAGCATTGGAACATTCAACATACCTATGCTTAATGCAAAGAAACATGTGTGGTATAATGACACTCGAGGGAAGGTATCCTCTTGGTAAAGGGACGATCAAGAAGCAAAGGATATATATAAAAAGGATATGCTTGGCTATACATGAGACAAGCTAAGGATATATGGTTGATAACTCAAAGTCAGGGAGTAGGAATAAACCACAAGAAGGAAACAAAAACTCATGAAATGCAATTACAACTTGATATATATAAGGGACTCCCTATGGGGAAAATCCAGCATAAAGTTCAAGAGGAGTATGAAGCTCTTGCTCAAGGACATGGAGGGACTTAAAAAGGGACTCCCACAAACTAAAGGAGGTATCTTATCATGGGCACCAAATGTAAAATGGGATCTAACTAGGGCACCCATGTATAGGAAATCTCTACCATTCACACAATACCATTTCTAACAGCACCTTGAAGGTTCTGTGATATCGTTGAATGGGTTCGTACCTAAGGTGAAAATGAAACAGTCATAAGGGAATGCATAAATGCAAGCAGATGTGAAATCATAACCTATATGCCAGTTTGACAATATACCTGTCATGGGTGTGAACGAGTCAAAGCCTCGGAGAGAGTGTACAAAAAATGGACCCTACATGACCATAATATTAGTCCAAAACAACTAGAAACAATCAGTAAATATTCGAAAGTATAAGGTATAGGGAGGATTGATCATGACAACAAAATTCAAAGGAAGTATCTACTACCATCCCCGTGAGAACAAACACTAGTGTTAAGACCCGACGAAGGGAATGAAAATCCTCTGCAAATGGAGTAGAGGATGGAACATTAACACTACTGAATCTATTAACAAAATAAGGGGTCATGGTGCCCCCCAGTCTAACACCAAGGTCCGCACTAGGACCTGGAGTGAGTGACAGGATACTAGTAGTAATATCAGGCATGCTGAACATAAATATATGCAAATAAAAGTGATCCCAAAAGAAAAATAGCGTACAAAGAGTACACTCCTAAGAAAATATACATCCAAAATGAAAGCAAGCCAAGGGGAGGATATGTGAGCACCTGAATGTAGCAGGTATGTATCACCTAGGAGAGGCTCAAAACTCCCATACACTACAAGTGGAGTTGCGTAACCAATTATAGTTTCCCTTAGCTTCAACGCGTAAAGCGATTGTGTTTTTCGACCCCTACCTAGCCAAGACACTCACAAAATAACCTCTGCAAGTACCCCTTGTGATACCTAGGTAAGGAAATGAAGGTCACCCCAATATAACCGATGTTCAGGTAGATAGTCGCAGGCAGGATCGACCGTATGTGTAGGGTAGCAAATCCTAAAACTCTCCAATGATCCCCCAAATATGAATACAATCCTGTAAATATCTCCAATTCTCACAAAAGTCACTAAGAGATATCCCAATCAAAATCATGCACATTGCCTCGTGCTTAACTCCTATGTAAGAGGAGCCTCCTAAGAAACACTAATTATACCAAGGATTCATCTCTCTCACCTAGACAGACACCTAATTGTTTTCTTAGTAGTCTTGGAGAATTGACTCACAATGAACTATTCCAAGACTCTAAATCCTAATCTTGTTGGTGAACCCTATAAAATAAAAATGTGTAGTTCATTTTAATTAAGCATTGATTTTAATGGTTGTAATTACTCAAAAGAAAATGGTTGTGCAATTAATGATATGAAGAATCGACAGTGAAATAAAAGTGCACACCTTACAAACAATGCCAAGTGAAATCTTTGTAGAATGAAAAATAGGGTATGCCATTACATGAGATGCATAAAAAATCACTTCTTTCCAAATTCCAATGGAATCCTTTCTATATGAAAGCCTAAACACAACTCTCATCCAAGCAATATAATGCAAGTATCTCCTTAAACACATAGTGATATGTAAGTAAGAATGCAACTATTTTGTATTTTCAATATAAAGAATGAAAATGCATTAAAAGTCATTAAAATCCTCAGTCTCTGCAACAAGTAGAAAACACAAGACAAGCAAGACACCAAGATGAAAACAATAATGCACTAATTGTAAAATAAAAAAGGAGATAAATGACTAGAACTACTTTCAAAGAAAAATCAATGAGAAAATAGTCTCTGGTCATGAAATAAGTAGTCAACAGACAACATCAAAACCAAGGAAGACCCAGCCACACTCACAACCCACCCAACAACTTCCCATAAAATCAAACTCAACCAAAAGGGAGGATGTACGTGAATTTTTGAAGAATAGTTGTGTATGTACATGACTTTTAGCCAAAAACCTGTATGTATATGTGACTTTTGGCCAAAAACCTGTGTATGTACATGAATTTTAGCCAAAAACCTACATGTATAGAGACAAAAGTGGTAAAAATCAGGCGAAGGGTCAAACCAATCTTAGGGAGTGTCAATGGATGAACATACTACTAAATGCAACACAGAAATACAGAGAAATAGAGAGAAAGTCAAGCAAATTGTGCCCCTAAACATCAAAGAAAAACAAGGAACATCCCCAATGGAGTCACCAATTCTGTTATGGAAAGAAACTTCCTATGGCTTGGGGGTACCACAACAGATAGTATGACACTAGAAATCAATCTTTCCCAATATGCAAGAATAGTAAGCAATCTAACAATGAGGGCTATCAAATCGTACCTTATTTTGGATGGTTGAACTAGATTCCCGTTGAGATTTTCCAATGCAATTGCAATTATAATTTTCTCTCAACAACAACAAACAAAGAAAGAATGTATATATATAAATGTGTTAGAGCTATTCTAGCATATATAATCAATCATGTATAATCAATTAAAAACATCCATGGATTCGATATTTGTATTCAAAATGCATATGAATTGGATAGGAAAAGATACTTCTATTAATAAATTAGAGATACAACAGTGACAAACTATGTCAGCACTTCTACGAACTGGAGAAACCGAGTCCTCCACCTGGGCCTCCACCACTTCAATCCTCCATCTCTCGATAGCAAGATAACAAAACAAAGGCAAGCTTGGGAAGAACACTATGTGCTCCAAGGGAAAAAGGGATGCATAATCAAGTATAAGCAAAGCTGAGGAAACAATGGACTATAGTTTCCTTGCTCTTTAATTTCTCCTCCTTCAATGTATCCAATGGGTTCCTTATATAGCACTCCAAAGAGGTAATGGAGGGTCAAATCCAAGAATTATCAAGGCATTTGGAAGGCCAAGAGTCAAGTCATTTGGACTCATATGAGGAAAACTCCAAAAATATTTGGACTTATGCACACATCCCGATGTATGTGGGTTTGAGGTAAAAAGTTGCATGTACATGTGAGTATAGCTTTAAAAGTCACGTACAACAATAAACAGGTGTTTTTAAGCGGTGAACTTGGAACATCAAAGTATAATATAAGTCCATGGGGTCTAAGAAGTCTACAGAGGGACATCAAAGGCCATAAATGTGTGATCTAGGTCTGGTGTGGTAGAATCAGTGATAATAGGTTTCCTTACTACGAGCACCTACAAATAGCTCATTTGTTTGATTAAATTCATATCAGGAAGAATGTATCAGAAATAATATGGAGAATCTTATATGGAAGGACTGACAAAGATAATAAAATTGGAAAAAATTCTAGTGACATTGCAGAATCCAATCACACATTGAAAAGTGTAATAAATTCCAATTTTGGAGAGGAGTACTGAAATATAATTAGTCTTCCATGGTTATTAAAAGAGTAACAAAGAAATGATATAAAATAGGTCATTCAAATAATAAGGTTCCCTACTGGGTTTTCATCGAACATAGAAAATATCTTAACAAAAAATGTTGATTTTGTGGTGTTAAAACTCATGACTAGCATACATTCATTAAGTTAATTATTTACCTATATAATTTCCATTTAGTACATATTTTTAGTAATTGTGGTCTCTTATTTGGAATTTAAATAAATAATGATCATTTTCTTTTTGTTACAGTATGTTCTACCTCTATCTCTCCCATATAGCTATGATGACAACATAAAACAAGTTATATATGATCTTGGTAAATTGTAATATCCCAATTCTGGTGTATAGACCTGGATACTCTTCAATTCTGTAAATTATATTAAAATTTCTGAACTTTAATTAATTTACACAATGACTTCTCAAACTGAGCAAATAAGGGGTTTCTTCTGGGAAATTTGTAGGCAAAAGGAGTGAGAAATGGACAGAAAGAAAAGAGACGCCATACATGGAATTTCCTCTCCCATAGCACATTTATATCTAGTTCCATTTAGGGTTCAGAGTCCGCACTGCGGAAACCTAATACCACGCTTCTGGGCGGCCAAACCGTGAAACTAAGGAGAGTAGTTCGGTCTATTTCAACCAGGGGCTTCTGGGAACTTGCATAGGTTTGTTCCAGAATTAATATAACATAAATAAATTATTTATATATTTACTTATTTTTTGGAAATTTATAAGAAGTTTTGGATGAATTTGGGAATTTTTGGCAGTTTTGGCCCAGGAGAACCCTGCGTAGAGGAGGATACAAAAACGTGGTACAGCCCCAAATAAAAATGGTTATGGAGTTTTATGTGGGAATTTGGTTCTATTAGTGAACCAAAGGAATTTACAGATATCATATTGATTTAACATAAATGGTTTTACATCAATTTTACCAAAACTAGTTATTAAAAGCTAGTAATCTAGCTAGGGTCTAAAACGAATAGTTAAATCATCTCAAATGCATTTATGTAAAACATTAGAACTATAAAAGGGGTAAATATAAGTTCATTTAATATTTAAAATCCCTTCAATCACTTCCCCAACCTGACATATTCCTTATAGCACTCATTTTTATTCAATTTCCCCCATACATTGCTAAAATAGGCCTTTTAGGCAAAATTGAAGACAAGAATATTTATGGGCAGAGATTTTTCGACCTGATACATGTAATTTATAGAAATTTATGACCCTATAAAACATAAATTACATCATTGACTGACCATTACAAGGATGCTCCAAAAACAAGGGGCAGGAGGCCCTGATCATAACTAGCAAGGGCTGTGAGCATAAGTGAAGCTAGGGATTTACTGGATATGGACCTGAACTTGATGGAGGCTGCAAATAAATATGTAAATCCTTCAATTCCTACAATATATCACTCCACACCTGCAATGGAAGAAAAGGGAATGGAAGGCTGGGGCTCATCTCCCAGTAGTCTGAGGAAAAACACTCATAATTAATGCTCACATAAGCATTCAACAATAAAATCAACAACCAAACTGAAGCAATGGGTTCAAATTCATCTTTTATAGAATTATGGATGACCTGCTGAGTAAGTTGATGCCAATGGTGACCTGTGAGAGCAAGTCAACCCCATGGTGACCTAACCCTAGCCACAAAAGTGCCCCCTTTGGGAAATTAGGAAAGTAGGACCATGTGCAATTGTTTCCAAGTCCAAATCATCCTTCACAATTAGAAACTACACCCTCCCTTAGTCAAAAGATACCTCTTTTGAGTTATGACAACTTTTTGCTTTTCCTGGGTTGTAAGGAAACTTTTTCTTTCCTTCAAAAACATTCATGCTTTTACCTTTGGCTACTTTTTCTACTTTTAGGAAAATTCCATTTATTCTCCTACTTGCTTTTGTCATGGAATTTCTTATTTTTACCAAGGCAAGTTAACTAAATTTCCCCAATGTGCCCTCCTGACATGGTAGCCTTCATTCCACATCATTATTGTGCATAATAAATAAAATTGCTGAAATAAAATTAAATACATGCCTTAGAACAATTATTAGCAATATTTTTCCTAGGAATAATAATTAATGTCATTTTCAGCCCCTAGGAATTTCATCATGGTCAACACTTTTAATGTCCCAAAATATGGGGACATGACAGTCCTCCCCTCCCAAATCTGCTTGTCCTCAAGCAGAAGCACTCCATAGTGCTGCAAATTTGTTCATCATGTAGGAGAACTGGAGCATGAATCCATTGTTCAAAAAGGTTTACTTTCTCAATGAATCCATCCTGTAAAGTTTCTCCAAAACAAGCAATTCTAGGGTCCCATTGCTTGCATTGCACCCCCTTTAGTGAGAATGCCTTCCCACACAACTTATCAAGCCAATTTATGCCTGGATCCCATTTCCTCAACTGTAAGTATCCCAACATTAGAATCCACCATACAAATTTATCATCACATGAAATGACATTCATGCTTTGGAAATCATGCCACTGCATCGAAAACTGAAAATTCTCATTGCAAAGTTGGAAATCTATTAGATTTCCCCACCCAACATAAAGTTCCTTATGTGCTTGATGCACATCAGCATTGAATCTCACAATGATGTTGCTGCAAAGACATAGGTGTGAGTCCCATGTCCAACCCCAATGAGTATAGGAATCATCCAACCAACAAGGATGCCCAAATTGCTCACAATAAGATGATGCATCACAATCATCTCCAAAAATGCAAGCAGAAAAAACAAATAAGTGTCCCCTCATTCCACCTGATAAGGGACTGAAAATCCCACTAAAAGGTCCATGTGAAAACTTCCAATGGCTCAACTCTCGGCCACTGGTCAAATAATGCAAGCATCTATCCAACTGTGTCCAAGATATTTTCCTCAACAACTTCTCTTGGCAGTTTTCTTGCTTATTTGTCTTCCACTGATCATGTGCAGAAATTTTTCTATAAGAAGACTCCATGTGTGACATGTAATCTTCCACCCAATCCACATGTTGTTGAATGGCATCAAGTGATAGCCATATGTGCCTATGTGTATTACAAGAGGGTGATGGTGCATTCCACAAGTCATCATGAACACCTAGCAGGGATGATTTTAAGGAACCATACTTATTTAAAAGTGTATAAATGTTGGCGAATATTACCAATTCTTAAAACGTCAACTATAAAATGATTGGCGATATTTGTCAAAAAATATTTTAATTTCCAAGGATTTTATATTGTTTATATAAAAATTTGGCTATTTTTAGGGTGAAAAATTTTTACCTCATCAAAATTGGGCGAAACAGGGCTTCAAAAAATGCAAAATGACGAATCTTTTTTGGGAGAAAACATGGAAAAATAGCCCACGGGGATAAAATTCGCCCCTAAAATTATCCCTGACACCTAGGAAAGCCTCCAGCTCTTCCTGTTGCACCAACAAGGAAAATTCCTTCTCCCAATTTTCATTCTCACTTGATGAGGATAAAATAAAAGTGTGGGTAGAAACTTGGATCAGAACCCTACAATACTCATCCACCCAAATTATGGCTTCCCAATCTTCATTCTCATCTGACCCTCCCATTGGGAAGAGACTCTTTCTAGGAAACAATTCCAGTTTTTTCTGGAAAAGGCCAAGTGCTTGGTTCTCATCAAAATTTTCTACACAGTCCTCAATCACAAAAAAAATAGAATTCACCTCATGTGCATGTGTATGGAAGGTATCCAATGGCTGCAATTTATATCTTTGTTGCTGTTCACATGTCAAGACAATGTCAGTCACAACAAAAAATTTATTGCAGAAGTAAAATTATTTACCTCCCAAGGTCTTCATTCCAAAGATGTTTCTATCCACCCAATCAATGGATGAATATAGACTTTTATTTTCTGATCCATATGGAATTTGATCAGCCATATTTATTAAGGATAAGAACACTTCATCCTTCCTCTCATTCTCAATGAGTGCTTGGCCCAAATTTTCAGAAGCACCTACAAATCTGCTCTTCCCTCATGGCTGTCCTCCACATGAGGTTCCTCCATTATACCCAAAACATTTCCTTCCATGCAGCATGAAAGGTGTGACACCTTCAACTCCTTCTGAAGTTGAAATATCTATAACTTTGAATATTTAAGGGATATTTGTGTGCTCTTCAATAAGTTATTGGTGATCTCCAACTTATTAGTGATATTTTCTGATTTTTCTTCTTCCTTCTTGAGTGCAATATGGTACATTTCAGCCACCATGAGGAGATATTCTCTATCAGATAATAAGTTCATATATCTCTCCTTCATCTTGGCGATTCCTTATTTCAGTGCTATGCACTCCTCCAGAAAGGCTTCTCCTTCCATATCTCCACCAAAAGCTTGCCAACAACATCTTGCCACCAAGGCATTGATGTCAACAAAGTTTTTCATGGCTTCCCTAAGATTCTTTCTATCCTCCTTTAGTGATCCACTCAAATGATGTGGCTCACCAACAATATCCTCCATCAATTTTTCTTCTTCTAATATGTGACATATATGCCCATTTTTCTTGTGGCATGAATCCACCACATAAAACTCGTCCTCAACATGCAGGCTAGCCTTTGAATCTTCTGCACACTCACTTCCATGATGTGAAGTGGAGGGTATCTCTGAATGCTGGAATGACATGTGATCTGTATGAAAATAAAAAAGCATCTCATGCCTTGGAATTTCAGCTTCATCATGTTGCAAGAGAGTCCAACATTTTGAACTGTGTCCCTCCCTTTGCATCAGATTTTTTTTCCTCAAATTTCCTAGTTCATATCTAGCTGGTGGGGGCTTGCCTTCCACTTCATTACGCAATTCAAATGATGAATTCAGGTCTGATATTTCTTGTTCTTTTGGATCTGATCCAAAATATTCCTTCACCATATTATTACCATTGACAATATCACCCTTCTTTTCACTGATTGTGTGATCACCAACAGGGAAACTGGGAGTGAATTTATCTCCCTCACAAGTGGCCTTCCTTTTGCAGTCGTCAGATGCAAGTGAAGACCTTTCAATATTTACATGGATCATATGGTTGCAGGTGTACACAGACTCTGCAAAAATCAGAACTTTTATTATCCATGTTCTTAGCATTACCATCTTCCTGTACAGATACTATGGTGGCCTGCTCTTCCACCAAAATCTTTGCTTCACACCCAAGCGGCATGGCCTTGTTTTCATATTCATTATGTGGCTCAGGAGGTGAATATAAATATGATATGTATACCTCTTTTGGAGCTGATACAAAAGATGTCTCACTACCCATAAAAGAGCCAAAATCTTGAGCAGTGATTTGGAGATCACCCACCAAGAAACTTGAAGTGCATTCCTCTTCAACTTCTTCTCTTATGCAACCACCTTGTGGTGATTTGCACTTCACCTGCTGGATATCTGTGTCCACTTAATTTGTATTATCCTCCAAGAAACTTATTACTTTTTCATCTGTAGTGGTACTCATGTCACAATATTTAGAAGTTCTTCTTGAAGGAAAACCAAACAAACTCTTAAGTCCTGAACATGTTGATGGTTTGGAGGAATATTCACCTTTGGTTATGTCTTCTTCTTCTTTTCTTAGAGAGTTGGAAAAAATTGGTTCCTCTTTGGATAGCTTGCTGCTCTTGAAATAATTCTCATAATCATGCTTGGGATGAAATCCATACTCGAAATAAATATAATATTCAAAAGAAAGGTTTGCACAAATATTCCTACCCAATGCTAGATAGCCCTCATAGCAGTGAGACATGTTCTCACATGCTTCAATAATCTCTGTCAAGTTTTTCTTAACCATCAAAAAATCAGATCTGATCTCTTCCCCATCTGCTGTCACATAGTTTTCATCCTATTCATGTTTTAGTATTCCTCCATCAACATAAAGGATTTCTTCTTCTTCATATCTTCTGCAATATTCTTCATACTGCTCATCATAGTCATCCTCATAGTATGACATGGCTGCAAATTTATTCAGTGAGATATTTATTTCCACAGGATGATCCAAGGAAAGAGATCTGATACCACTATAATATCCCAAGTCTGGTGTACAGACCTGGATACTCTTCAATTCTATAAATTATATTAAAATTTCTGAACTTTAATTAATTTACACAATGACTTCTCAAACTGAGCAAATAAGGGGTTTCTTCTGGGAAATTTGTAGGCAAAAGGAGTGAGCAATGGACAGAAAGAAAAGAGATGTTAGACATGTAATTTAATCTCCCCTAAAAAATTTATATCTGGTTTCATTTAGGTTTCAGAGTCTGCACTGCGGAAACCTACTACCATGCTTCTAGGCGGCCAAACCGTGAAACTAAGGAGAGTAGTTCGGTCTGTTTCAACCAGGGGCTTCTGGGAACTTGCAGAGGTTTTTTACAGCATTAATATAACATAAATAAAGGATTTATATATTTTACTGATGTTTTGGAAAGTTCTAAGAATTTTTGGATGAATTTGGGAATTTTTGGCAGTTTTGGCCAGGGAGAACCCTGCGCAGAGGAGGATACAAAAACGTCATACAGCCCCAAATAAAAATGGTTTTGGAGTTTTATGTGGGAAGGTGGTTCTGTTAGTGACCCAAAGGAATTAATAGATCTCATATTGAGTTAACAGAAATGGTTTTACATCAATTTTACCAAAACTAGTTATTAAAAGCTAGTAATCTAGCTAGGGTCTAAAACGAACAGTTAAATCATCTCAAATGCATTTCTGTAAAAAATTAAAATTGTAACAGGGGTAAATATAAGTTCATTTAATATGTAAAATCCCTTCAATCACTTCCCCAACCTGACATATTCCTTATAGCACTCATTTTTATTCAATTTCCCCCATACATTACTAAAATAGGCCTTTTAGGCAAAAATGAAGACAATAATATTTATGGGTAGAGATGTTTCGACCTGATACATGTAATTTACAGAATTTTATGACCCTAAAAAACATAAATTACATCATTGACTTATCATTACAAGGATGCTCCAAAAACAAGGGGCAGGAGGCCCGGATCATAACTAGCAAGGGCTGTGAGCATAAGTGAAGCTAGGGATTTACTGGATATGGACCTGAAATTGATGGAGGCTGCAAATAAATATTTAAATCCTTCAATTCCTGCAATATATCACTCCACACCTGCAATGAAAGAAAAGGGAATGGAAGGAGAGGGGAATGGAAGGCTGGGGCTCATCTCCCAGTAGTCTGAGGCACAACACTCAGAATTAATTCTCACATAAGCATTCAACAATAAAATCAACAACAAAACTGAAGAAATGGGTTCAAATTCATCTTTTATAGAATTATGGATGACCTGCTGAGTAAGTTGATGCCAATGGTGACCTGTGAGAGCAAGTCAACCCCATGGTGACCTAACCCTAGCCACAAAAGTGCCCCCTTTGGGAAATTAGGAAAGTAGGACCATGTGGAATTGTTTCCAAGTCTAAATCATCCTTCACAATTAGAAACTGCACCCTCCCTTAGTCAAAAGATGCCTCTTTTGAGTTATGACAGCTTTTTGCTTTTCCTGGGTCATAAGGAAACTTTTTCTTTCCTTCAAAAACTATCCTGCTTTTACCTCTAATTACTTTTTCTGCTTTTAGGAAACTTCCCTTTATTCTCCTACTTTCTTATTTTTACCAAGGCAAGTTAACTAACTTTCCCCAATGTGCCCTCCTGACATGGTAGCCTTCATTCCACATCATTATTGTGCATAATAAATAAAATTGCTGAAATAAAATTAAATACATGCATTAGAACAATTATTAGCAATATTTTTCCTAGGAATAATAATTAATGTCAATTTCATCCCCTGGGAATTTCATCATGGTCAACACTTTTAATGTCGCAAAATATGGGGACATGACATAAATACATGAGGTAAGTAACAATTTAAATGCATGAAAATGTTTGTTCACTTTGTTTCATAGCATATTGACATATTGAGTTCTACATATTGGAACTTTATTAAATATGCCTCAATCTTATTGATCACTGTTATTCTCTTGCATCATTTTTAGGTGGCTTTCATCTAAAGAAATCCATAAAGAATATATTTAAGTATTGGAAGAGAGAAATTACTCGTCTAATGTGTGAAATGTAGAAGTATTTACCTCTTAGATATTTCAATGCACAAGAACACTATCTCATACACAAAGTTGAGGAGATTGAATTATGTGGACCTATACACACAAGATCAATGTGGATGGTGGAAAGGAATTTGAAGTAATTGAAGGCTATTGTTAGACAAATAGAATGTCCTAGGGCTTCTATGTGAAAATTGATTCACAGTAATCTTGGGACCAAGGATCAACTCACAAAGATTCAGAATCAATTGCATAAGAAATTTGACATGAAACACACTGCAATTAGGAGTTGCAGCTGTAAGAATGTATTCAATAATCAAAGGTAGAGATATAATGTGATACACTTGCATGAATAGAAAGACAATTCAAATCCCAAGGAGGTTATTAGAATTGGTAACATGAGAGTGTCTTAGATGTTAGTTAGCCACACTAAACACATCAGTTAACCACTAATCACAACCATAGTTGACTCTAACTGAGCCCTAACTGAATCGAACGTAGTAATGACTGAGTCTAATTGAATAGAACTCAACTTCATATCAATTAGTATGTGGGGGCACATATCTAACTCAATTCAGCTTTGATGAAGTGAACTGAACTCAACTAAGTCACCAGAAGTTGTTGGAGGCACCTTAAATCACTCTAGTTAACTCAAATCAGCCCAAAATAGACAAATAGATGAGGAAGGAGACTTTCCAACTCAACTTAACTAATTGTTAGGTGAAACAACATTCAGTTAACTAATTGGTGCACTTATGACAAGCAGATCACCCCAGATTTGCTCCTTCATTAAAGGAGGAAGCCTAGTTAGCCTTCCTAATTGAAGGAGAAGGCTTAATTGGCCTCCCTAATTGAAGGAGTGTGATGGTGTGTTGATGCTGATATTAGAAATGTGCCTATGTGCTGATGTTGATGTCAGTAATTCGAGTAAATACTTAGGATAAGTGGGTAATTAGGCCAAATTGGCCAAATAAAGATGTGTGGGTTGGATAATGACTCCAACATTCTATTGTGCAGGGCTGTATAGTATATCAATCCATGGTGTACATTAGTCAGTATCTTCCAAAATTAGCAAAAAATATTAATATTCCTTGCATTTGGCATGTCAACTCCATCAACAAATTTGAAGGGGAGGTCATGTTGGGGAAATGTAGAACAAGGAAAGTGAAAGGTAATTAGATGGTGTATATTTAATTTATTATACAATTAATTTTTTAATTTCATATATATCTTACTCATGTAATTTTTATTATTCCATTAGTATTGTAAGGTAAACGTAATTTTCTTTAGTGATAACTAAATTACAATTCTTAATTGTTATTTTTCTATATAGGTGGTTGTGTGTAGGATGTAGTACATTTATACATTGAAAACAATATTGATTGGATGGAGGAATGGATAGAAGGATGTATAGAATTCTATGATACCTTATCACGGGAAGGGGTGAGTAAATTTATTAAAACAATGCATTGTCATCGAGAAGAATATCTTGGTGAACTTACACAAAGGGAAATTGATTTAGCATGTGGTTTAAAAGATAAAAAGGCAAGTATATTTTATACGCTGATAAAAAATTTTGTTGTTTCCCATTTTATAAATGTATTTCTTTTGTTTATTTCTTCTTATATATTTATTTACAGAGCCGAGCATGATGCGGTTGATAGACCACAATGCTATGTGGTACAACGGTCGTAAATTTCACACCAAAAAGTTGGATGAAAGGAATAAAACATTCGATTATGAGATAACTACAATTTTTCAAGTCACTAATGTTTCCTTTAGAAGTAACAAGCATCCAGAAGTATATGAAAATAGGTACTATGGTTATTTGGAAGATATAATTGAGTGTGACTTTAATTCATTTAAAATAGTTTTGTTTGAGCTCAAATGGTATAGGATATGGATGAATGAACTTGATCCTGAAAGAACTGTTATCGAGCATGCAAATGGATTTACCATAGTTAATACAAGTGAACTTGAACCAAGTACAGAGACTTATGGTATTCCAATTCAATGTGAGCAGGTATTTTACTCAGAGGTGCCAAGTAAAGCAGGTTGGTTATAAATTGTTAGATATGATCCAAGAGGAATACCAGTCAAGTATAATCTAATAGAGGAAGAAGACAATGTCAAAGAAGAAGGTGATCCAGATCAAGAGCAGTTGACTGTCGCAGATGTGTCAGATGAAGAATTCGATTAAGAAGTTTATCGTCCAAATGACGTAGAATATAATTTTGAACTCGGTGATGATATTGATGATGAATATATAACCAAAACTAACTTTGATGATGATGATGATATGAGCGATCCTTTCAACGATAACGATTTTGCACCAGACGACAATACAAGTGAAGATGTTGATGATGATTATATTGATGATGAATAACATAAATCATCATCATCATGATGTTCATACTCATTAGAATAATAACAACCATCATCTCCATATCATCCTCTTTATAATATTCACAACCATCATCATATTCATCTTTAGGATAATCAATTGTGTCATAATCATCATCATCACCATTATCATCTTCATCTTTAAGATCATTAATGGTATCATCATCGTCTTCGTCATCATCGTCACCATGATCATATTCATATTTAAGATCATTAAGGGTATCATCATCATCATCTTCATCATCTTCATCATTAACATCCTAATCAACCTCATCCTCATCCTCAGTCTCATCATCATCAATGTTATAATCATCATCGTCATCATTTTTATCATCATGTTCATCTCCATAATAATCATCATGTTCATACTCATTAGAATAATCGTAACCATCATCATATTCATCTTTATGATCATCAATGGTATCATAATCATCATCACCATCATCATCATCATCATCATCTTCATGATCATCATCATCGAAATCCTAATCAACCTGATCCTCATCCTCAGTATCATCACCGTCAATGTTATAATCATCATCGTCATCAATGTTATCATATTCATCATCACCATCATCATATTCATCTTTAAGATCATCAATGGTATCATCATCATCTTTGTCATCGTCATCATCGACGTCCTAATCAACCTCATCCTCATCCTCAACCTCATCATCGTCAATATTATAATCATCATCATCATCATCAATATTATCATCGTCATGTTCATCTCAATATCATCATCATATTCAGATTCATACTCATCTCCATAATCATCATCATGTTCATCCTAGCGACGATTTGTCGTGGTAAAATGTTCACATGTACTAGTGATAGATGAGAACCATGACATAATTGATATGAAGAGATATCATAGGAACTATGTTCCTCGTGTATTATCTTCTTTTGTGTGTGCATTAACACATGTAATCCATATTTTGTAGCTACCCACTATAGGATCTATTGAATAATCCTAATTATTTTAAAAAAATGGTTTCTATGTTAGAAGACATTTAAAAAATAATAATAAGACAAGAACAATTTCGTGTTCAATTTCCTATTTATCAAGGTTGTAATTAATTGAATTTTACACATTTTTAGGATTTAAATATTTGTAAGAAATAAATTGTATTATACAATTAATTCCACCTAACCTTATTTCTTACCTATGCTTCTCTCAAGTCTTCTTGATAGTGGACTTTATTAAGCATCCTTTGTTTGTCAAACTTCGAAAAGGTCACCATATTACACTCATATGACAATTTTTTTCCAGAAAGCGTATATTGACGATGATGTTCTCTATGATGACAATGCTGGCCATAAGGAAAATGGTCATGATAATCCTGCTAACTACAATGACAACGACAATTTGTTTATCAACGTCATCATCATCATCATCATCATCATCACTAACGATGATGATGATGTCTCTGGTGTTGTTTATGACAAAAAAAAATTAAAAATACAACAAAAAATTAAACAAAATAATAAATATAGATAATACATATAAATAATAAATAAAATTAATAAAACAATAAACAATTAAAACTATCCACCTTACCTCCCCCCTATGTTGACCTCCAAATTTTACATCTTCCACTTACCTCACCCACTAATTAGGCTCGAGGTCGCAGAGTAGTTTCCAAGGTTGCAGTGGAGTTTTTCAGTTACCTTAGCCATGAACTAGGCCTGAGCTAGCAGAGGAGGGATTTTCACTTACCTTACCCACAAACTGGGCCCGAGGTTGGAGAGGAGCTTTTTCACTTACCTCACCCAGAAACTAGGCCCGAGGCCACAGTGGAGGTTTGAATGTTACTAAGGATGTTCCAAGGTTGCAGAGGAGGCATTTCTTGTTCATTAATCGAACCCATTCCTTTACGCAACAAAAAATATGGGTTGTGAATGTGTTGAAACAATTAAGTTGCACTAGAGACAGATCAATTTCTTGTTTGAAACAATTTTTATAGTTCGGGTTCTTCCTACAGGATACTTTTTATTGGGTGGGCGTCGTGCCTCAACTCTATTTTAATGGTATCACAGCTTTGGTGGTTTTCTATCTTCAAGGATTTCCAACCCCTTCATCTCCCAAATACATACATAAATGGACATTGGAAGATTGAGATCGAGACGCATAAGCAAAGGTGAAGGTCAGTAAGGCATTAGGAAAATAATACGCTAAGGTAGCTTCCAGTGTATTATTTTCCAGCATAGATGTCTTCGGTAAGTCATCTACTTTCATTTAATTGATTAAATTATTTTCTAGTCATGGTTTTATTGATAGATACAGTCAATAAATTGCAGTGAGGGTTTTAACAAGAACAGAAAGGGTTTATATATATATATATATATATATATATATATATATATATATATATGGAGAGAAAGTATTACAAGTCGAGCTCAGCATACATATAGTCCAATCAGTCAAAATTAAGACTAATCTAGTCCTACCAAGAGTCTTTCAAGAGTACAAAAAATAGGAAAACTTCATATCCTAGTATACCTTCCTTATATGGAAAAACCTTAATAAACTTCCCACATAGCTTTAAGAAAAAAAAAATTTAACATAACCAAAAATAAGAAGGCCCTTGTTCATTCCTGGATGGGGGAACCTTGGAGATCTCTTGGTCAATACTTTAAAGGTTTTGTATCTTGCATATTAGAGGCCACTCAAACTTTAGGACCAAGGCCCTTAGCAGATCCCAAAATTTGTAGTGTCATCATATTGACATGTTGGAGACCTATCTTTAAAAAGGTAGTTAGATCATCGCAGGTGGCACAATCCTCACACAAATTGGGGGTATTTTGGTCTCAGTTGGAAGTATGGATGTATTTAATCAACCTTAGAGTGCTAACAAGGGGAGTTTATTGTCCTTGGGGGTAAATATTGTACAAACATAGAGGATTTTAATGTCCTTGTTGGTATGATTTGTACCCACTACTTGTGCAGTCTTAATTTTCTTGAATAGATCAAACATGACATTTTTTCCAAAACTTTTTGAGAGAAGTAAAATGTACAATTGTAAAAACATGATTTTATGTGAAGGTTCACCATAGGAATATAAAATACATCAATTTCAGTCATGTAAAACATCATTCAACTATACATATATATAAGTTGTGTGATATGGGGAACATGTATGTGTTTCTGAAATAGAAAAGCATTTGAAATGTGACCCCTCCAATATTTGGAAATATATTTGAGTTGAAGTAGAAATGTGCTTTAAATTTCATTCCTCAAAAATTTGGAAGTGGGGCATGATACGAGGAAATGGGTATGAGTTTCTGAAACACAAACTTGCTGGAAATGTGACCCCTCAAAAATTTGTAAACATGCAAATGTGATGTGTGTTAAAAATGAGTCAAATAAAATCAAAATAGGGAAAATTTAGAGAAGGGAACTTTTCATAGGAATTGCATTTTCGACTATACAAAATATTTTTCTCACATAGGAGATATGTCTATATTGTCAAAAAAGCTTTTCCAAGCCGTACACATACATTTTTGTACCAAAAGTATCCTATAGCACATCTATAGTTGGTGTTGGGGTTTAGTGTTTATATTAGATTGATATTCTTTGGATGGAATATACTATAAATGCAATTAGTAAAAGTATTTATTTGCCACAAAAACATCACCCAAACAGCAAAAACAAACAGTAATTGTCATGCATGCACTCTGTGAAATTACGAATGTTTTCTTTCATATTTCTACAGACTTATAGGGAAAATTGGTTATGATTTGGGATTCTACATATACAAAGTTGAGGACAAAAAGGGGTTATAATGTTATTCAGATTAGTTGTAGCATTGGATTACACATTATATTTCCACCTTCAAGATTCCAAAACAGCTACAACCAATGCATGGTATTGATCCTTTGGAAGTTTGTCACTTTAAATTCCATTAAGAATTTATCCTTGCTTTTGACTGCTTATGGAAAGCTAAAGAGTGAGTTTTTTGTGTGTTGTTCTATTATATTATCCATGTAGATATATTATTTTCATGATAGTATACATCCCCTTGGTACACTCCCCTGCAAACTAGGAAAGAACTAGTCCAAACAGAGAGGAATTTAGTGGTGATAGTTCTTGATTTCATATAATTATTAGGAAAAATATCTTGTGTATATTTCAATGATATCAATGGACCAACATATGAATATTTCGTATTTTCTTCTACTAGGAAGCACCATCATCATCACTCTCCTTGAGGGTCTTCTTTACCATTTTATCTTCACACTTTATGAGGTCCTTCTCCAGTCCTGGCCCATGTATGCAGCAATGAGCAGGTTTCAATTGAATTTTACACAACTAGCCTCAGTGAAATCCAAATATAACAAAAGATCTATACAAGATTCTTTCTAGATCAATCATCACTAGGAAGGACAATATAATATTATTTCTATATAACTGGGACATTCCTCAGGTTCTTTCACCATCCATGTTCCAATAATCAATTACAAATCATCAAAGAACAAAACACTAAGATGTGGGAGAAGTGCTATACAACTTTCTCCATCCATTATTTAGTTAACTAGGATAGGGCGTATGAATAGGAGTCCTAGTATTATTACCTACAATTTACCTTGAGGACAAACTAACAAGTTGGTCTCAACATCAATTCTAATAAATAGAAAATTTCATCAACATCAAGAAGTATGTAGAAACTATGCCACTTTGTGAGCCTAAGTCAGAATTAGGGATGAATGGCCTTAGTAATGCCAACATATAGGCATTGTAATGCACACAAATAAGAGGAAAGTATGAAATTGTTTAACCTTATTAATCCTTTACAAGTGTAAACAAGCATAAAACAAGCTACTAACCCTCCCAGTTACTCATACTCTTCATACAAAATATGAGTTATTTGTAATAATTTAACATATTTTTTTATTTGCTGCCAAAATCGGAGTTGTTTCTTTGCTTGGATGGTTTCTCCCTCAAGAAAAGGTGTCGTTTCAGATATAGGATTAAGAACACTTGTTTATTATGGCTATTTAAAGACGTAAACATGCCTATATTTTTCCTACTAGTGCCTATAATTTATTAGAATTAGTCCATTCTTGGATATAAACTTCGTTGTTGCAAATGCACCCAAAATGATTCTCATTTCCCACAATTAGGTCCATTGTTCGTTATTCATGATTGGAAAGTTCATGGACTAGCCAAGGTCTATTCGTTTACTATTGTACATGGCTTCCTTGCACTCAAAATTCATTTTATAGTTGACATAACGTAGATCCATGCTTCATACTTTCCCATATTTACCCAAAACCCAGGAATCAACCCAAAAGTCTTCATGAAAACCTAAGAAAACCCCCATGCAAATAGGGGGTTAATAGGCCCTACACCCTCTATCCTCTCCTATATATGCGTCCTTATAAAGAATTGAGAAATAAGACAACTATATGTGGTTCTCATCTATTGCTTACACATGGGACCCACACCCTACTTCTTACCCTTGGGCTCCAAATCCAACTTATTAGCACAAATTGTCAATCAATGGTGGGCCTACACACAATATATTACCAATTTTCTTGAATACTCTGAAGGAATTTTTGGAGCATCACTAAAATACCAATTTTTAGGTTACCCCTCACCAAAAATAAAGGGAGAACAAACATCAGAATATAAGGTAAGTAGTGAATAATAGCTTCAACCTTTATAAATCCATGGAGGTATGATATTCACTAATAAGTAATACTTATCAATCCCAATTCCAAAATATTTCTATTCACAATTCTTCCACTATCTCATGAACTTTGTTATTTTTCTTGTTTTTAATATTGACTACGTTGGCAATGGAATTGAGGAGCTCGACTTCTGGTTTTGGAGGCACATGGTTGGTAGCTCAGCAAATGTCATAGCCTTCCGAAATTCCTTCGTGATTGAAGATTTTGTATCCACATGGAAAATAAGCAACGCGATGAGAATGAGAAGTATGGAGGGAATTTTGACAGGTTTATATTTTAGGACTCTTCTGATAATTTTAAGGTGCTTTGTAAGTTTGGACAATTTATTACCTCCCCCATATTTGACTGTAAAATTTCTTCTTGGAGAAATTAGTAATTTACATCGCTGATAATAGAAATCCAATAGTTCCCACTTGCTGCTTTTAAAATGTTATAATAGTCTTAGTTGAGTTTAGCAGTATGAAGTAATAGTATCAAGGGAGTAGATACAATGGAAAAATTCCTCAAGGAAATTTTATTTAGAAAATAGAAAAATAAAAATTGGCAATTACATGGAACATGGAAATTAATACTACTCCACAACTTTGGAAACTCTGGCTTTCTCATGGAACATGGAAATTAATACTACTCCACGTTTATGGAAGATATTGTACCTCCATTACCTGGGATATGCACTTTTACCTATCATAAGGATATTTGGTGTGCTGCCCTAAACTTCCAAAGATGAGTAGGGATTTCCACCTAGAATAGGTGGTTGATATACTTTATTTATTGGTCGATTTATTGATTGAGATATGATTCAATATTTGCAAGTATCACTACTCTTATCTTAGAGAGTGTTATAGGTTAAAAGGAACTTCAAACTTTACACCTTGAAATTATAGACCATGGTACCCCCTATTGCATGGGTGATCAGTTGTAGATTTTCTAGGTTGACCTAGGACAAAAGAAACATAGCAATGCTTATAAACCACCATTCTGTGCATATGAAAGCCTTAAAATAGTAGCATAAAAGTGTCCTTGAGTAATGTAGCAACCGTAAAAACACCTAAATTCTAAGTATTGGTGTACTTTAGGCCTAAATCGATAGTAAAAGATCCTCATATCCAGTTCTGGTCGGATTTTGAAGTCAAACCCAGACATATTCTTACATAGTGGACTACCTTGTCAGTTTTCTTGTAGTATTTATTCTTAAAATAGAAAGAATAATTGAGGCAAAGTCGAAGTATGAGTAGCATTAGTGAATAATGTTAATCCTTTGTAGTTAATACAGGGGACTTCTGTTCATTGAAAAACAAAATTTGTGCACAACGGGCTTGATACACCTCAGTCAAGATAGTGCTTTCATGAACCAGACAGTAGTAAGAGGCACTTCTGGTCAATCTAGGCAGACCTAGGGCTAAAAGAATGGTTATTATATTGGATATATAGTCTTGTCCATGATTGTGGTATTTCATGTGGAAACCATTGAGGTAAATTTGACTATAGGTGGTGATGAAAAACAGTTGAAGCTTTATGATCCAGGATACTTGAACACTGCTCCTATCCATTCATCAATTTCCTACATAGATGGATATGAAGGGATTTTATGATATGGGGGTTATCCAATTGAGGAATTAGTTGAAAAGAGGATTCACCTTGAGAATGGAAGTGAGGCCACATGTATTTCATTCCAGTAACCTTTCTTATTTAAAGAATTTTCTATATATGTTGGAATCACTGGATGACATATAATATAAACATAATCCTTGACTAGTAATACCTCTTTATGTACTTTTCATCTTTCGTACAGAGATTGAAATGAACTAGAGTAGACATTGTTTTAGATATGGGACATTTTTGTGAGTCAAACATTAATTATTGACAAGTTTCTGGAAAAGAGCACTAGAAATGAGGGTTTAAAATTCTGTTTTGAGTATGAACAACAGCAAATGAAGCAATATTTTAAGCTCTGGTTTGTTTTTGATAAATTCTTAGCGCAATTATGAACATAACTCAGTAAAAGTAATTACGGGAACTTTGTATCCCTTAAATAGCCTCAATCTCTCTTTTGGGCATCTTTTAGGTTCATTTAATACCCTAGATATCAATCTTGACCATGTATGTGATACATTTCAGCACTCAAAAGGCAATTCTGGGCATATTTGACCCTAAAGCCACCGCAAAACAATAATCTGGGCAGTTTTTAATCACTAAGGAGTAAGTTTGACCGTAAAAAGGGCATGAAAATAAGCCGTATAGGCAGTTTTAGGTGTTACACAATCCTATAGAAACAATATGGAACCCTACAGTAGCCTTAGATTTCAATTTAAGCTAATTATGGGTGTATCTTAGCCCTTGAAACACAAATTTGGTGCATAAGTAGTGATCATGGAGGTTATCTATCAGCTTTGGGCAATTTCCGAAGGTTATAACAATGTTAAAATGGTTAAAACTCAGATCTAGGTGCAATATGAACATCTTCCCTAAGGAAGCCACCCTAAATAAACAATACTATCAATTTGTTAAAGTACCAAAAAACTTGAGAAAGGACCATATATGGTGACGCCTTGTGTACTAGTAGCTTTATAAGTATTAAATGAAGGTTGACAAAGCTAAGGCTCATGTTTATTTAATGTGCATGAAACTAGTATGATGCTATGTTTTGTTTTTATGTTACCTTGATGTGCATGTTTACTTGTATGTGATGTTTATCCTTGTGGTGACTCGTGATTAACCCTTGCATGGTAACACTGAGCTATACAACCCTTAAATGTTGAAGTCCAACTTGTTGATGACTAGTGTGACCCCTTAGGGGGGATTTCCACCCTTGCGTTGACTTTAAGATCCCTCCTTAGGTTCCATCCACCATAGCACTACCATATGTGACTTTTTTGGACTACTTTGTTGTCGCTTTTTATTGAGAGTTGGTCGTACTAGTGTGTTGCTACTGTTTTTTATTTGTGAGGGTTGGATGATCTATTTTAGGATATTTTGTGGTTCAGGGTTCTCTCCTTTCACAGTTATGTTTGTATAGTTCAATATAATCCAAGTAACCTAACGCTAAGATATTGAAGTCTGTTCAGAAGCATTTTTCTGAGGACAAGGGAGATCTTCCCTAATATCTTGTTTTGATTTACCTTATGTTGAGTTTATAATTGGTTCAGATTTTTGACATCATGCTACTGTTATGTATTGTTTTCTTTCATTAACAACATAGATCTTATATAGATCGCTACTCTTATTACTATTATTTTTTTAATTACTTTAATGGTTATTGTAACTCATTATTTCTGGGACAAATTGGACGTGAAGGATATTGAGGTATGGTTTATCTATGGTGGACATGCTTGTCTCATTGTTTCAGCTTTGAGTTTGAATATTTGAGAAAAATAATTAAAAAATAAAAATGAGATGAATCTACCTGAGAGTTTGCATATTTTCTCAAAATTAGCTGAAATGTGCATTAAATATTTGTATGGATCTTGTGTATTTAGAGTGGCCCTTGTGTAGTCTAGTGAATTGAACCTAGTTAGTTTTATTTCCTTTGTTAATTTGTTGTTATTTTCTATCAATTGATTGAGATGCAAATTCTTTGTGCATGTGTAGGATCTAACAGGCTTCTTTGACTTGTTATCTGTTACTTGTTATTTCTCAGTTTGTGAGGGTTTGGAGGCTTTAATGAATTTTTTTTCTCTCAGTAATTGTTTTGGATTTGGGATGAGTGAGGGAGTCTCCCTCGTCACACTTAGGCCCTCAACTTGGGGGTGGATTTGTAAAGTGTGAGCCTATTTTTGGGTGGAAAACCTCTATAGAAGAATCATTCTGCAAATTTGATCCCAAATTAAGTATTTTTTCCTTTGATGTTTATGCAGATGCACCCTTATTTCCCTATTTCTCTTTATTTCCAGAAGACATCATCCAAGGTGTTTTTAGTGTACATCGTGTTACTACCTATATTGCATGGGTGTCTACCAAGGAGTTTTGAATATTTCTGGGCATAAAAGAAACCTGTAGCAGCATTCTAGGCATTAATTTTCCAAATCTCAGTAGCCCAATGCATGTGAAATAGTAACAACAAGTCTGATCCCTCAACTCTGGGAAAACCTGGGTGTGAAAGAAACCTTATTTATCCATGAGTGTATATCTAATCCCCAATGAAGACCGTCATTTTCAAATATGTGTTAATTACAGTTTCAAGGAGGACATCAGTTTTGAGAACAACATTTAGTCTCTAATACTCATTTCCTACCAACATCATTGTAAGAGCCTATAGCTATACCTATATTTGAAGTACAATCTTTGTTGAGAATTCTAGGGTAAAATAGCTATTCTCAAACAGCTCACCAACCTACTAGTATTTGGCGCCACTGGTGTAATTGCTAGATGCAACAAATTCCTTATTAGTTGAGTGCATGTGAACAACTTGTGGCATAAATCTAGATTTGTGAGATATTACTTTTCATAGATTATGAAGATATATGTGAGAAAAATTAAATATCTTTATATGAACATACTAGTAAGGTTTAATGGGGAGAAATTAGTCTACATATTGATAGGGGGAGAAGTATGGTTAGATAAAGAAAAGCAAATAAACTAAAGAAGCATTGTGATGTTTTCATTGATGCATGATTACCTTTTATGAATTTACTAGATGATGCATGCTTACCTTTTATGAATTTACTAGATGATGAATGCTTACCTTTCAATTGTATGATTGATCATGCCATCATAGGTGCACTAAAAATTCCCGCAGCTAGTTAAATATGCCCACATTTGCAGAATGCATTTACATCAATTCTTGAAATTGGATAAGTAGTTGATTTGGAAAAATGTTCGCATCCTGCTGAGAAATTCCTGCATCCAGTTTGAAAATTCCTGCTGGACTAATAAAATACCCTCACTACCATATAAAATGAATGGAAGTCCAGAAAAATTCCCTAAAAAATGCACAAAAAGTTGAATATGGTTAGATAAAGAAAACGAAGTAAAGTGAAGTAGCATTGTGATGTTGTCATTGATGAATGCTTACCTTTTATGAATTTACTAGATAGTTGTTGATACATTCATTATGCAGGCATTCCCTTACATGTCAAGGGCATATAGTCTTCATATGTGGGTGCTTGCATAATTTTGGGGGCATGTCCTTACATGTCATGGGAGTTTCAATGATCTATTGGCATTTCAACAATTTTCCTGCGAGCATCTTTCCACCTTTATTTCATGCATTTTGGGGTTCAATGGTCATCTGACCATGAGAGGAACCAATCCAGCATTCATGTCAGAAAGGATCTACACTTACATTTGACCATGCGAGGAACCAATCCAACATACATGTCAAAAAGGATCTGCACCTACTTTCGACCATGCGAGGAACCAATCCAACATACATGTTCGAAAAGGATCTACACTTACATCTACCCATGTGAGGAACTGATCCTGCATGCATTTCAGAAGGGCTCTGCACTTACATATGCCCATGCAAGGAACCAATCCAGCATGCATGTCAGAAGGGCTCTGCACTCACATCTGATCATGTAGGAACTAATACTACAGTCACATCAGAATGGCCCTTAGTCCCAGACTGAGCTTTCCTGGTAACTGGCCAGGTGCCTCTATTCCAAGAATGGCATTTAGTGCTTACTTCTAATCATGTAGGAACCAATCCCACAGTCACATCAAAATGACTTAGCACTCATATCCGACATGGAAGGAACCAATCCTCTCACCATGTCAAAATGGCTCAGCCCTTACATATGACCATGTAAGGAACCAATCCTCTCACCATGTCAGAATGGCTCTGAGTCTCATGATTTTCCCTTGGAGGGAACCTCAATTTGGAGAACCCCAAGCTTCTCCCTGAAGTACTCAAAATTCACCCTAGCCAATGGCTTTTTTAACACATCAGCTATCTTATCATCTATCACAACATACTAGAGGTTCACTACTCCCCTCTGCACCATATTACTGATATAGTGATACTTGGTCTTGATATGCTTTGACTTGTCATGGAACACTAAATTCTTTGACAACTTCATGCAACTCTGGTTGTCACACTGTATACAAGTAGCATCCATCTGGAGATCAAATAAATTAGACAATAGCTTCCTTAGCCATATTGCTTCACAACTAGCTAAACAAGCTTCCACATACTCTGCTTCAGCTATACTCAGTGCCACATAGGATTGCTTCCTGCTAAACCTAGAGATCACACCTGATCCCATACTGAAGAAACACTCTAAAGTGCTCTTCCTATCGATGGCACTGCCTAGCCAATCCGAATCAACATAACCCTCCAGGTTAATCTTCTGATTCACCTCATACTTGAGCCCATAATCAATTGTACCCCTCAAGTGCCTCAGAATATGCTTTGCAGCAATCAAGTGAACATGTCTCGGATGTGTCAGAAACTGGCTCAAGGTGTTCACAACAAAGAAAATATCTGTTCTCATGTTTGTCAGGTACAGCAAGGACCCAATCATCTGATGATACATCATAGCATCAACCTCTTATGATGAATCAGAACTCAATAGCTTCAGGTCCGATGCCATAGGTGTGGTCATGGCCTTCCAGTCCATCATCTTGAACCTCTTCAGGATCTCTACTGCATACTTCCCTTGTCTAAGGGAGATTCCATCTGCATTCTGCCACACCTCCATGCTTAGAAAATAGTGCATAAGACCCAATTCCTTCATTTAAAACTTGACAACAATATTTCTCTTCATATCAGCAATCAACCCATCCATAGCTATTACAAACAGATCATCTACATACACTAGGAGCATCACTAGGTTTCCACCTTCAACCTTGTAGTAAAGGTTGGAATCTACTTTAATTTTGGTAAATCCCAAACTGGATAGAAAGCTATAAATTTTGTTTTACCATGTTATGGGTGCTTGTTTCAAACCGTACAAGGATTTATTCAATCTACACTCATGAGACTCCCTGTCATGTGTCTCAAAAACGAGTGGCCGCTCTACGTACACTTCCTCTTCCACTACACCATTCAAGAAAGAAGTCTTGACATTCATTTGGTGTATCTTCCATTTCATCACTGTAGCCAGAGAAAGTACTAATCTAATGGAAGTGTATCTGGCTACATGTGCAAAGGTTTCTTCCTAATCTATTCCTTCTTTCTGTCAGAAGCCACGAGCCACGAATATTGCCTTATGTTTCTCTATGCTACCATCTGTAGCATGCTTGATCTTGCAGATCCACTTGGAAGTTACAATCAACTTCCCTTCTGGTCTTGGGACAACATCCCAAACATCATTCTTCATGATTGATTGATATTCTTCGATCATAGCATCCTTCCATTCTTTTCCTTCTGCAACTTCTTCATAATTGGAAGGTTCTTTATTGATAAAATCACATAGTAAAGCTACATATCTGGAGCAGAATCTGTTTCTCTTTCTTTCTCTGTGAGTCTCTCTTGGAGCCCCATATCTTTCCACACCCTGGATAGATTCTCGTACCCAAGAAGGTTTCCTCTTGTGAGGATTCTTCTCTTGAGGTGGATCTACAGGTTCTTGTGGTTCTTCAAATTCTCGATCTTCTTCTTAAGTCTCTTCATTCATGGTTGTATCATGAATTCTAGGTGCTTCTGCTTCTTCAAGTTCTTCAACAGGTCTCTTTCTAGATTTGTTGTAAGCTATGTCTTCATCAAATTTTACATCCCTGCTGATCTCAATCTTCTTGAATCCTGGGAAATATATTTTGTAAGCCTTCGAGATTTCAGAGTATCCCACAAATATACCCTTCTTTCCTGAAGGATCTAATTTTGTTCTCTTCTCTTTTGGAATGTGTATGTACACAGGACAACCGAATATTCTAAGATGGCTTACTTCTGGTTTCTTGCTGGAAAAGACTTCTTCAAGAGTCTTGTTCTCGAGTACTCTGTGTGGAGTACGGTTCTATACATACACTGCTATTCTCGCAGCCTCTTCCCATAGATGCATGGGAAGATCTTGATCATGAAGCATTGCTCTTGTAGCTTCCATGATAGTTCTATTCTTCCTTTCTACAACCCCATTCTGTTGTGGATTATATGGAGTGGATAACTCCCTCTTAATCCCTGATTCTTTGCATAAGTCTTTGAATTAAATTGATGTGAATTCTCCGCCATTATCTAATCAAAAGGTCTTGATCTTCTTTTCTGTGTGGTTCTCAATCTAGGCTTTGAATTCCTTGAACTTGCTGAAAACTTCATCTTTGTTCTTCATGAAGTAAATCCATGTCTTCCTAGAAATGTCATCAATGAAAGAAACATATTATAAATACCCGCTTAGTGAACTTGATGACATTGGTTCACATACATCGGAGTGGATGATTTCCAAGATTCCTTTTTCCTTGCTTTCGCTACTTGGAAATTTCTTCTTTGTATTCTTTCCTTTCACACATCCTTTGCAGACCCTTTCATGTTTTGCTTGAATTTCTGGAAGACCTTCAACATATTTTCTTGCAAGTGGTTGTGCTCTATAGTGCACATGTGCAAGCCTTCTGTGCCAAAGTTCATTTATCTCTACTATGTCATGGACCAATGCTTGTTCTGAATGTCCCTTCAATTTGTATAATCCTCCTTCTTGTTCTCCAATCATTATTGCATCGTCAATAGTCTTTCCTCTTGACCACATGAGGACTTGGCCATCTACAAATGTAACCCTCATGCCTTTTGAATCTAGTGCTGATATGGAGAGAATATTCTTATTTAGTCCTGGTACAAACAAGACATCCTTCATTTTCATAGACTTTCCAGACTCTATCTTGTAGGAGGATTCACCTCTACCTTTTATGGGATATTGGTAGTCATCCCCAAGTTTCATTTTATGGGGTGAATTATGTTCAGATATTTTCTCAAAGGATTCCTTGAAACCTGTCATGTGTTTGGAAGCCCCACTGTCAATAAGCCAATATTTGCTTTCGTGAGTGACAATTCCCATGAGAGTGGAGATCAGAACATATTCTTCTTCACTTTCTTGTTTTACTCTCTTTTTGGGAGGATCATCATCCTCAATAGTGTGATCATGATGTATTATTTTGGAGTTCCTCTTCTTATTGGATCCATTCTTATTCATGGGACAACTTCTAGCAAAGTGTCATATTTTATCGCATGTATAACATCTCGGTTTGGACGAACCTTTCTGATGAGAGTGCTTACCTTGGTGATGATGTGTTTCCCTTCTTCCTTTCTTGGAGTGTACTATGAGAGCTTGATCTTCACTTCCCATATTTTCTTCTCGAGCTGGTATTCAAGCTTCTTCTTGTGAAAATTCTTCCCACAGTCTACTGAACTTGACTAACTTCTTCCTAGCACAGATTCCTTGGATGAAAGAATCCCATGACCTAGGGAGACCATTCAAGGTTGTCATCACAATTTCTGCATTCTCCACTTCTTCATCTACTGCTTCCAGTTGTTCTTTGATCTGGGAGACCCTTGTGAAGTATGATTGGATGATCTCCTCATTCTAGATCTTTACATTTTTCAATTGGTTCCTTAGATTCATCTTCTGATTGATGTTCTTCTCTTCAAACAGTTTGGTTAGGGCATCAAACATAGCTTTAGGTGTCTTGAGGGACAACACCTATGGTATGAGGTGATCCTTGATTGAATCAGCAATAATACTCTTTTCCATAACCAAATTCTTCTTATGTAAGGCCTTGGCGTCATCTCCCTCTGGAACTAGAACCTCCTCATGGATATAGGAGTCCAACTCATTTTCTTCCAGGACTAGGGAGATCCTATACTTCCAAGCTTGGAAGTTATCAGCTCCCTCAAGCTTTTCATCAAGCTTGGTATGACGAGACATCTTAACTGAGAACCTCAAATGTAAATCCAAAATATTTATATCTTACTAGGTCAAGATGTCGGATTTGGATTTGGAGATGAAATCCTAAAGTGTTGGCTCGGGAGAAGATTAGGGTTTTTGTTTTCTGGAGTTCTGTCCAACCAAATGCTTTGATCTTGATCCCTAAATTCGATTTTGAGGAGGAGATCAATCCAGGCTTTGGCTCTCTAAAAAATTCCACTTCTATGAAAATCCATAATTTTCGGGAGCAATGTTGGGTCCAAAACTAAAAAACCTCAGAATTGGATTCTTCTTCGACAGAAAGATGCACCCTAGGGAGGAGAGTTATTCCAACCTTCTTTTGCTGGAAATCTATGGAGAGAGATCCACAAAGTAGGAAGCCCTAGTTCCTGCAGCTGGACAGTGTCTTCTTCTTAAGTTAGCTCTGATACCATGTTAGATTGTTAACATTAAGCTAACATTACATTAGGATCTTTAATTGAGAGAATAAAAAGCACAACAATCAAACACAAGAGACAATGAACACAGTGTTTTTCCTCGAGGAAACCATAAAGGAGAAAACCCCATAATTTCCTCAAAGATAGAATCAACACCAAAAGTAAAACCCAAAAGATGATCTCCCAACAATAGTAACCTTCTTTCTTCCTTGCCCTAGTGTCTTCCTCTCCCTCAGATATGCACTACAACTGAGTGTGAGTGAGTGTGTGTTAAATAGAGAGGATAGCTCTCTATTTATACTAATTCCTGACTTGACTAAACCCAACTAGGGCCGAATTTACTAGGTGATTCTAATAACCCTAGTGCCCCAAAACTGTGCAGACTTTAACCCTTAGAAAATAGGAGGGTTACCCACCTTGACTTGACATGACTTTTTTACATTATAGAAACTCCCGATAGGAACATCGAGGCATGACATGACTCAAGTACATTACAAATACATCCTAGAATAAACATCGAGTTACAATACATAAGAAATACAAATGAATACATTCCGAAGTTACAATTAGATTAACAGAAGGTAAGATGGATAATTTTAAATTTTTTTTTTTAATGGTTATTAATTATCATTGTCTCCGTAGTCGGTAGGATTATCATGATCATTGTCTTTATGGCCATCAACATAATCATAGATAATCATCGTCAATAGACCCTTTATTGAAAACAATTTGTCATATGAGTGTAATATGCTTACCATTTTGAATTTGGGCACACAGAGGATGGTTAATAAATACCATCTCGCGGTTCTTATTTCCTATTCCATTGTTAAAGGCCATACTACAACATGAAAAACCAAAATAGTGGGTGAAGGTATTTCTTATTTCCTATTTCCTTTTCGTTCTTGTTGATACATCCACTATTACGAAGACTTTTGGCACATTTAAAGGGAGCAGAATATGAGTGCTAATGTTTTATCCAAGGAAACACTTTCTCTTGACATGAGAAAAATTGGGCTATATTGAGATGTTGGATGGAGAGTCTATTGGGAGCGATACCATCCTGTTCTTTTCATTTATGTTATTCAACATAACTGTTGTGGCTCACTCATATTGCTTAGAAAATATTCAAGTTTTTTTGAGCCTATGAATATTCTCCACTGACTGCTCCTTTGGATGAGTTGTTTTCATGGTGCACAAATTCCTTACTTTAGGGGAATTTTCACTTTACTCACTACATGCTTCCTTGGATAAGCCTTCATGGCTCATTATGTGCTTCTTTTGACTGTGTGGAATGTCTTTTTTAGTGTTGGATTGAGGTTTGCTTTTGTACACCCTTTGATGATGGGTTGTAGGATACATTTTTGACATAGACTGGGTACTTTGTATTAACAAAAGTATAAGATTTAAGATATTATTGAAATTATTAAAACCAATTGAAAATGTAATTTTGAAGTTATAGAAAGTGTTTGTTGTTTTTACAAGTTGGGATTCANCCCCCCCTTTAGTATTCTCCAATATTGTAGAATTTAAATGACTATGGTTATTAATGTTTTTGTTTTCATTGCTTTAATGATTATTAATGTGGCTCTCTATTTTATAGTAATGTGCTTATTAAAACAATTAATATACCTATATTTTTGCTTTTTACAATTTATATGTGAAATTTTTGTTCAGTTTTGTTGCATAGCTTATTTTTTAATCTGTGTGACATCTTCTGAGGACTATGGTTATCCTCAAGGGGCTGACCACCCCTTTCCGAGTTAACCTAAGGAAGATGAGATGACCACATGATCTTCCTTAACTAGTGATGATGATTATGAGCTTCCACTCTTTGCATGAGACACATGAGACATATGACCGCATACAGTTGAGAAGGCTGGGCAACCTACCCTCATGTTGAATTGATGTCCAAACTGTCTTGTCCTTTTTTCCATGTCATCATCCTTTGTCATCAACAATCATCTAGTAAATTCATAAAAGGTAAGCATGCATCAATTACAACATCACAATGTTGCTTCACTTTATTTTCCTTTTTTTTTAATCTTACCATACTGCTCCCCCTGAAACCTTGCTGGTGTGTTCATCTCAAGATATTTAATTTGTCTCACATATATCTTCAGAATTGATGAAAATTAATTTCTCACAAATGTAAATTTCTGCAAAAATATTGTACCTAATTTATTCCTGCATTTTATTTCTTCTATTGTTATGGCTTCCTGTGGGAATTTTTCAATCGTTTGTGCATTTATGCGGCCATTTGTCTGGATATGCATGCATATGTTTAACTCTTGCAAGAATTTTATAAGTTAGCGTGGGAATTTTAATAGTCCAATGAGAATTTACAAACTGGTTGTAGGGCATTTCTCAACGATCTGCAGACATTTTCCCGAATCATCTGCTTATCCAAATTGAAGAATTAATGTAAGTGTATTTTAAAACTAAAATGTGGGCATATATAACTAGCTGCCGGAATTTTTACAAGATGTAGGCATTTTTACTCTGTTTCCCTGTGGTTATTTTTATTTCTCTATTTCCCTATGGGAATTTTTAACTAATGGGGGGATTTTTACTCCCAAGTGTGGGCATATTTGATGCTTGAGTATATTATTGAGGCCTCGTTGGCATTTGTCTACTCCAATTGCAGGCATATTGGGGACCCTGTGTGCATTTTAATGACATCTCCTTCACTCATGGCAGGCACTTTTCTTCTGCCTACGTGCATTTTTCTGAAGCTTTCCCACAAGTATTGCATTATGCATGCAAGACTAAGATAAAATTCTTGTAGCTAGTTAAACATACCCACAAGGCAATTTTGAACCTTTTGTGCATTTATGTGGGAATTCTTTACATCAACCAAGAAGATGAGCCAAAAAAAAATTTGAATACTTGTTTTGTACTTTGTAAGACCTATCCACATCAACTGCTTTCTGCATCCTTGCACCCTTGCGTTCACCTTAAGAGCCCTTGTTAGGTGCCACCCACCATATCACTACCTTATATAACATTTTTTGGATTACTTTGTTGTCATTTTTTTTGTTGGTCGTATTGCTTTGTTGCTATTGTTTTTTATTTTTTAGGGTTGGATGATCTAATTTACGTTCTTTTCTAGTTCTGGGTTCTCTCCTTTGACAAGTATGTTGGTCTAGTTGAGTCTCATGCCAGTAACCTAATGCTAATAGGTTCAAGACTGTTTAGATGCATTTTTCTAAGGGTAAAAGACTATTTAGATGCATTTTTCTAAGGGTAAGGGAGCTCTGCCCTAACATTTTATGTTGAGTTATATTATGTTGAGTTTATAATTGGTTTATATCTAATATATCATGCTACTGTTATGTATTGTTGTCTTTCATTAACAACTTAGATCTGATATAGATCGCTACTCTTATTACTATTATTGTCTTAAGTACTTTAATGGTTATTGTAACTCATTGTTTTTGGGACATGCTGGACATGAAGGATATTGAGGTATGATTTTTCTATGCTAGAAATGATTGTCTCATTGTTTCATATTCAAGTTTGAATATTTGAGAAAAATATTATAAAATACAAATGAGTTGAATATACGTGAGAGTTTTCATCTTTTCTCCAAATGAGCTGAAATGTGCATTAGAAATTTTTTTGGATCTTCTATCTTTAGAGTGGAGCCTTGTGTAGTCCAATGAATTGAAATACAGAGAAGGTCTTGGTCCCTGTATAGGACTAGGATGGGGTTCTACTGAGGAAAACAATTTTGAATGTTCTCCTATTGAATTTATTTGAGCCTGAAGTTTTGGTGAATTTTCAAATATGGAGTGTGACATTTATTTTTCATTGTTTTTCACTAATTTTCCTTCCTCTACTCTTCAGGTATTTCTAAAAAGGGTCAAATTATTAAGGCTATGAATACTTCCTTTGATTGCTTCAAAATCCCGTTGGTCACAATTGATTAGTCAACTTATGGAATGCCAAGTATAAGGTGAGTATTAGCAGCTGATTCATAAAGTTTTCATTTTCATCCTTTATATTGTTGTTATGGGTTTGGATTCAACAAGGTAAGTCCCACTGTCAATCTCCTTGAACTCTTTAGTAGTTTTAGCTCTTCGTAAATCATAACCTACCAAAATTTTCTTCTTATTGTCATCAGGTATTTTAACTATGTGAGAGATATAGAAGTTTAGATGTTTTTTCCTCTCTAATTCACTTCCTAAAACTGTCAGTTTATCCTATTGGTTTATCTGTACATGAATTTCATTATTGTAGTGAGATTGGATCCTTGAGTAACTAGGATATAGTGTATAAGAAAGTCCCTCATACATATTGCAAAAAAATAACTCTACATAATTTAATGTTTGTGCATTATTTTTGTTATGATAGCTATGCAACACAAGTTGTGTTAGTAGGTTTGTATATCCAATACCACTATTTTACTTTGGGGTAAACTTTTCACATTGGTGGTATTGTGGAGATCTAGGTTTTCAAGTAGGTATAAGCATAGTCTAGTGCTCCATTCTTAACAATCTAGGTCTAGTTTGATTCTCATAGTGTCACCCTATAATGTAGAGGCCAAAAGAAAGTGAACATATTGTGGATATTTATGTAGGCTCTAATATATTTTAATTTTATATAATTATATCAACTCCAGTGTCTAGTGAAATTATAACATACAAAGAAATAATGGTTTCTAGTGTAGGTATGCATTTAGCCATTGATGCATTATATGAGTTTGAATCTATCAAACTCTAATGGGGTTATGGAAATATACTAGAATCATAAGGACTTTGTTCATATAGGCCAGAGAAGCACAGAAAGGAATGGACTCAAATTTTCCTCCCAAATTTCCAATGAGAAGTCTATGTATCCCTTTCACTTTAATAATGGAACCCTTGCACATACAAGCATGTGCACTTTCTGTACAAAATATATACCAAAATAATATGCATTGATCCTAGTCTGGTTGATGCAAAAATGGAATTCTGATCATTCTCAATCTCTTATTGATAAATTATCCATAAATGGTGATCTCATTACTTCAACCAATCATGAAGTTTATTATTCTTTTACGTTTAAGAAAATGCACCAATCAACTATTTTTCAACATGGTTGATGCGGGGTTTTTACAACTTCTCTTACTTGGTGGGAGTTTGAACTGAACAAGTTTTTTCTCATTCTCATCTTTTTGGAATAATATATGTTAATTTGGAAAAATAAGCATATGATAGCAGGAAAATGATCTTCGGTGAAAGATTTTATCATATAGTTGTTTTGTAGAACGATAAGAAAAAGTTAAAATACATTGCAATGAAACTAGCCCTAGGATAATGTATTTACCATATCATTGTGTTGTAACATGGATAGGAGATAAAAAAAAAAAATATTTGAATAGTCAAATGATTGTTTTGCCAATGTAAATTGTAGCAGAACTAAATCCAATGCACCAGATTAAATCAGTTGCTTAAATTTTCACTTTTTTTCTGAATTCTTACTAAAACATGCATTTGACTCTTTTGACCATTTTGATTTAATTAAAATAGGACAAGGAAATTCCTTTCTTGGGGTTTTGTTTCTAATATTCTCACTTTATTGAAAGTAAGTAATGATGGCAATGAAATATTCTATTGAAGAAAATATGAATATTTTAGGGCTCCAATTTTTATGTACAAGAAAAGATGAACCTTATCTGAAACAGTCTGAAGACAAAATTTAAAACTATGCGTTGTGTGCCAACAACACTGGTACATGGTGAAATCTATTGCTAAGTGAGATATATTATCTAAATTATAACTATTGTTACCTAAACCTATTATATAGTTATGTTTCAGAACAAAATCATTGTCATCACGTTTGCATTGATGGTATATAGGCTCTCATATTTACTTCACCAAATTTGTGTTTCCCTGGTACATACTGTGAGGTAGGGTTCCTTTAAACGTCTGAAGCATTTAACCATGGTTAAAAGAGTTGTAATCCTTTTATTAATTGCAAATGTTTATTGTCTGTAGCTACAACATATGTAGAGGTTGTTTGTTGTGAGCCTGGCTGTTACAATTACTTGAAAAATGAAAAATATTTGAGAGAACATGTGCAGCAGAACCATGTCCATGTTTGTTGTGAAGTTTGTCGAAGTAGGAAATTAAAGAAACAGATAAAAAGGCACATGCGCATTCATGAAAGCCAAACATGTGTAGAGAGGATACAATGCCACTTTGACTATTGCTTGTATAGTTTTACTAAAGTATGTTATCTAGAGTTTTAGCAATTGTTTATATACAAATGAATTTTTCAGTTTTTACTTGGTATGGAGTTGTAATAAAATTAAATTAATTTTAGACTTGGTATGGAGTCATAATCTCATCAAATCTCAATAAACACATTAGAGCAGTACACCTTGGATTAATACCATTTAAGTGTATATTTGTTGAATGCAAAATGAGTTTTGCACATAAAGTTGTTAGAGACAATCATGAGAAGATAGGAAGACATTGCTATGTACAAGTGAGTCTAGCAACAACAATGTTTACATGCTTGAAATATCATCCTTTGGAAGTTGTTTCTCTATATATTGTACAGTATTGTATGGCTTAGTGAAATTGTTTATGTTTAACAAGGAGATTTCTTTGAGGAGGATGTTTTCTTTCAGTCAAGGCCACGTGGTGGCCGAAAGAGAAAAATGTTTACATTCAACACTCTTTTGAAAAATAGAGTAGCATGCCCAGATCGAAGCATGTAACCAGGAATATTTCACCTTCTGTGGACAAAAGTTGTTCCTCTAGTCTTAATGGTTCAGATCTAGAACAAATGAGTGAATGCCAAAGGATGAAGACCTTCCCTGGATGTCATAGACACCTGGAATGTTGCTTTGATAGTGAACCTATGTACCTACAAATAGATCAAACACACAAACACATCAAAGCTACCATAAAATCATCTACTTATCTATGTTAGTGACTAAGGAATCTAACAACATGTACATGGGAAATCAAAACAAAAGTAATGTGGGATGGAAATCAGCTTTGCATTAAGATGTATGGAGAATTTTTCAACCAATCAAGCCTTAGTGTCGACATGCATCTCCATGAGACAAACAATTCATCCCCATCAGCTCCAACTTTGCTCTCTATGCTCTCTAATGGCTTAGGCCAAGTGGTCAATCCAACAGCATAACAATACCTCTATAGTTATATTGTTTAGGATTAAACACCCTTGTAACCTAGGGTCTGGGGGTTACCAACGTACTACTAACCTTGCAGACAATCAGCTTTAATAGAGTACAGAAAGGAAATAGGAATAAATTCTTGACTCACCCGATTACTGTAACACCCCGGTTTTGACCCCGTTACATTAGATGTATATGATGTATATAGTGTAAGTGATCATGGTGTGGAGCTAAAGGCCAAGGCCCCACCATTGATTGGCAATGCTATACCTTGGATTTAAATGGTCACCGATGGTATATCGGGGGCATGAGGCATATATTATGTTGGTCATCATGTAAATATGCATCTATAATTAAAATGAACACAACCAGCTACAATCGCGGCAACTAAATCGAATGGGGCATGATTTTCCCAAGGATAAGGATGTGGGGAGGGGATTTGTCAAACTTTGGATAATAAGGGAAAATAGCCATGTGTCTTCTTCCCTTGTTTTTCTCCCAACCACCTGCAATTAATAATGGATGCCATTAGTTGAAGCAGTTATTGATTTTGGGAGTGGGGTGGCAGAACTGTCAGTCCATGCCTCCACGCACACTCCACCATAGCAGTTGACTTCAGAATGGAAGGGGAAACCTTCACACACACTTCACTCACGCAGGCAATGCTACTCTCCCCATGATTTTTTCTGTTTTCTCCTCACACACAGGCTCTTGGCGTTTTTGGTCTCACGCATACATTTTCTTGGCTCCATTAGTTTGCTGAACACTCATGCATGCCCAATTTCACGTCCTTTCTGTGCTCTATTCATTTTCCACCATTTCCAGTCCGTTATTTCTTTCCACGCACAGGAATCTTCTTGGGTTTTACCCACGCCGTTTCCTCCACGGATTTGTGAATGATGTGGCTGAATCCTTTCCCCATGGGTCGAATTTGCGGGTTCTACGTTGATTGCTACTCACACCCAGGCCGAGAGTTTGTAAATTCATTTCCAGCGCAGTCTGTGTGAGTATTCCCGTGGCTCAATTGCCTTGAACGGACTGTTGATTTTCCCCTGCTGTAAGTGTGTTGCTACTACGTTTGGGAATTTGTTGTATGTCACTTGAGATTCATTTTCCCTATTTAAGCTGTGACAGCTAAATGAGTTTCCTGAGTGCAATGGTTGGTCTTCAGACTGTGAGAGGAGCAGGGATGTTGGCTTAGTTTTGCTTGATAAACTTGGTGGCTGGAAACACACAGACAGAGCTAGAGGGCTGGCCTTCTTCTCCATCACCCCTGAATAGCACTGGAAGGGAATGCAGGGCCTGAGGGACTGTGTAGCAGAGAAGGGACCGATTCCTTGTGTTGGGTGTGGATGGGTGTCTTAGAGGTCAGGCTAGTTCTGGTGTAGGTGTCCTTGGCTCTGTAATGAGCTCGCCAGCTTAGCAATCTACCTTCTCCAACTCCTCAATGGCTTGATAAACCCAACTTTGTTGGCTTGGCTATGTTTTGTGCATCCCTGTCTATGTGTAAGCCTGCTTGTTCCCTTATTCCTTGAAGAATCATGCCCAGCTCGGGGGTGGCAGCGTTGCTGAGAGATTGATGAGCATGCTGGCCTATGGTTAGGTGGAACGTTGCAGTGATGTAGCTAGTTGCGGATCGAGTTCAACATTAGATAAGTGATTTTCCCCATTTTACTTCTGCAATCTTAATTTATATTAATGGAATTGATGAACATGTTAAATGAATGCATGCATGTATGAATGCTGTTGGTTTCCGCTGTGGATGAGGATTAAATTGCATCTGTGCGTGATGAATAATCCTATGTGCATATTTTAGTTCAAATCTGTTTAAGCATTATGTATTAGCCACCTTTGTGAATTGTGCATGTTCATGGGGCTCTTAGCTCGGTTGTTTAATGGTTGGGTCGTGTCCTTTACGCCGGTCGGAGGCATGGGGATGTGACAGCATGGTATCAGAGCTCTGGGTTGCAGCAATGGGCCTCTATGGGCCAATAAGGAGCAATTGACAGAGGTGTATCTCATTCTGCCCAGCTGAACCAGTGGAAGACTATGAAAATTTAAATTTTTTGTTGAAATGTTGAGCAGTCAGAAGAACCAGTGGAATTGACTTCCGCCGTTGCGGAAGAACTGCCGAAGTGGAAGTCCGCCATTGCGGGAGAATTGGTGAAGTTTTCCGTCCACTGTAGTGGAAGGTTTAACATTTTCCCATCTGCCGTTGCGGACGGTGAAGCGATTCCGCCTCCGACGTGAAAGACCACCGACAGCCGACGTGATCGAAGAAAGACAAATTTTGAATGAAAATTTGTTTAAGTGTTGGGAAATCAGAAGCGGGAGTGATCTCCTGTCCACCGTTGTGGAAGGATTCGTGAAGTGAACTTCCTCCAGTCGGAAAGGAAAGTGGTCCGTCAGTCTGTCGTTGCGGAAGTGAAATCGCTACAGCTTCCGATCCAAAAGTCAGCCGACACCCGACATTAAAATTGTTCTCCGTGAGTCCCGATTGGAAGAAGTTAAAATTTGCGCGTCCGCCGTTGTGGAAGCTAAAGGCATTTTCCAGCCGATCAAAAAGACATCCAACTTCTGATGTGAAAGGGCACCGACGTTCGACATTAAAACTGTTCTCCGTGAGTGCCGATCGGAAGGAGTTAAGGTTTGGCGAGATGCCGTTACGGAAGCCAAAGTAATTTGGCTTCCGATGTCGAAAGGTCATCGACGTCTGACGTTCAAGTTTTTATAAGTGCCAAATCCGAAGAGAAAGCATTCCAGGAGCCGATTCGGCGGAAGAAAGAATGGAAGAGGAGCCGATTCTGCGGAAGGAAGAATGGTTCTGGGAGCCAATTCAGCGGAAGGATTGGAGCTTCCGAGAGCCGCCGTTGCGGCTACCTAAACGACTAAACCACCTGAAGCACAAAGGCTTCTGACAGCCGATCAGAAAGACAGCCGACAGCCGAATCTGCAAGGGGAAAATTTGAGTTTTTCGTGAGATTTTTCCAGCAGATTTCAGCTGTTTTTTAGGGTTGAAAAAGAGAAATTGGCAGCGATCTAATGCGCCAGATTGCACGAAAACCAATGTTTTACAAAAAAAAAACAAGGGCGCTGCCCTCGATCCGCCCTGCAGTGGCGCAGGGAAGCCAGAAGGGGGCAAGCCCCCTTGACCCCCGTCGTCCCCCTTAGATAGACGTTCTTGGATGAAGAAAATTTTGTGTGTTTGGGCATTTGTAATTTTATGGTTAATCCAGGAAGAAGGTAAGTGATTCTGATTTATATGCTATGCATCTAACGTTTGTGTTATTAACACGTTTGCAGAGTCATAGTCACCTTCCAGGGCAATATTCCAGGTAGTGTAGTTTGGTAAGTAAGTGGTGGTTAAGTATGAGAACCCATGATGGGTATGATGCTCGCGATTCCTATGAGAGAGCAGAAGATGCCATGGGAGAAAATGTACGTAATAGAAACGATGACATAGAGTCTAATGGAAGGAGATTCCAAGAGACACCGTCAGATGTCGCAGCCACTATGAGAAGCTTGATTAAATCCCAGGAAGAGCAGCATCAGTTGAATGCTGCAATGTTGTAGAGTTTGACAGACTTGCAGAGAAAGATAGACTCTGGACGAGGTACAGCAAGGCCAGAAGGCAGTAAGAGCAGTACTAGGAGAAGAAGAAGGACTCCTAGTGGATCATCTGATTCTGAAGAATCTAGCGGGGATTCAAGTTCTTCTTCTCATAAAAGGAAAAGAAAGAGGCACCATAGGGATCACTCTCGGGATGAATTTAAGAAAGCTAAACCTCCTACATTTGATGGCGAGGTAAAGACTGGGCAAGAGGCTGAAGCTTGGCTTCTTGGTATTAAAAAGTACTTTCAAGTGCATGATTATTCAGGAAACATGAAGGCAATAGTTTCCATATTCAACCCGAATGGAAGAGCATCCATTTGGTGGGAACACTTCAAGCAAGTGAAGAGGATCAATGAAAGGAGACTGAAGTGGAAACAGTTCAAGAAGTATTTCAAGCATAAGTAACTCTCTGACAGGTATTATGATGACAAGATCAAGGAATTCCATGAGCTAACATTGGGACAGCAGACCATGGAAGAGTATGCAAATAAGTTTTTGGAGCTGTTGAGGTATGTCAGATACATCAGGGATGAAAAAGTAAAGTTCCAACATTTTCTGAGTGGATTGCCTCAGTCTTATAAAGATAGAATTGAGTTTTATGAACCCAGAACTGTTGAAGAAGCAATAAGGAAAGCTAAGTATTGCTATGAGCAAAGCAAGGGTAAGCCGGATTACCATAAGGCATGGAAGGACAAGAAGAACGAGAAGTTTGACCAGAGAAAGAAAGGTTTCAAACCTTCTAGCTTCAGGAATCAGTAGAAGCAGCCATCCCAAGCTGCGAGTAAGCCAGTTGGAGCGACCGGAGAAAATCCTAAGGACCCACAACAGAATAGAGGGTCGCTTCAATGTTGGAAATGTGGAGGACCCCACATGCGCAGAAATTGTCCACTCAAGAATGAGAGTTCCAGACCAACTTATAGCATTCAAGAACCAGAAACAGTGGGTCAAGTAGCAAGGGCAGTTCCTAGGATCTATGCAGCACTGGAGCACTGTCAGGAAGATCACCAGTCAATGGTAGTTGAAGTAGCAGGTAATATTGCTGAGCAATCTGTTTCTATTTTGATTGACCCTGGTTCTACGCACAGTTACATTACTCCTAGAGTAGTGGATATTTGTGCTTTTAAGAAAGTGAAGCATAGGAAGTCTTGGTTAGTCCAGCTAGCCACTGGAACTAAGAGAAAAGTCAGTGAAGTGATAGAGAAATGTCCATTGGTCATGAATGGATTGGTCACTTATGTAGATATGAACGTTCTACCGCTTGGTTCCTATGATGTTCTCATTGGAATGGATTGGTTAGAAGCTCACAAGGTGAAGCTTGACTGTTACAATAAGACTTTTGAATGCATGAATGAAGAAGGGAACCTCGTAGTTGTGAAAGGTATTCCAAAGGTGATTTCAGTATGGCAGGTCTCAGCAATGCAGTTAAAGAATTTCTGTACGAAGGGTTTCCAGTTGTATGCAGCTCATATTTTGGAGGAATCAAGAGATGAAACTCCAAGGATGGAGGACTATCAGGTGTTACAGGAATTCAGGGATGTGTTTCCTGATGAGATTCTAGGGCTTCCTCCAAAGCGGGACATTGATTTCACTATTGAACTTGTGCCAGGAGCAACACCAGTGTCCAAGGCACCCTACAGGATGAGTACACCGGAGATGCTAGAATTGAAGATGCAACTGCAAGAGTTGCTGGAAAAGAAGTATATCTGACCAAGTGTGTCTCCTTGGGGAGCACCAGTTCTATTTGTTAAGAAGAAAGATGGTACACTCAGGTTATGTATCGATTACAGGCAGTTGAACAAGGTTACTGTGAAGAATAAATATCCTTTTCCTAGGATTGATGACCTCTTTGATCAAATGAGGGGAGCAAAGGTATTTTCCAAGATTGACTTGAGGTCTGGTTACCATCAGGTGAGGATCAAGGATGAATACATTCATAAGACAGCCTTCAGGACAAGGTATGGGCATTATGAGTTTGTAGTGGTACCATTTGGTCTCATGAATGCACCAGCTACATTTATGTGCCTTATGAATAGCGTCTTCAGCAGGTATTTGGACAAGTTTGTTCTTGTTTTCCTTGATGACATTCTTGTTTATTCTAAGAATGAGAAAGAGCATGAAGAGCACTTGAGACTGACATTGCAAGTGCTTAGGGAGCATCAGTTGCATGCAAAACTGAGCAAGTGTGACTTCTATAGAGATAGAATTCAGTATTTGGGTCACATTATCTTGGAAGAGGGTATATCTATGGACCCTGAAAAGATTGAAGCCATTATAAATTGGCCTACTCCTAGAAATGTGACAGATGTAAGATCTTTCATGGGACTTCCAGGATACTACAGGAGATTCATTGAGGGATTCTCTAGAGTTGCACATGCCATCACTTCTTTGCAAAAGAAGGGGATGAAGTTTGAATGGACATCGAGGTGTGAAGAAAGATTCCAGCAGTTGAAGAATCTTCTCACCAGTGCACCAGTATTGAAGGTTGCAGATCCATAGAAATATTTTGTGGTGTGTACCGATGCATGTGGACAAGGGCTTGGAGGAGTCCTTATGCAGGACAACCATGTGATATGTTATGAGTCAAGAAAGCTGAAGGAGCATGAGAAGAACTATGCCACTCATGATCTAGAGCTTGCAGCCATAGTACATGCTCTCAAGATGTGGAGACATTACTTGATGGGTAGGAGATTTGAGCTCATAACAGACCATTGTGGTTTGAAGTATCTGTTTGATCAGCCTACTTTGAATGCTAGGAAAGCAAGATGGCTGGAGTTTTTATGTGAATTGATTTTGAAATCAACCACATAAAGGGAAAAGAGAATAAGGTAGTTGATGCATTCAGAAGGAAAATGCAAGAAATGCATGTGGCATCTCTTAGTAATTGCCAATCAGATTTGAGGCAGCAGATTGTTAGTCATGCTGTTGGAGATGAATTGTATGAGCAGGTAAAAGACAAATTGCAGCAGCAAAATCTTGAGAAGAGGTATGAGGGATATAAATTGGAAGAAGGTGGACTTCTCACTTTTAAAGGCAGAATTTATATTCCGAATGTAGCAGATTTAAGGAGAGTTGTCATGGATGAAATCCATCAAGCTCCATATTCGGGTCACCCGGGATATCAGAAGACAATTGCTACAGCTAGAAAGCAGTACTTTTGGCCAGGTATGAAAAAGGACATAGCTGAATACATTTCAAGGTGTATGAAATGTCAATAGGTAAAGGTTGAGCATCAACATCCAGCAGGTTTGTTGCATCCTTTGCCAGTTCCAGAATGGAAATGGGAAGTTATTTCCATGGATTTTATTATAGGATTTCCAATGACTTGGAGACAACATGATTCCATCATGGTTGTGGTAGACAAGTTGACAAAGGAAGCACATTTTATACCTGTTAAGTCTACATATGAGACTGGCGACATTGCAAAGATCTTCATGAAGGAGATATTCAAATTGCATGGATTGCCAAAGGCAATAGTTTCTGACAGAGAGGTCAAGTTTACTTCCAACTTTTGGAAGGGGTTGTTTGCAGATTTGGGTACAAAGCTAAACTTCAGCACTGCATACCATCCACAAACAGATGGTCAGACCGAGAGAGTTAATCAGGTGCTTGAAGATATGCTTCGTATGTACGTAATGGACAAACCAACCAAGTGGGAAGATTACTTACAATGGTAGAGTTTGCTTATAACAATGGACATCAAGCATCCTTGGGGATGAGTCCATATGAAGCTTTGTATGGAGGAAGGTGTAGAACACCAGTGACTTGTGATAACCCAGTGAACAGGATTGTGCTTGGACTAGAATTGCTCAAGGAAATGGAGCAAGAGGTCGTAAAGATCAGGCAAAAGCTGAAAGCAGCACAGGACAGACAGAAAATCTATGTAGATAAGCATAGGGTGAACAGGGAGTTCAGTGTTGGGGATCATGTTTACCTCAGAGTGAGGGCAAGGAAGAGTTCCTTGAATCTTGGAAGTTGTGCCAAGTTGTCACCGAGATACTGTGGGCCGTTTGAAGTGCTTGAAAGAATAGGGCCAGTTGCATATAGACTTGCATTACCTGCTAGCACTAGAGCTCATAATTTTTTGCATGTTTCTTTGCTTAAGAGATATGTACATGATCCTAACCATGTGATAAATTGGGATGTGATTCAGGTGGAACCCGAGGGAGAGTTCCGAATCGAGCCAATGCGCATCCTTGATAGGAAGGTCACCATGCTCCGAAACCGAGCCATAGGGCAGGTAAAGGTGCAATGGGAGCACTATGGGCCTAAAGAGGCTACATGGGAGCTGGAGGATGCCATGCGATTGGTACATCCATTTTTGTTCAATTATGCGGAACACTGAGGCGATACCAATGTAGCATTTTGTTCAAATTTTGTAAATCACTGAGGACAGTGCTATTGAAGGGGGAGGGGAATGTAACACCCCGGTTTTGACCCCGTTACATTATATGTATATAACGTATATATTGTAAGTGATCGTGGTGTGGAGCTAAAGGCCAAGGCCCCACCATTGATCGGCAATGCTATGCCTTGGATTTAAATGGTCACCAATGGTATATCGAGGGCATGTGGCATATATTATGTTGGTCATCATGTAAATATGCATTTATAATTAAAATGAACACAACCAGCTACGATCGTGGAAACTAAATCGAATGGGGCATGATTTTCCCAAGGATAAGGATGTGGGGGGGGATTTTTCAAACTTTGGCTAATAAGGGAAAATAGCCATGTGTCTTCTTCCCTTGTTTTTCTCTCAACCACCTGCAATTAATAATGGCTGCCATTAGTTGAAGCAGTTATTGATTTTGGGAGTGGGGTGGCAAGACTGTCAGTCCATGCCTCCACGCACACTCCACCACAGCAGTTGACTTCAGAATGGAAGGGGAAACCTTCACACACACTTCACTCACGCAGGCAATGCTACTCTCCCCACAATTTTGTATGTTTTCTCCTCATGCACAGGCTCTTGGCGTTTTTGGTCTCACATAGACATTTTCTTGGCTCCACGAGTTTGCTGAACACTCATGCACACCCAATTTCACGTCCTTTCTGTGCTCTGTTTGTTTTCCACCATTTCCAGTCCGTTATTTCTTTCCACGCATAAGAATCTTCCTGGGTTTTACCCACGCCATTTCCTCCATGGATTTTTGAATGATGTGGCTGAATCCTTTCCCCATTGGTCGAATTTGTGGGTTCTGCGCTGATTGTTACTCACACCCAGGACGGGAGTTTGTAAATTCATTTCCAACGCAGTCTGTGTGAGTCTTCCCGTGGCTCAATTGCCTTGAACGGACTGTTGATTTTCCCCTGCTGTAAGTGTGTTGCTGCAGCGTTTGGGAATTTGTTGTATGTCACTTGAGATTCGTTTTCCCTGTTTAAGCTGTGACAGCTAAATGAGTTTCCTGAGTGCAATGGTTGGTATTCGGACTGTGAGAGGAGCAGGGATGTTGGCTTAGTTTTGCTTGATAAACTTGGTGGCTGGAACCACACAGACAGAGCTAGAGGGCTGGCCTTTTTCTCCATCACCCCTGAATAGCACTGGAAGGGAATGCAGGGCCTGAGGGACTATGTAGCAGAGAAGGGACTGATTCCTTGTGTTGGGTGTGGATGGGTGTCTTAGAGGTCAGGCTAGTTCTGGTGTAGGTGTCCTTGGCTCTATAATGAGCTTACTAGCTTAGCAATTTGCCTTCTCCAACTCCTTAATGGCCTGATAAACCCAACTGTGTTGGCTTGGTTGTGTTTTGTGCATCCCTGGCTATGTGTAAGCCTGCTTGTTCCCTTATTCCTTGGAGAATCATGCCCAGCTCGAGGGTGGCAGCGTTGCTGAGAGATTGATGAGCACGCTGGCCTATGGTTGGGTGGAACGTTGCAGTGACGTAGCTGGTTGCGGATCGAGTTCAACATAAGATAAGTGATTTTCCCCATTTTACTTCTACAATCTTAATTTCTGTTAATGGAATTGATGAACATGTTAAATGAATGCATGCATGTATGAATGTTGTTGGTTTCCACTATGGATGAGGATTAAATTGCATCTGTGCATGATGAATAATCTTGTGTGCATATTTTAGTTCAAATCTATTTAAGCATTCTGTATTAGCCACCTTTGTGAATTGTGCATGTTCATGGGGCTCTTAGCCCGGTTGTTTAATGGTTGGGTTGTGTCCTCTATGCCGGTCGGAGGCATGGGCACGTGACAATTACCGATAGTTGGTCCAAGCTTGATCTTCTTCCGCTTTGCTTCTCTCCAAAGCTTCCAGGGATGCACTTCCTTCACCTGCAAAGAGCAAATTATCCAAGTACAATATTATACATGTATATATGAGAGGTTAGATAAAACAATATATCTAGTGCATAATCGTAATATTCATCAACCATAATACATGAAAGAGACTCAACAAAATATTGGAAGAATAATTCTCTTTATTAACAACTGAATGAATGAGATAAGAGTACAACCCAGCTTCTGAGACAAGGGCTCCTCTGCAACCAAAGGACTCTGAGTTCTACTGCTCCAATACTTTTGAAGATATACCACCAACATAACTTTTCTCTCCAAAATTGATTCCTTAATTCCCTCCCTAAGGCCTCTATTTATACTTTGGGAAATAGAGTGGTTTCGAAGGTTGAGGACCCAAATTAATCATGATTTATATTTTTTAATGTTGAATCAAGATGTACACGACTATTGATATAGGCAACCTGCGTATGACATGCAAGTTGCTTAAAGGAAACCTGCGTATGCTGATGTATGCGGGTTGCAATGGAGATAGCCGCGTACAGTACATGAGTTTTCAATGGGAATAGTCGCGTATGTACGTGAGTTGTAATGATGACGTTCACGTATGCCATTCAACAGTTAGAAAAATAAAATGGAAAGTTGGTTCAAGGGTAAATGCATCTCATGTCATGCCCATCTATAGTGTTTTGGCAAACTTCAATCCTAAGATTTTTTTTATGTACCAACATAAGGAATGTCGGCATTCGGATGGAGAAGTGTCATTTGGGTTGATAACAGATGCCCCCTAATGTGTGAGGTCAGAGGGAAATGATGGCTGAAATACATTATAATCATTATCTTGGAGAACTCAGAAGTACAATGGAGCAGAGGTAGTACCTGAAACAAATACATAATAATGTCATACACGAAGTCATATCTGAGGATGATATGTTCAATATACTGGAACACTAGCTCCTTTACAATATTTGAGTACATCATATAGTATGGGTACAAGACCACGTATATTACAAAGGTGGATCGAAGCCACAATATACAATAATGATGAGTCTTCAAAGATCTAGAAGTTGTGTAAATGAGCACAACATAATCTTGTGCAACTTAGTCCAATAGATATGAAACTAAGGTCTTTGTCAAAAATCCAAAAGAACTAGTACAATCCAAGCCATGTGAATAGATGTTATTGAAGTCGAACATGGATAGGATTCAACAGATTGTCAACCATTACGTGATAATTGGCAACTGAAGCAAAGGAATTCACCAAAATGAAAGTGAATCCTAAGGTACAATCATCAAAACTCTAGGTCTTCATCGTCAGGAAGTGTTGATGTGGAACCATACTATAATGAGGAAGGAAATAGATCCTCCAAGGGATCACAAGAGTGACTAGGAACTGGGTAAAGGAAAAGAGACACAATTAATAACATATAAGACAATGATGGAATCAGGATATAGATCAGATACAAGGTTAAGTCCTTGAACAATGAACATGACACAGAGATGACCCAAGGCAACTTTTAACTTTATAGATAGTACAACTAGACTTATATATCATGTAGGAGACATGATCAGATTCCCCGGGTGAAACTGAAAAGAGGAGGAATAAAAAACTCGAAGTAATAGTTGAACTAAAAGTGAACACTGAGACATGAGTATCGAAAAAGACAAAGAGTGCTATGTTTAATGAATACATGCTGCCACTGACTGAGACCCAAAAGAAAACTTCTTCCTTATCTTCCCTATTAAATTTTAACAATTCTAGGAAAGTCAACTCAAGTTTCTCTTCATTTTTTGAAAATCTTGAAGAGAAGAGGGACTAATGCTTGATAGTGTCACTGATTCGTGGATTTTATGAGCCTAAACTAGTACATGCTCACTTGGTGTTTTCATGTTTAGAGAGTTTGAAAACTATGAAGAAGACTCCAAGGGGGCCCTTTTTTGTCCAATTTAGTCTCCTAAGGCCGAAAAAGTATAAAACATACCACAGAAGAACTCTCTTAACTTTCGTAGAAGAAAAGGTGAACATTTTTTGTACTTAGTCAGGGAGGTCTGAAAAAGGTTAAATTACCACCTACCCAATGCTCCTTTAAGAGCAACATATAGCTTGAGTTTTATGAGTGTGAAGGAAAGCAAGATCACTTAGAAAGATCCATTTGAGTACTCAAATGGGGCTTACAACAATAAACTCGATGCTTTGTTCTTGGTGTTTAACGAGCATGACAAATACATAAAGTACACTCGAAATGTTTTTCATGTTTAGGTCTAGAGCACGAAAAAGAGAAAATTGAGCTCATACCAGGTGTTCCTTTTCCATAAATTTAGTCCATCGGGTCTGAAAAAGAGATAAACCTATGCCTGAGAATACTCTTCTCAATTCCGTAGAAAAGAGAGTGATCATTTCTCGTATTTTTCCACATGGTCCGAGAAAGAGATAACCTGCCACCAATGTGGATGCCCATTCACATATTCTTAACAAGCTTGAATGGGCAAGTTTACTCAGTAGTCAAGTCTGTTTTGAGGAGTTAGACCTAGGCCTAAAGAAACTCCACAAGGGCAGGGAGTCTTATAAAGGGATAGCTTGTAAAAAGAGACCAAACTAAGGCTCAATTTGGCGTGAAAATTCGTTAAGAAGGCTCCCCTTAACCTATGAAAGTTGCAGCATGAGTATCGAAAGATAATAAGTAGGTTCTAAATGAGGATACTCATGGGAGGAAAGTCCTAACCAAGGAAGAACAATGATATAAACAAGGAACTAATGGTTAAAGATACCATAGTCCGTGGTTGAAGTGTTAATTCTAGGATTAATATGGATTAGGTATCAATGCAGAATGCATGTGGAATGACCAAAAACCATCCTATATGAGCGAAATGCACCTTTAAATGACCACAAACCTGCCACATGTAAGAAAAGAGATGGCATTAGTTTAAAAAAAATATGAACTATAGGGAAAAAACCCAATTTTAAAATAATTTTTCTATAAATAGTTCAAAATATAAATAAAAAACTCATCATTTCACTTTTAACCATAAAAAGACAATTTTTACCTCTACCTTTGATTGCTCAGTGTGGACATATCGGTGGACCATTCCCAAAACTACAAGTGTCAGGTAAAACTACACTCCATGCTCTTTCATTTGATCCAAACAATTTTCAATTTTGAGCACAAATTCATGTTTTCAAGCACCCTCAAAGCATGAACATTGTGTATGCGGTTATGGTATGTTAATAGTTGCATACACATGTTCTCTATGAGGGTTTCCCAAATGAAAGTCGCGTACAGTACATGACTTTCCCAAAGGACAGTCGCGTACACTGCGAGAGGTAGAAAAAGAGTATAGAGGGTCAAAAATTCAATTTTTTATATGAATCTAATGTTTTCAAATTGCTTGGTTATTAGATTGAAATATGGTGCTTGAGTGGAGGGAGAGGGAACATTAAGACATGGACCAAGAATCTCTACAAGATTCCCCCACGGTGAATGTTTTACGTCAAAGTGGGTTATTGAAATTTTTCTGTGCCTCACCTATGCAGTCAAATGTCCTCCTCTTAGAGTTTTTGATAAACTATTGGGATCATGATCTTGGCATGTTTGACCTTCAAGGTGAGTTTTTAGAGGTTACACTGGATGATGTCTATTTCATTTCTGGTTTATCATGATGAGGAGCTTAGGTGAACTTGGAAGGTATCGATAGAGGCAGCGACCTCCTAAGTGTACATAACTATATAGAAATATACTGTGATCCAGGCACTCAAAAGAGGGGTAGCTGCATCCCCATTGTTTACATTCACAACTTTCCCTTATAGGTATTGGCGAGCACTATAGTGAGGGTTGCAGGGTCATCATCACTTCACCTTGCAACTTGGAACCAAATGAGACTAGCAATGGATTGTATGCAGGGAGCCCTATATGACTGGTGTTCGAGAGTGATCCCGATAATGAGGAAACAACTCTCTGACTGCAAAAGAGGCAGGTGGAAGAATTTTGGTTATTCCATCCTGTTAGTAGCCTTTTTATTTGAGAGAGTGCCAAGTTTGAGTCTTGCAGTACCATTTCTAGTTCATTTTCCGCGTCAGGATAGGCTGAGTAGGTAGGGAGAGATGTTCCTCCACCAGGGAGGTGGTGGATTGGTCAAGAGTGTCTATGACGACGACTTCTACTTTTTGTAGGAGCAATCGTTTCCAACCTTGGAGCAGTTTCCATATGCTGGGTTAGATTTCTAAGGTGATACTAACCTTGTCCTCCCTCCTGGAGGAGAATGGGGAGAGTCAGGTATTTTTTATTTTCAAAATTTTAAAATTTTTATGAATTTTAATTATAAAGATATATCCATATGTACAAGAGTTCTAATCCTTTTTTAAATTTCAAAATGCAGATATTGGACTGGTCCACCCTACTAGGCATCCACGCATGTATGTGCAACCTATTTTGGGAGAGGACCAGGGTTTTATTAGGGTTCTTGAGGTGAAGTTGTCCAAGCTTACCCAGAAATTACCTACCTTATGCATTGATCACATCTCTACAATTATGCAGGTTCTAGTGGTTGATGTACCACCTATCTGGATACACCTTATGAGGCGAGTAGGTAGAGAAGTACTTGTGTATGTAGATGTTTTTGAGGCTACTAAAGCCAAGGAGGCTAAAGAAGCCCGAGTGCAGGGTGATCGGGGGGACCAAGGTGGTTCAAGTGACTAGGGTGGTCAAGCTTAGAATTAGGAGCATTTTATGGACTTTGATCCATGTTTTGTATATTTTTTGTATATTATACAGTTATGACTAGATCTAAGGATCAGAAACTTGACCTATCTATATGGACAGATACTCACACACACACACACACACACACACACACACACACACATACACACACACACACATATATATATTGTCAGTTTATTTACAAATGTTTTTTATGTGTCTACTATATCTTTTTATACAAAATGTGTTAAATGCCAATCCAAGATATAATTAGCATATGCATCAGTTAATGAATTTTGATTTCTTAGAATGTGATTGAATATAATAAACTCAAAATTTCTTTCCAATAACCTAACTTGCATAAAGATGCAATAGAATAGGGTTTCACACCTAATAAGCCCGATTGAGCTGGGAAATCACCAGTTGAGAGTCCAGTCGAAATTCCAGCTGAGTGATACCACATGACAAAGCATTCCATAAAATATCAATGACAGCCCTGTATTCAGCGACATTATTGGTAGCAGGACCTAAGCAAGCACCTCCTGAGGCAACTAATTGTCCTGAGGGCGAATAAATGACCCATGCAGCTGAAGCCAAATTACAAATGTGGCGACTGGTGCCATCAGTGAAACCTATGAACCACTTAGAAGACATCTATAAAAACCATTAGATGGTATAAAAAACACAAACCGACGAACTATTGTATACAAAAATACATACAATAAAATATAGGAAAAAGTGTTAAGCCTAAGCATAGTACTTTTTTAGGTAGAGCCCATTTCTAGGCTCAGGAAACTTATTCCCTTCAAAATCAATCAATTCATATGCACCCTTATTTAACACCTTTGACATGACATAAGGGCCCAACCACATATAGACCTGAACTTTCCTACCCCCAGGGGTTTTTTGTTTTGATCCCAGGAATGATTCTTATTCAATGGCTACATCTTCCTCTACTGGAAATTCTGCAATGAGCTCAGCAAAAACTAAGGATTTTTTGGATTTGGTGGATTGAAAATCCAAGTCAAAATCTTGGAGAATGACTATCCATTTGTTGAATTTACCTCCAACTATCCATTGAGACATAACATATTGAAAAGGATTAACATTCGCCACTACCGTCGTGGTCCTCAGTAAGATGTAGTGACGCAACCTCTAGACAGCTTATACAGCTGCTAAGGCCAACTTATCGATGTGGGAATACCTAAGTTTAGGGCCATGTAAAGCACAACTAATATAGTAGATGACATGCTCTTGGATCTTATCATCCTCCTGGACTAGGACTACCCCTATGGTCAACTAAGATGCAACCAGATACAATATAAAATCCCTAGAGTAATCTGGTGGATGCAATAACGGTGCCAACAACAAATATTTTTTTAATTCCTCGAATGCGAGTTGTGCAATTTAATCCCATACAAATGGGGTGTCCTATTTTAATAGGCACATGAAACCTTTAGTAATCTTGGCATAATTTACAACAAAACATTGAAGGAAATTTGAATTCTCGTCCAGGCTTTGAAGCTTCCTAATAGAATGAGGAGGATTCAGATTTACAATGGCCTCAACTTTCAAAGGATCCACCTAAATGCCTTTGTTAGAAACAATGAATCTGAGAAGTCTCCCCAACTCGACACAGAAAATGAACTTGTGGGGATTCAAGTGAATTTTATAGTATCTACATCGTTCAAAAATCAAATGCAAGTGATCTGGGTGATCGATCCTGTTACGAGAATGTGCTGGAAGATCATCAAGGTATGGTTCAACAATGGCTTTAATATCGTGAAAGGAAAAATTCATTGCCCGCTGGAAGGTTGCCCCAGCATTTTTCAATACAAAGGGAATTGTCTTGTACGTGAAGGTTGTTGGAGACATTTACCATCATACACACTCCTTTTGGTCAAATTGGCCTAGTTAAACCACTATCATAAGTATAATTGACATTAATTGACATCAATGGAGCATTAATTTCCATCATCCAGTCACACCTATGCCTACCTACAGTCAAGGAGGCTAACTGGAGCACTCTAGGGGTGATCTGAGTGATATTAATGCACCTAATTGCTAACTGGTGGTTACAATCAGTTCAACTAGTCAGTTAAGGCACCTCCTCTCATTAAATATATTATTTAATGATCTGGAGTCAACAGGGCACCTCCACCAACTTCTGATGATCAGTTCAGCTTCAATTAACCTCATCGGGGTTCATTGAAGTCATGGATCAATAACACTTGATGGTTGGCTTGCTATGACATGTGTTTGATCTCCTTTAGTTGAGATTTAGTCATTTATTGCACTCTGACTTTAGTTAGGGTTTGGTGAGTCAATTAGGGTTTTGGTCAAGTGGTTAACTGAGTGTGAACCAATGGTTAAGAGTCAGTTAAGCTACACTCAATCACTGAATTCGAATTGTCTCCTTAGGTATTCAAATTCTTCAGGGAGTTAAGCTATTGCTTGACATTGGTATTGTAACCATTCATTGTTTATTGAATATACAGAGAGGAAACCATTCTGGTTCTGATTAACACCAATTCATGAGTATTTGTTGATTATTCTTTGATGAGATTGATTCTTAGTTCCTATATCAAAGTGCAAGATTAATATGGTATCAGAGCATACAGCGGGACAAAGATCTATCTCTCAAAAACAAGCTTTTTGACATATTTCTCCATGAAATTTTAGCAATAGCTCAAAATTCCAGCACTGCACCAGAAGCTAAGGCTTACCACTCAATATCCCAATTAAAGAACTTGTTGATCAAGCTTGCTTGATTGACTATGTTGGGTGTGATGAAAGCCTAAAATGTGCAGGCTTTCAGACCTTATGGTGCCCTTTTTTTTTTGATTTGCAAGTTTTAACAGGTATAACTTCGAATGGACTCATCAATCCCTCTTCTCACCCCATTCACAAGCTATTTGGAATGGAAGTTGAAGATGATTGCATCTCTGAAAAGACGAGGTCTCTATGATGTGTCTATTGGAATTGGAAAAGAGTCTTATGAGAATGGGAATGAATGTCTAAATGACGGTGACAGAGCTTTTGGAGCAATAGGTCTGGCCCTTTCTCCTAGCTTCTACTACCTTATTTGTTCTGTTGAATACCCAAAGGAAGTTTGGACAAAATTGGACAAAACCTTTGGCAAGCACAATGAGGATCATAATAGTACTTTGGAGATCATAGACATCACCACAAGAGTTATTTAGTCAAAATTATTGGCCTCTACTCTCTCTGATGAAGTTGTTCAAGATGAAGATGAAGCAGAATCTTCTACACATTCAATTCGAATTGAAGAAAGTCTCCATGAAGTGACTCCTTCTCCTGATGCTCCGGAAGTTCATGAGATATTTGATATATCATATTCTCATATTGCTGAAACAGAAGAATACATTTGAATCACTGATATTGAAGAAAAATTCTGCTTCACTTCCATGCAAACATTCACTGGTGATTTTCCTTTGAATTCTAAACAAAATTTACCAGTAATTGCTTCCGAAAGTGAAGAGAAATTTGATTTTTCTCCCTCTAATGTTGCTGCTGGTGTGCAAATATGTAAAAACTTGGATATTTTGGAAGAAATATCAGATTATAAGAGTGACACATTTGCTCCCCATGATCTAGATCTTCCAGCAAAATACTGCAGGATTGCATGCACCAAAATTCAGAATTTTGAAGAAGAAGAAAACTGTGCATCTACCATCTCGGTTAACCATAATTTTGGATCTGATATGAACCTTATTGGATTTGATATGATATTATTTGGATCTGATCTGATATTTCTTGGTTCAAAATTTCAGGTTCATAAACCTTCTGTACTGCTTGTAGTTGTTCTCATCAATGGTGTGAAGAAACAAGTACAACAAGTCTCCTACAAAAATGCTGCTGGGGATTTGATTTCATTTCATAGTTTTGGATCTGATGTGAACTTATTTAGATATTATTTACATTCTGATCTGATATTATTTTTTTCATATTTTAAAATCCAAGATCTTTCATACATGCCTGTAGTTGCTCTCACCAATTCGAGTGTGAAAAATCAAGTACCGCAGTCCTTCTTCAATTTCGTTGATGGGGATTTGGTGTTAGTTTCCTCATATGAGGTTGATGATATTTTATTTTTTGAATCATTAGATATTTATGAAGCTATATCAGATTATGGATCTCAATCATTCACTCTCCAGAGTCCCAGGGATTCTCTACCTTTGGTCACAAGCTCATCTCCTCACAGAACTAGTAAAGAGGAAGACATTCTGCATCCGCTTGGACACTTGCTCCTAAAAATTGGGGCTGATTTTACCACTCATGGTTTTCTGTTCAAGGCTGGAACATATCAATTTCTTGAGTGTTCCACACATGGTTCGAATCCTCAAGAACCTTTTCTCTCTCTTCAGATGATTTCAGTTGCTCTACATGGGTCCATTTTTCACCGTGCAGCTGTTTATATTTTTTATTCAGTTGAGTGCATTGTTCTTCTTCCAAAGTGGAAGATTCCTCCAGACATATTCATTTAGTTTGGATTCAGAGGTTTACATGCACAGTCTTAGGATGTTGCTGCATAGAAGAACCAATTCTTGATTTCCTGCTTAGTTTGAGGGGGGTATTTTTCCCATGAGGTTTTCCCCGTTTCCTTGGTTATATTAAGTAGTTACTTTATTGTACAGGATGACTTATGGCCTTTGTTGCTGGGACCCTAGCATTTTTATGCATCTATGTTTTCTAACTCTTCCTGAGTATAGCTTAAGGGGGGGTGTTGGAGACATTTACCATCATACACACTCCTTTTGGTCAAATTGGCCTAGTTAAACCACTATCCTAAGTATAATTGACATTAATTTATATTAGTGGAGCATTAATTTCCATCATCCAGTCACACCCACGCCTACCTACAGTCAAGAAGGCTAACTGGAGCACTCTGAGGGTGATCTGAGTGATATTAATGCACCTAATTACTAACTAGTGGTTACAATTAGTTCAACTAGTCAGTTAAGGTGCCTCCTCTCATTAAATATATTATTTAATGATTATTTATTATTATTATTTAATGATATGGAGTCAACAGGGAACCTCCACCAACTTCTGATGATCAGCTCAACTTCAGTTAACCTCATCGGGGTTCGTTGAAGTCATGGAGCACTAGCACTTGATGGTTGGCTTGCTATGACATGTGTTTGATATCCTTCAGTTGAGATTTAGTCATTTATTTCACTTCGACTTCAGTTAGGGTTTGGTGAGTCAATTAGGGTTTTGTTCAAGTGGTTAACTGAGTGTGAACCAATGGTTGAGAGTCAGTTAAGCTAGACTCACTTACTGAATTCGAATTGTATCCTTAGGTATTCAAATTCTTCATGGATTTAAGCTATTTCTTGGCATTGGTATTGTAACCATTCATTGTTTATTGAATATACAGAGAGGAAACCATTTTGGTTCCGATTAACACCATTTCATGAGTATTTGTTGATTATTCTTTGATGAGATTGATTCTTAGTTCCTAGATCAATCCTTACATGGTATCAGATAATAAAAGATGTTTTATGTTGGTCTTCTGGTTTAATTTGGATTTGATTATATATGGAGAAACCATCCATAAATGAAAAGACTTCATTTCTCGAGCAAGCATCAATAATTTGATCTATAAATAGCATGAGATACTTGTCCTGATGATAGGATTTGTTTAGATCTCAAAATTCAGTACAAACATGTATGGTCCCTTGATTTTTGTCAACAGGAATAGGGTTGGATTCCCATTCTGTCAAAGCTAAGGGATAAATGAAACCGGCTTTCAATAGTTTCTCCACTTTAGCCTTTACTGTCGTCGCTTTACGTGGGCTGACAGGTCTCAACTTTTGCCGAACAAGTTTAGCGTCAAGGTATGTTCATATTTAGTGCTCAACTATTTATGGATCAATTCTTGGCATCTCCTCATATGACCATGCAAAAACGTCGCGGAATTCCTTAAACAATGTCGTATAGATCACAATCTTTTCTGAAGAGCAGTTTGCGTCGATATGTACATTTTCCACAACATTAGGATTTACAGAGATGTGGATAGGGATAGTAGCGAAAAAAATTTCCATGTTCCCCTCAGCAAACATTCCTTCCCTTGGTAAAGGATTAATAGGTGTATCAACATTTTCCAGTCTCATATGGAACTCCTGGTTCTCTATCCTTCTTAACTCTGGAAGAAAATAGGATCGATGGTGAAGATCTTCACAAATATTATCTTGTCCACACATAACTTCCAGAATGGCTTCATCCGAAGGTAAAACCATATCCAAGAAATCTCTAGAATGCAAAGAGTTCTCTGCCCAAGCAGGAAAATAGGCTTCTTCCAGTTCCTTCAAGACAATAAAAGGGACCGAAATAGGATCAACAACGGTATGGATGATAGCTTGATAAGCCATTTTTGTTGTCGATAAGGGCACTTCAAGTTCATGGTGGGAAGGGAGAACCCAAGGATCAGTCCTATCAACAATCGTAGCTATGGACTTCCCAACACTAGTAGAGCCTATATAATTAATCAGAGGTGGAAAATCGGATGTGCCCATTAATGATGCATACATTCCAACTCCTAAGCTCTCTGAAGAAAGTCTAACCTGATCAACCAATGGTATGGTGGACTCATTAGATTCCATGTGGCCTTTTCGAGTAAAACAGATTTGGTCAATAGTAATGAGCTTCCCCTCATGTGGAAACACTACCACCCAAAAGACGGCCAATGCAATAGCAGATATGGCATAAGTCCAACTTCTCCCCAAGAGTAAGTTATAATCCAAAGGTGCATCAATCACCTCTACCTCAATAGACTCTTCTTTCCCTACCAACTTAATTTCGAAAGTTGGTAGGATTCCATGTGGATGGAATGCCCTTCTGTCGAAAGCAGTAAGTAGGGTGTTTGATGGGACCAACTCTGGGGATCCAAGAGCTTTCCAACAAGCACCCTCGTCAACAACTGCCCTTCCAATGGTCTTTCCACCATGGATGACATCTATCAATAAGGCTCCATGATATGGTAGGTGAATTTTGAAATTAGACAAATTAAATTTTGCCATGAGACTCGATGAGTCCATACTGCCTTAGGCTGCTAAGAGTGCATCCTGCTGGGTGGGAGAATTCTGTAACACCTCTAAAGTCGACATTACACAAGGATTCTAGGCTAAGTATTTAACTACCGAGTAGTTTGCTGCAGCCCTAGAATTAGGATTATGCAAGGTTTTCTTAAAGACACCTTTCGGTATCTTGGGCATAATTTCGACAAGTTTCTTAATCGTGAGAGGGTTAGAAGTTTCACCTATCGACTTACCCTTCTCCGAGGTCTCTTTTTCATAGTTATTGTTCCTGGTCTGTAGTAAAGTATTAGACTGAACCATGTTGATATAATTGGGTTCAGGAGCATTTGGGGTGCCCCTTGCTGCATTTGAAGCTGAGGCAAAATTATGTCCTCGAGGAAAAGGATCCTTCACGATAGTTGGTTGTTGGGATTTTAACAACTTATAAGCTTGTTCCATAAGGGGACATAGATGGGTAAGGTGATCTTCATGCCACAACTTACATGGGAATTTCACCTTCTTCTTTTCTTTCTTTCCCCCATCAACATTGTTTGTGGGTTTTTGCCTGTTTTGGTTTCCCTCGCCCTTTTTTCCTTTCTTCTTTTTCCCAATGGGCTGTTGATTACCCTTCTCAGAGGTTTGTGCAAAAACATTTGCATTTTGGGGTGAGGGGGAAGCCTTTGCTTCTTCCATCATAGAATGTTTGACAAATAGCTGATGGAGCTGTTTGGCCAAAGATTCTACAGTGGGAGAATTCACAAAACCAACCACACCATCGGCATGGGGTCCAGGCTTAGGTTTCTCTGCATTGTGCGTGGGCCTCGGTGCCTCAGGATTAATCTCATATAAGATCACAGACTGAGAATATATCGAATCTAGTTGCTAGGCCCTGAGGATAGCTTCTTCCTCATTCATTCTCATGTCCCTCCCTTGAAGGGACATTGAAAGTGTTGACCTTGTCAAGTGTCCAAGGGTTAAAAATTTAATTAGTTAATAATCCCTAGGAATTTTTATTATTTAAAACTATGAAGGCATGTAATTTCTAAATTCATGTTATTTGTAATTAGTTAAGTATTATGAAAAATAATTAATGGTGGAAATGAGTTGTCAAGGAAGGAGGGTGTATTAGGAAACTTGTCTTGGATATGAAAATGGAAACAATGCAAAAGAAGGAAAAATAAACATGTCATAGAAAAGATAGAAACTATCCAAATTAGTTTCTAATTTGGTGCAAGGATGAAAAGCAAGGAAAGATTACCTTATGCACAAACTTTCTAATTACTCAAGGAAGGAGCAGCTTCTATTTTGGAATGAAGGATACAAACATGGAAACATTTACTAAGCTTCATACTTGTTATTTTTCTCAAGAAGGTCGAATTTCCACTTTGGGTTTTAGTTATACAAAGAAGGAAACATCATTTGCAAACCAAAATTGTTAATCCCATCAAGGAGGGCCACTCATGGCTTTGGAACAAGATTGGCAAGTGGGTTACTTGTTCAACGAGTGAACGAATTGCTCAACAATTCACCCAAGGTATACTTAAGGTAATTTCCAAATCCATTATTCAGTTTGGTTAATGTATTTTTGTAATTGATTGCAGCTTAAGCTTCATTTCTGAGTGGCGATCCTCAGTCTCTTGGGTGATGTGCCCCAAGTCCCCTGTTCTCCTTTTCCCCTCTTCTTCCCTTCTCAGTGCAGGTTATATTGGAGATATGGATCAACTCTCATCCATTAATGGAGTGATATTGTAGGTTCTGAAGCCATTTCCATTTTAGCGCAGCACATTAGAGTGATTGGGACACTCCTCCATTCGAATATCAGAGCTATCTTCAAGATTTCCTCCTTTTATGAGACATTGATGATATGAAGTGATGAAGAGAGATATATGGATCTCTGCCATTAATTGAGGTTATTATCTATCCCTACTATTAGTCTCCGAAATAGTTCCAAAGTTTTTGTAATGTTCTAATAGTTTTCCATTACAATGTCTACCTCCAATTCTAGTTTTCTAGCCTTGTAATGAAGACTAAATTAATGAGTAAATATATGAAACTCCCATGAGATTGAATTCAGTCATTAATTCTCTGAAATAATGTATTCTTACCTTTGTGCAAGTATTACATAGTTTTGAATATATCTAATTTACTCTAGAGAAGCATTTCCACAGCCTAGCTAGAAATGCATTGAAAAATTACTAGCTTTAGATTTTGAATGAGTTGAAGGACTTGAAACTTTCTGATTTTATTTCTATTACTTCTGATAATTCATTAAATTCACATTGAACACCTTCCATTTCTAAAACTGAGTTTTATTAACCTTCTCCATATGTCTGGAAGACCCAGAACCCGAGCCTAGAGTGAAGTCCAAGGGACTAGTTTCCTAAAATTCCCAAATCTTTTATTTACCTGCATAAACCTTTGTATATTGTAATATAAATTTATATCAGAGCCATAATCAATTTACCCAAGCCCCTGGTTCAAAAAGGCTGAACTACTCTTCCTAGTTTCACGGTTTGGCTACCCAGAAGTGTGGAAGTAGGTTTCCGCATAGAGGATTCTGAAACCTAAATGAAACCAAATATAAATGTGTTATGGAAGAGGAAATTATATGTCTTAAATATCTTTATTTGCTTCCCTCTTCTCACTCCTCTTACCTACAAAATTTCCTAGAAAAACCCCTGATTTTCCCTGTCCGAAGAGGCTCTTAGTGGTTTGATCCAAAGTTCAGAAATTGTAATTTAAATTACAGAATTAGATAGTGTTCAGGTCTGCAGACCAGACTTGGGACATCATAGTGGTATTAGAGTTATTTCCTTGGATCATCCTGTGGAAATAAATCTCTCACTGAATAAATTTGCAGCCATGTCATACTGTGAGGATGACTATGATGAGCAGTATCAAGAATATTGCAGAAGATATGAAGAAGAATAAATCCTCTATGTTTATGGAGGCATACTAAAAAATTAATATGATGAATACTATTGGACATAAAATGGGGAATATATGAGATCTTATTCTCCAATGGTTAAGAAAAACTTGGTAGAGATCATTGAAGCAAGTGAGAATATGCCTCACTACTACGAGGACTATCTAGCTTTGGGTAGGAATATTTGTGCAAACATTTATTTTGGAGATTATATTTATTTCAAGTATGGATTATGGCCCAATAATTATTATGAGAATTCCTTCAAGATCATCCATCCATCCAGAGAGGAACTAAATTGTTCCACCTCTCTGAAAAAAGAAGAAGAAGAAGGAACCAAACGTGAATATTCCTCAAAGCCATCTGCATATTCAAAATTTAAGAGTTTGTTTAGTTTTTCTTCAAACAAAGATTCTAAATATTGTGAAATGAGTACCCCTAAATATGAAAAAGTATCAATTTTCTTGGAGAAGAATAGAAATGAGGAAGAGGAAGATATCCATGAAGTGAAGTGCAAATCACCACAATGTGGTTGCATAAGAGAAGAAGTTGAAGAGGAATGCACTTCAAGTTTCTTGGTGGGTGATATCCGGATCATTGCTCAAGGTTTTGGATCATGTATGGGTGATGAGACATATTTTGGATTAGATCCAAAAGAGGTACAAAAATCATATTTACAGTCACCTTCTGATCCACATAATGAAGATGAAAACAAGGCCACACCGCTTGGGTGTGAATCAGAAATTTTGGTGGAAGAGCAGGCCACCATAGTATCCGTACAGGAAGATGGTAATGTTAAGAACATGCACAATAAAAGTTATGATTTTTTCAGAATCCATGTATACCTACAACCCTATGATCCATGTAAATATAAAAAGTATTCACTTGCATCTTAGGAATGCAAAAGGAAGGCCACTTGTGAGGGAGATAAATTCATTCCTAGTTTCCCTGTTGGTGATCACGCAATCAATGAAAAGAAGGGTGATATTGTCAATGGTGATAATATGGTGAAGGAATATTTTGGATCGTATCCAAAAGAAAAATAAATATCATATCTTAATTCATCATTTGAATTTCCTAATGAAGTGGAAGGCAAGCCCCCACCAGCTGGATGTAAACTAGGAAATTTGAAGGAGAAAAATATGATGCAAAGGGAGGGACACAGTTCAGAATGTTGGACTCTCTTGCACCATGATGAAATTGAAATTCCAATGCATGAGATTCTTTCTTATTTTTATATAGATCACATGTCATTCCAACATTCAGAGATACCCTCCACTTCACATCAGGGAAGTGAGTGTTCAGAAAATTCAATGGCTGGCATGTATGTTGAGGATGAGTTTTATGTGGTGGATTCATGCCACAAGAAAAATGGGTATATATGTCAGATATTAGGAGAAGAAACCTTGATGGAGGATATTCTTGGTGAGCCACATCATTTGAGTGGATCACTGAAGGAGGACATAAAGAATCTTAGGGAAGCCATGAAAAACTTTGTTGACATCAATGCCTTGGTGGAAAGATGTTGTTGGCAAGCTTCTGGTGGAGATATGGAAGGAGAAGCCTTTCTGGAGGAGTGCATAGCACTAAAAGAAGGAATGGTGAAGATGAAGGAGAGATATATGAACTTAATATATGATATAGAATATCTCCTCATGGTGGCTGAAATGTACCATAGTACACTCAAGAAGGAATAAGAAAAATCAGAAAATATCACTAATAAGTTGGAGATCACCGGTAACTTATTAAAGAGCACACAAAGATCCCTTGAAGATTCAAAGTTACAGATATTTCAACTTCAGAAGGAGTTGAAGGTGTCACACCTTTCATGCTGCATGGAAGGAAATGTTTTGGGTATAATGGAGGAACCTCATGTGGAGGACGCCCATGAGGGAGGAGCAGATTTGCAGGTGCTTGTGAAAATCTATGAGGAAGAAAATATTGGCCAAGCACTCATTGAGATTGAGAAAAAGGATGAAGTGTTCTTATCCTTTAGAAATATGGCTGATCACATTCAATAAGGATTGGAAAATAAAATTCCTTGTTCATCCATGATTGGATAGATAAAGGCACCTTGGGAATGAAGACCTTGGGAGGTAAAGAATTTTATTTCTGCAATAAATTTTTTGTTGTGACTGACATTGTATTGACATGTGAACAGAAACACAGACTTATTTTGGAGCTATTAGACACCTACCATACACATGCACATGAGGTTCATTCTAATTTGCATGTTCTTGAGGATTTTGAGGTCAAGCAATATGAAGACCAAGCACTTGCATGGTTCCTAAGAGATTATGAGTTTCCTCTAGGAAAATGTTGTACAATTTTGGAGGAGGAACATGATCACATTGTCATTGAGGAAAATAATGGAGGAAGTTGTGGATCCATTATCTTGATGGATGAGCATTGTAGGGATTTGGCTCACAATTATTCAACTCACACTTCCATTTCAGCCACATCATCTAAGGATGAAAATTGGGTGAAAGGATTTTTTTCTGTTGATGCCACAAGAGGAGAATGATACTTCCACTCTTCCAGTTGAGGGATTGATGGTCAAGCCATGTGGTTTGACAAGTGCACTCGTAGTGGTTGAATTATTCCCACATGAATCATTTAGAATGAAATTTTGGTAGTCCATTGATTGGGTGGCTAGACACATGATTGAGATGTGTGCACTGGAGGGAAAACATCTTGCTTGCATCAATGGAGAGACATTGGACACATCGAAGAAATTGTATGAGCAGTGGCATGAGCATGTATGGATTCTATATGATTCTTTCAATATACATGGAGGGCCTTGGGATAACCTCCCGTGTATTTATAAAAATAGTAACGTGAGATTCAATACTAGCTTGCACATGGATTTTCATACTTTAGAGAGGCTTAATATGATTTGGTCCCACGTTAAGAAGTTCCATGCTTGATGGGAGAGTCTCAAATATATCCAATTTGGAATGGGAAGTGATTAATTGTTAGTGTGGTGGTATGATTTTCACATCCTCATTTTCATCTTCTACAATGATAGAATTTTGTTGTTGTTACTGATGTTAGGAAGGGACAAAATAATACCATGGGACCCTGGAATTATTTGGAATGAAATATTTCCAAAAGGGGAAGAAAAATTTGGATCCTTGCAGAGCAGGAAATGGGATCCAGGAATTCTACTGAGTTACCTTAATTGGTTTCACAATTTTATTGAAACAAGTGGTCATTGCAGAAATTACTATAATCAGAGTGGTGGAACAGAAGCATGGAGGACAAATTTTGCAGCAGTTTGGAGTGCTTCTCCTTGAGGACAAGCAGACTTGGGAAGGGAGGACTGTCATGTCCCTCCCTTGAAGGGACATTGAAAGTGTTGACCTTTTAAAGTGTCCAAGGGTTAAACATTTAATTATTTAATGATCCCTAGGAATTTTTATTATTTAAAACTATGGAGGCATGTAGTTTCTAAATTCATGATATTTGTAATTAGTTAAGTATAATGAAAAAATAATTAATGGTGGAAATGAGTTGTAAACGAAGGATGGTGCATTAGGAAAATTGCCTTGGATTCAAAAATGGAAAGAATGAAAAAGAAGGAAAAAGAAACTTGTCATAGAAAAGATAGAAACTATCCAAATTAGTTTCTAATTTGGTGTAAGGATGAAAAGAAAGGAAAGATTACCTTATGCACAAACTTGCTCATTACTCAAGGAAGGAGCAATTTATATTTTGGACTGAAGGATACAAACATGGAAACATTTACAAATCTTCATACTTGCTATTTTTCTCAAGAAGGACGAATTTCCACTTTGGGTTAAGTTATACAAAGAAGGAAACATCATTTGCAAACCAAAATTGTTAATCCCATCAAGGAGGGCCACTCATGGCTTAGGAACAAGATTGGCAAGTGGGTTACTTATTCAACGGGTGAAGGACTTTCTCAGCAAGTCACCCAAGGTATAATTAAGGGAATTTTGAACTCCATTATTCAGTTTGGTTAATGTATTTTTGTAATTGATTGAATCCTAAGCTTTATTTATGAGTGGTAATCCTCAGTCTCTTGGGTGATGTGCCCCAAGTCCCTTGTTCTTCTTCTCCCCTCTTCTTCCCTTCTCAGTGTAGGTTATATTGGAGATATGGATCAAATATAATCCATTAATGGAGTGATATTGTGGGTTCTGAATCCATTTCCATTTTAGTGCAGCACATTAGAGTGATTGGGACACTCCTTGATTTGAATATCAGAGCTATCTTCAAGATTTCCTCCTTTTATGAGAGATTGATGATATGAAGTGATGAAGAGAGATATATGGATCTCTGACATTAATTGAGGTTATTATCAGTCCCTAATATTAATCTCTGAAATAGTTCCAAAGTTTCTATAATGTTCTAATAGTTTTCCATTACAATGTCTACCTCCAATTCTAGTTTTCTAGCCTTGTAATGAAGACTAGGTTAATGAGTAAAGATATGAAAGTCTTGTGAGATTGAATTTAGTAATTAATTCTCTAAAATAATGTATTCTTACCTTTCTACAAGTATTACAGAGTTTTGAATATATCTGATTTACTTTGGAGAAGCATTTCCACACCCTAGCTAGAAATGCATTGAAAAATGACTAGCTTTAGATTTTGAATGAGTTGAACAACTTAAACATTTATTATTTTATTTAATTTTCTTCTAATCATTCATTAAATTCACATTGAACACCTTCCATGTTTGAAACTGAGTTTTATTAACCTTCTCCATATGTCTGGAAGACCCAGAACCCGAGCCTAGAGTGCAGTCCAAGGGACTAGTTTCCTATAATTCCCAAATATGTTATTTACCTGAATAAACCTTGGTATACTATAATATAACTTTATATTATATCCATAATAAATTTACCCAAGCCCCTGGTTGAAAAAGGCTGAACTACTCTTCCTAGTTTCACGGTTTGGCTACCCAAAAGCGTGGAAGCAGGTTTCCGCATAGCGGATTATGAAACCTAAATGGAACCAAATATAAATGTGTTAGGGAAGAGAAACTTATATGTCTGAAATATCTTTGGTTTCTTCCCTCTTCTCACTCATATTTCCTACAAAATATTCTAGAAAAAAACCCCTGATTTTCCCTGTCTGAAGAGGCTCTGAGTGGTTTGATTCAAAGTTCATAAATTGTAACTTAAATTACAGAATTAGATAGTGTTCAGGTCTGCACACTAAAATTGGGACATCACATTCGTCACTCCTAAAGTAGACACATCCTTAGATATATAATGCAATAGGGATTTAAGGAACCATTCTAATAATAATTGAGGAGGAATCGTGGCTTTGATAAGCCTCTTCCGTCTTCTCCACTCTTGGATGTGACCCAAAATATGAGTGGCCTTGTCCTGCTGGAAGGTAGATAACAAGTCTGTCCCGAAATCATAATGAACAGGAAGATGGAAGTGACTAAGGAAAGCATTAGCCAAGTCCCGAAAAATGCTAAACACAGCAAAAGGCAATTCAATGTACCATTTTGCTACAGTACTGGTCAAAGTTCTTTGGAATAGCCTCAATCGAATTGAATCCTTGTTCAGTGAGTTGGAAGAGAACCATAAATGGAAAGTGGTGGCATGAGGTCTAGGATCATCACCAACTTTGCCTTCGAATTTTTGGATATCCAAGGGCAGCTTGGTAGAGAATGGTTGCCAGGAGGGATCATGTCTCATTGGGTCATTCATCGATTTCGACAAATATCGCAAGTTTAACTTTGCCAGGAAAGGAAGCTTGGGTCTAACTGGAGCACTAAAAGTACCAGTTTGGGGATTAGAGGGACTTTCCCCCATATTCCCATATGTGAAGGTGGGGTTGCCCCCTACTGCCGATTGTGAAGTGGATGGGTTTCTTTGGAAAGGATTCCATCCATAAGCCAATGGATTGTTTATGTGAGGTGCAATATAAGAGGTTTTGGCTGCCCCAGGTGAAGTTGGGGTTTAAAATACAGGAGTAGGTATCCCTCCTCTAAAAATAAAAAAGGGAGAGATTGTGAATGAAGCTGAAACTGGAGTTTGAAAACCTTGAACATAAGGATTAGTGTTTCCAAACTACACCCCTACATATGAGGATGTTGGGCCTATGTATGGAGTGGATGCGGGAATGTGTCCCCCATTCCAAGAAAATCCTTGGACAAAAGCTGAGGATCCTATAGGACCACTCTGGGCAGTGTGTGCAAAGGAAGTAGGAACTGTAGGTACAATAGGAATCCCAGTGACCATACCACCAGAAGCACCTTCTAGACTTGTGGGAATCGGTGGTTGAACCACTTAGCTAGCTGGAGTTAACGGTGTAGTAGGTATACTTTTTCTAGGGGAACCTATCGAGGGAGGTAGGACCCCTTCAGTCGGAGAGGCTGAGGTGGAAGTAAAATAAATTTCTCCTGTAGTAGAAATTATTCTTCCCACAGGGACACCAATCATGGGTTGGTCGAAAGGATGAACCTAAATGATCACCGGATCATTTAAGTCAGTTATAGGTGAATTAAAATTCCTTGGAAAATCGTCAGCCTGCAATTCTTCTATCTCAACTGTGTTTAAATTAAAATGGTTTTCTCTGAGTTCTGGTTCACCTGGAACTTCACTAACTCCTATCGGTTTGAAGGAACCGTCTGTGTCCAATCTCCACCTTTGAGGGGGAGGTGGAGGTTCCAACATGATAAGCAGAGGAAGGTTTTGCAACATTTGTGACCTTATGATAGATTGGTCCTCCACGATTGTAAATTTTACTCTTCACACCCTAAGGTTGGATAAAACATAGACAAACAACAGAGCAATCATTACAAAAAATTTCCTAAAGTCTAAACAATCACAAGGGTTTAAGATATGCTTTCCCAAAGAAACCTGAGAGATAGTTTCTTGGCGTCCTTGAAGAGGTTCTTAGGCATAAGCGAAGGAATCACCCACCTCCCTCCTACACTTTCAACAAGGGTTACCTTCCAATCCCGTCCAAGGTGAACCAGAAATAGCCTTCCAGTTTACTTGTGTATAAACCCTAGATGTCCAAGAGACTAGAGGCTACCTTAACTATATCAATAGTCTGGGGGGACAATCGCAAGCCTGATTCGTACACATGGGTAGGGTAGCAAAGCCCGAAACTCTGTCTAGGAAAAAATCCCTAGATGTGTAAAAACATTGGTCTACGTTTTGACAAGGAATCGAAGGGTTATCTCCGCAGTCCAATGCCTCCACGCGGCCTTGTGCTTAACTNTAAAGAGAAGGATTTACCTATCGATTGGCCCACTACGTCTGAATTTAAGTACTTATGGGGAGTTTACACTTCCTATCCCACAAGTCTAGCCTAAGCTAGTAGATGTATGATGCTATAAAACAAAAATTACTAATAAATTTTAAATTATAGCGTTCATTTTAAGGGCTATTCTTAATCAGAGGGTAAGTGGAGTGAATGACTATGATATTATTGAATCGATAGGAAAAGTAAAAAACAAGTGTATAAATCAATTCCAAAGCAAATTATCACTACTTAAAACAAGCTTCTGTTTTTTTTTTTGTAAATATGAACTAATGAAAATGCAACTAGGAAAGATAAAACTAAGACTTATTTTTGTAATTTTTGAGATTTTATTTAAAAACTGAAATTAAAACTACCATATGCAATTCAAATGCAAATGTTTCCAATGATTTTCTTTTCACTTTTCAAATTACTCAAAGATTACTATGCACCTAAATGAAAAAATTCTTGAGTATGCTTGAATAATCTAACTATATAAAGTAAGAAAAATGAAGTATAGAAGACTTATAAGAACCAAAGATCAACCACCTAATGAAGACTTGGAAAACACCTAGCTTGGGAAGACACATTGAATGAAAATCACTGAAATCAATCAAAGGAAAGTGACAAACCAACACTACTTGGAAATAGCATGGGATATATGGTATCTAGAACCCTAATCACTGATTCAGACACATGACACTTGGACCTATACCCAATAGGAAAATCCACTTCAAATTGCTAAAAGAAAGATAATCCAACCAACAAAAACTCAAGGGCTTACTAAAAATCATGAAGTATGGTTAACAGGGCTATCAAACCTATAGTGAAATGCTAGTACTAAATACCACAAAGCAAGACAAAATCCAAATAAGGATAGGGACAAGCAACCCTACCCAAAATTTTGTTGCTCAAGCTTGTACGTGACTGTCTAGAAGAGAAACCCGTGTACTGTATGCGACTGTCTAATACAGTAACTTGCGTACACAGACCTCTATACACGACTGTGTAGAACAGAAACCCGTGTACAGGAGTAAAATTTTTCAAAAAAAAAAAATTATAAAGTTATTCAAAACACCACTACAAGTCCACACCAAGAAAAAACACCACACACTGAATCAAAGCACAGACTGGGCAAGGATCTACAGAACTAACCCACAATAGGTTGGGCTCCCCATCGGAGTCACCAATTCTGTTGTTCAGGATTAAACACCCTTTTAACCTAGGGTTTTGGGGTTACCAAATTATTACTAACCTTGCAGACAATCAACTTTAATAGAGTACAGAAAGGAAATAGGAAGAAATTATTGACTCACCCAATTACCGACGGTTGATCCAAGCTTGATCTTCTTCCACTCTGCTTCTCTCCAAAGCTTCCAGGGGTGCACTTCCTTCACCTGCAAAGAGCAAATTCTCCAAGTACAATATTATACATGCATATATGAGAGGTTAGATAAACAATATATCTAGTGCATAATCAAATATATTCATCAACCATAATACATGAAAGAGAACACAATATTCGAAGAAGAATTCTCTTTATTAACAATCAATGAATGAGATAAGGGTACAACCCAGCTTCTGAGACAAGGACTTTGAGTTCTACTGCTCCAAGACTTCTGAAGATATACCACAAGCATAACTTTTCTCTCCAAACTTGATTCCTTAATGCCGTCCCCAAGGCCTCTATTTATACTTTGTGAAATATAGTGGTTTCGAAGGTTGAGGAGGTTGAAACAGTTAGGATAGTTAATTATTTGGACCCAACTATTCTCCATTAATCATGATTTATATTTTTTAATGTCAAATCAAGATGTACATGACTATTGATATAGGCAACCTGCATATGACATGCAAGTTTCTTAAAGGAAACCCATGTATGCTGATGTACGCGGGTTGCAATGGAGATATTCACGCACAGTACACGAGTTGTCAATGGGAATAGTCACATATGTACGCAAGTTATAATGATGATAGTCGTGTATGCCATTCAACACTTAGAAAAATAATATGGCAAGCTGGTTCAAGGGTAAATGCATCTCATGTCATGCCCACCTATAGTGTTTTGGCAAACTTCAATACTAAGATATCCTTTTGTGTACCAACATAAAGAATGTCAGCACTCAGACGAAGAAGTTCCATTTGGGTTGATAACAATTTCTCCCCCTCAACCATGGACATGAGCTTGTATTTATAAGGCTCAATGGATAGGAATGGTTGAGAGATTTGTGGATGAGGTCGCCTCTAAGATCCTATGATGGGGGATATTGATCTCAACTGACCCACAATGATAGGGATAAGGGAGGACATGAGGCTCATGATTGAGAAGCCTCGAGAAAATTCTATTTTTCCCATTTTACCCAAGGTATCACTTTTCTCCTCTTATCATAGAGCGGTTTAGATGAGAAACACTTATGGACCAAAGGTCACAGGCAGTGGCACCGCTTATGACAAACAGAATGAAGGTGGTGCGAGCAAGGTACCACTCATGGTTCACAGGGAAAGCGCGGTGCTACATATTTTCATGTAGAATTGACAAACAACATGGGTTTCCACTCCAAGTGCTGGGATGAAGGGAAAACATGTAAGTCAAAGGTATTATCACATGGTGGTGACAGGATTTGGGTGTAACAGGATTCCCCCTAAGGCGTGAGTCTTCAAGGGATATGATAAACAAGAGCTTTGAGAGAACAAGTTGTCACTTCGAGGTGAAAATGTCAGCTGGATCGGAGCATGTTGTCAAGTAGGCATTTGTAGTACATCAATATTTTTGACTCGTACACAAAAGTAACCAACTCATGGCTGCAGACAAATACAAGGCTGATCCATGGGAGGAATAAACAAGCATGGCTACTAGAATACAATGTAGATCCATGTGATAGAGGACTCAAACTTGGACATAGCTACCGAACATACAACGTAGATCTATGTCATATAGTGCAAATTTGAGCATAGCCATGACCATACACATGTGGATCCATGCTAGATATACAAAACTCCACCACAACCTGGGGAAAAGCATTGAGCGCATTAAACAAATACCGAGGGTCTTCATCTCGTCTTCCACAAAGTACGATTCTCTTCATGTGATTACAATGATCTGAAGTCGAACATGGTAGAAGCCACTTGATTACTGGCCAATGATGTGAACTGTTAACAAGTGTGAGGAAGATCACCATCGATGTCAATGATTCCCAAGGTACCCTAGTACAATCTACTGAGTGTGAATAGATTTCCTAATGTCAAACACCTAGTCTATTCTATCGATCAAAGGTCAATGATGTGAACCTCTGTTGAGAGCAAGAGAATCTTTCATTAAGGCATATAGATCTCAAGGTACTAATTTTTTGTTTGAAAGACTATCTCCCGGATGATGACCTAATGTCAATAGGGATAGTCTCATCGAAGGGGGGCCATTATGAGTCCGACATCAACGACACAAAACTTAGAACATAGTTCTAGAATGATGTGAATGTAGAAACCATAGGAATAACTCAAAAGTACTCACATAGAGACCATTTGGACTATAGAGAAAAAACTTCTTCAACTTCCCTTTGAACATCGAGTGGCATGACAAAAGACTTGGCAGCATGACTAAAAGGGAAAAACACACAGTGCGGCAGTGGACAATGCATTCTTTTGATAGACTCAAAGGAGTGGTATGACTCATGAAAGTGGATTGTCATGGAGATCAGCTAGATACCCAATTGACTGAAATGATATGCAGAAAAGTGCCATGTTCAAAGGTAACGACAAACTACTGACATTTATTTGCAAAAATGATCCCTTCCGATTTTCCCCATCATGATCGATGAGTGCCTCTTTTCTATTTTACGAGTTCAAAGAGGGTAAAAAACACTCGGTATAGCTTGTTCGAAGACAAGTCCAAAATCATATGTTTTACGAAACTGAAAGAGGAGGGTTTCATTCCCAAAAAAGGGTCTCTCAATGTTTAATTTAATGAGTCCAATGAAAGAAAACTCGGTATCGTTCATGTTTAGAGAGTCTAAACAACCACGGAAGAAGACTCCAAAGGGTCCTTTTTCGTATGATCTAGTCCCTAAGGCCTGAAAAAGTGTAAAATCATACCTTAGAGAACTCTTCCAGTCATGATTAGCTGGAGTGTTCCTTTTTCATAAATATTCCATTCGAACCTAAAAAGAGATAACCTACCATCGGAGAGATGAATCTTCAAATACTATAACGAGTGTGAAGAAGACAAGATCGCTTGATGATCTTTTCATTTTTAAGGAGCCTGAAAAGAGTTTAAAGAAGACTCCATTAGGTCTCTTTTCACTATGAGGGATTTTACGATCCTAAAAAGAATTAGAAATGCACTCAGACCTTTGATACTGATTTTCAAGAGCATGACCAAAGTGTCGTAATAAACGCTCAATGACGTTTTTCGTTTTATGGTAGTACGAAAAAGTCAAAAACGAACTCCCAAGACTTTACTGCTACTATTCTTCTATCCTGCAATGGCTCAAAACAAGTGCTAAATGCCCCAATAACTAACATTAAGGGATTACGACAGATAAACTTTGAATAATAAGTGATTTTATATCAAAAATATAGCATGTCAAACCCAAAAATGTGTATAAAAGTCATGTAAATAGTGAAAAATCAGATCATTTTACTATTTACCCATAGTGGAGAGCATTTGGAGCACTTTCCTAGTCATATCTTCAGTTTCTGATATCCGAATTTTTCACCATCGAATTCAAGCATCGTCAGTTCCAGGTAATAGTTCAAACCCTACTCTTCCTTTTCATAGTCTCCATTTTGATTTTGGATGGTGTTTTGGGCTTGTATAGCAAGCCCTAAAACCATGGGAACGGGCACCATGCTTATCCCTTATGGGATACGTGATACCTCACTAGAACAGCACCAAAAACAAAGTGCACAGGCAGTGCCACCGCCTGTATTCAATGGCATACAGGCAGTGCCAGCTGTGAAGATGTAAAATTGTTAACACAAGCAAAACTAGATCATTTCTTTGTATTTAAATGATTAAGAATAATTCTAATAGGTGTTATGATTGTTTTTGGTGGTCTCTTGTTGATAATAAATGGTGATATGGAAGGAAAGACAACATGATAATGATGATGCTTTCGTCGAAAGGAATGCGGGATGCATAGCCACATTACGAGACTATGGACTCCTAAAATTCTTTCGGACTCCCAATATGGTATCACACGAGTGGTTCCTTGAGAATATACTCTGGATGTGGAATCTGGAGCAACAATACTTTGAGGTCGGCGCTCATATTTTGACAGTAGAGGTAGAGGACATCTACTTCTTGACTAGAATTTTGAGACGGGGTGGCCCCATCTCGCTGACATGTTCCCGAGGAGGGGATATTACCACACAAGAGTTGATAAACCATCACTATATCCCAGGGATGAGGACTTTGGGGAAGAAGATCCCCATAAAGGTAGTGATGGATGGACCTCTACGGACTTTCTTGTTTACGTTGCAGAGAGTGGCGGGAATCCAGGAAGTGCACCAGGCTTCTAGGGCACACATGCTATATGCCATAGAGGCCATGGCACCTACAATATTCAACTGGGTGAAATCCCTGCTTCTGATATTCAAGGATCAGCTGACTAAGTGTCGGCAGGGGGAACTGAAGCAGTTCAGTTTTGGTTCCATTCTATCCTGCTTCTTCTTTGAGCAGGTACCACAGATGAGACCCCAGGTGGTCTTCACAGAGCTGAGAGTGCGAGACCCTCACATGCAGAGGTGGGTGTGGATTATGGCCCATACTTGAGTGGGCAGGGGGAAGGTGAAGTTCGGTAACCCATTCTTCAGATGGCTCAGATATCAGATCCTCATGGTGGAGGATTATGCTTATGTGAGTATGGACTTCAGCAGAGACCCTGACCTCACGCTCCCACCTAGTGGACAGTTGGGTGACATCAGTAAGAAGCAAGAAACCCTAAAATGGAAATAATTTTTTATGTTTTTCAATGTTTTATATTTTTTATGTTAAGTAATGAGACCTGAACATTTTCATGTAGACAATGGAGTAGGATGACCTAGGGGAGCTTCCCCATTCAACAGATGAGCTGGAGCCTGCTTTGTACCGCAGGGCGATGATGTGACAGGGGAGTTAGAGGAAAACCTATAGAGGTTGACCTTAGACATCCCTAACGCTTCCATTGATGACCTCCCTTTGAGGTATCAGGGACCTACAGTTGGAGTACTAGATCGGTTTAGTAGACTGCTACATAGAGTATCCCGGGCAGTGATATGCTACCATGAGCATCACTAGACAATGTATGCATGATGTATCTACTGAAAGATGATAACTTTAGGATTTTGTATGGTGATGTTTTCCTGAAATCCTACATGCTTTAGATGAGGTCTCGTGACCTATTTTTTGTAAACATGTTCATATATATATATACAAACTTTTACCTGGTGTTTATATGTCTCAAATGCAGGATGTATTTTACATGATTTTTATGTGTCTTTAATTGTTTATTTACAATGAACCATGTTTGATTTTAATGTCATGAATGGGCAATATTCCAATCTAGGATGTAATTAGCTAATGTGTCAGCAAGTACATTATGTTCCCTAGGGATATGCCTATAAGTAATGGTTTCAAATGACCTTTCTAACAAGCATACCCTCCTGAAGAGGCAGAGAAGTACAATATTTCTAATGGTATAAACATGGTTTAGATGACAAACCACGAGTTGTGAGTCCATCAAGACTACTAGATTATGAACATCTTGGGAGGAAGCTTCAGTCATAAGACCTATGACTATTTGATACTCAGTGATATTGTTTGTAGTGGAACCAATACAAACTGCTCCTAAACTGACCAAATCTTCAGCTGGGGAATAGAGGACCCAAGCAGCTGAGGCAAGATTCAAGGTGTGGTGGAAAGCACCATCAGTGAATCCATATAAATGCAGACACTAAACTCAAAACCATATTGAAAATACTAAAGGCACACTGAAAGTCAAGAAATATACATATATACAAGATATTATCCAAGAAAGACCCAGGCATAGTACCTCTTCAGGTACAACCCATTACGAGGTTTCCCTAAAGGGATTCCATCGTAGTCAATGAGCTCGTAGGTCCCTTTCTCTAAAACTTTAGAAATGATGAAAGGACCGTACCACATGGACTCAAACTTTCCTTTCCCTAGTTTGTTGTATCTCTAGTCTTAATTCAAAACTAGGTCACCCTCATTAGACAGATTTATCGTATTGCACCTTGACACATTTCTTATGTTCCTCGTTAGCCAAGGAAACATCTCTCTGAGTCTCATCAAGGTTTTTCAAATACAAAAATCTCTCTACCTCTGCGGAAGTGTCTGGGAGAAGTTCGATGGCAAGTTGTAAGGATGGAATGTGACATTGAATCAGTAAGACAACTTTGAGTCCATAGACAAGCTGGAAAGGTGTGAAACCAGTAGCTGTTTTCACCAAATTCCTGTAAGCCCAAAGAGTGGAGAAAAGAATGTGGTGCCAGTTGGATTTATGATCTCCAACCATCCGACAAAGCATATTTTTCAAAACTTTGTTAATGGCCTCTACCTAACCATTAGCTTGTTGATAATATGGCGTAGAGTTTTCATGGAGAAAATCTAGATTGGTACTCAGTTCCTCCATCATTTGATTACGGAAATGTGATCAGTCATCAGTAACAATGGACTACGGGATTCAAAATCTAGCTATGATATGATTGAACAGAAAGAGAGCGGCAGTCTTACCATCTTTCGCATATGTAGGCATGGCCTCAGCCCATTTTGTAAAATAGTCAATGGCTACGATGATGTAACCATGCCCCCCGACTGAGGTAGGCTTACAATGCATATAATCAATCCCCCATTTGGAAAATGGGACAACGGAAATGATGGGGTGTAGTGGAGCAGGATGTAAGCAATTTTTGGGATAAAAATGTTGACAAGGTGAGAATTTATTAATAGCCCCATGACAGTATTTAAAGACTGAAGGCTATAAATAGCTAGCACAAAGGATTTTCTGGGCTATAGAGATCCCAGATAAATGACTGCCACATGATCCTAAGTGGAAATAATTCAAGACATTTTTCAGCTTCCTCATGGGTGAGGCATCGCCGGAGAATACAATCAATCCCACGTCTATACAAGGTATCATTAAGGATGAGGTAGTATTTTGGCATGGTGACAGATATGACGGTGATCATCACGGGATAGATTTGCCTAAAATATTTATGTTTGGAGATAAATAAGAAAATATCCATCCCATGGGTCACTAGTGCTTATCAGGAACTCAAATTCATCAGGAAATGAATCGCTGGGCTCAAATTCCATCGCAGCACAGGGAAGATCACACATGAGCTCAACAAAGACCAAGTATTTCTTTGATATGGCTTTGGCAAATTCCAGATCAAAATCCTATAGTATGACTATCCATCGAGAGTACTTGCCCCCAAACACCTGACGAGTCAGGATGTAATACATAGGGTTCTAGTCTACCAATACAGTGGTTGTGCGGAGCAAAATGTAGTGACAAAATATTTGTACAGCAATTACCATGGCCAATGCTTACTTCTCCATGCATGAAAATCAGGTTTCAGACTCCATAAGATTCTTACTAGAATAGTAAATCACATGCTCCTGACCATTGGGATTTTCCTAAAACAAAACCATAGTGATGGTAGTAGCGAAGGCAGCAAGATACAAAAGAAATTCATTTAAATAACCCGGGGGGTTGTGCAAAGCAAAATGTAGTGACAAAATATTTGTATAGCAATTACCATGTCCAATGCTTACTTCTCCATGCATGAAAATCAGGTTTCAGACTCCATAATATTCTTACTAGAATAGTAAATCACATGCTCCTGACCATTGGGATTTTCCTAAAACAAAACCATAGCAATGGTAGTAGCGAAGGAAGCAAGATACAAAAGAAAGTCATTTGAATAATTTGGGGGGTGTATCACGGGTGAATGAGTCAGAGCGTGTTTGATACTATCAAAGGTGCATTGAGCTTTGGCCATCCCAGAAGAATGGAGTGTCCTTCTTGAGGAGACGCATATAACTGTGCATTTTCTCTACAACATTACACACGAAACGATGGAGGAATTTTTCCTTCCCTTGCAAACTTTGGAGTTCGATAAGATTGGTTGGGGATGGTAGAGCTAAAATGGATACGATTTTCAAAGGGTCTATCCGGATGCGATCCTTAGAGACCAAAAAACCTAATAGACGTCATGTCTCAATGAAAAAAACACATTTATACAGATTGAGCCGTATATTATAATGATGCCATCTCAGGAAAATATCTCGAAGATGACCAGGGTGCCCTCCCATCGCTGTGACTCAACAGGGAGGTCATCAAGGTACGGTTCAACAATATGTTTAATATCATGAAATGCATAGCACATCACACATTGGAAAGTGGCTCAAACATTTTTCAAGACAAAAGGTAACTTCCTATATGCAAAGGTTCCCCATGGGAAAATGAATACTGTCTTGTGATGATTGGTGGGTAATATCTCAATCTGATTGTAGCTAGAAAAGCCATCCATAAATGAGAAGATGACACTTCCATCACAGTTGTCAATAATATGATCAATATGTGGAGTAGGAAAATTGTCTTTGGGAAAAGCTTTATTCAAGTCTCTAAAATCGATCTAGACTCTAATGGTGCCCTGCTTTTTATTGAGAGGGACTATTAATTCTTGCACATGATCTAGGAACTAGGAATCAAAATCATCAAAGAATTATTAACAAATTACTCATGAATTGGCAATAATCGGAACCAAAATAGGTTTCCTCTCTGTATATTTTATAAACAATAAAGGGTTACAATTCCCATGCAAGAGTAATGGCTTAACTCCATGAAGAATTCGAATGCCTAAGGGAACAATTCGAATTCCATAAGTGAGTCTAGCTTAACTGACTCTTTGCCATGCAATCTCACTCAGTTAACCACTTGACAAAAATCCTAATTGACTCACCAGTCCCTAACTGAAGTTGGAGTGCAATTAATGACTTAATCTCAACTGAAAGAGATCAAACACATGTCATAGCAACCAACCATCAAGTGCCAGTATTGCATGACTCCAATAAACCCTGATGAGGTTAACTGAAGCTGAACTGACCATCAGAAGTTGGTGAAGGTGCCTTTTTAGCTCCAGTTCATTAAATAATAATAAAATAATCATTAAATAATCATTAAATAACATATTTAATGAATGGAGGCGCCTTAACTAACTGTAACTGATTGGTTGAACTGAAAGCAACCACCAGTTAGCATGCAGGTGCATTAATGTCACACAGATCACCCCTGGAGTGCTCCAGTTAGCCTCCTTGACTGTAGGTAGGCGTGAGGATGT
>LPNX010623904.1:0-90613 GCA_001517045.1 Pseudotsuga menziesii | reverse complement strand
TGAGGATGACTGGGATGGTGGTAATTAATGCTCCAATGATGTCAATTAAACTTAGGATAGTGGTTTAACTAGGCCAATTTGACCGAAAGAGTGAATATGATCGTAAATGTCTCCAACAAGGACAACATTCAATACCCATTCCGTCAGGGGTACAAGATAAATAGGGCCTAGCTTTGAGAAGTTTCTCTATCTCAGCTTTAATAGCTGTGGCCTTCCGTGGATGGACTTGCCTTATTTTTTGCTTGATAGATTTCACTGTGAGATAGGTTTTAATTTCATGGACCGCAATGGATGGGTCTATTCCCAGCATTTATTCATAAGACCAGGAAAAAATATCACAGAATTCTTTGAAAAATGCCTTGTATGCTTCAGATTCATTTGCCAAGCAATTCTACCCAACGTGAACATGCTCGATGGTACCAGGCTTGGCTGATATGTCAATCGGATTTGTCTGAGTAATGTTGCAAAGTTTTCCTTTAGAATTTGTGTCTTGCAACAATATAGGACTTTGAGGTTCTTTGACAATATTAGTGGAAAACAAGGATGCAAAATCATGCTTAATCGAACTGGTGTTGGGGAGGAATAGGGATCTATGATGGTGATCCTCCCAAATGGACTCATTCGTGTACATAATCTCCATAATGGACTCATCGGAAGGAAAATTCTTAGAGATAAAATCCAGAATAGGAAGAGATGGTTCTAACCAATAAGGCAGGTGGTAAGGATCCGAAGCCACCAGATGAAGGTCATCGGTGTGATCATCGAAAAGGGTTTTAATGGTATTGTACATTTCTTCATGTGGAATCAACAATTTGTTTTCCCTTGGGCTCACAATCAAATGATGCAATCATATTCAATGTCGTCGTATCTGTGTTAGGAGGAGTGCATGAAAAAATACCCATAAGGGATGAATCCTTCAACTTCCCTACCCCAATCGACCAGTAAGGAGGAGGGGACTGGCCTAACATGGGGAAGTTATTAGTTGTAGAGGTTGTAACATCCAACATATAGAAATTAAGCTGATCAATGGTAACAATTCTTCCTAGATGTGGAAATTGAACTGTTTGGAATACTTTCGAAGCAACAACAGTCATGGTGTAAAACCAATTTCTTCCTAGAAGGAGGTTGTAATCTAACAGGGAATCTACTACTTTTACCTGAATAGAAACATTTTTTCCCCCAAGCTTGACTACAAGGGATGATATGAGACCGTGGGGCTAGAAACCTCGTCCATCAAAGGCTTTTAGGGTCATAGGTGATGTTACAAGCTCAGGAGAGCCAATAGCTTTCCAACAAGACAGGGACAAAACCGAAGTTGAAGCTCCTTCGTCTAAGACAGTCCTAAAGACTTTCTTTTCGACTACTTTCATGATGATTTGGAAAGCAAGTTTGTGAGGTAGTTAGGACTTATAATTCTTGATATTGAAATGAATCAAATTAGAATTGTCCAGGTCTAAAGCTCCTAATGCAGTTAACAGATTTTTGCATTGTCTAGGACAACTTTGGAGCACTTCCAATGTAGACATTGCACATGGTGCCTGAGCGAGATCTTCAACTACATTATAAAATTTAGTAGCTCGAGCATTAGGGTTAAAAACAACCTTCCTAAGAGTACTCTTGGGTGGACGCAAAATCATATCGAGAGTAGGATTCTTGATGGTTAGGGGGACAGTAGACGAGGATTTGGGAGAACCAATAGAGGGAGCTTTTCCTGAAGAAGAAAGGTATTCTTTCTTGTCTGTAGGTTTGTCATAATTTTGAGTTCAAGTTTGCAGAATAATGGTATTCGAGGACATCATACAAATTTCCTCTGATGAACTAGAGTTTCCCTGGTTACACATGTGGCCTATCAGTTGTTGTTGAAAGGGAAAAGGATCCATGAGAATTGCGGGTGCGAGATTTATTTTCAAAAATTGGGTGATTTCGTCCAGGTGGGGACACTCTTTGTGAAATGGTCACCTCCGCATAGAAGACATGGATATTTTTCTTTTCTTTTCCCTTTGTCATTATCATTGTTGGTTGGTTTTGGGTTCTCCTATAGGTTTTTTATTTTTATTTTTACCTTTATTTTTATTATTTCCATAAGTTTGAATACTCTAAATAGAATTAACCTCGATGAAAACCTTGGGAGTCGAAGGAGTAGGGGTGGCAGTCTGAGGTTTCTTGGTAGGTTTTTCTGCTGACGGGGACTGTATTGAACCAACAATCCCATCAACAGGGACTTCTGCTGGTGGCTTTGCAAGATTGGTGCTTAGGCGAGGAGATTGACGAATCAAGTCATATAAATTTCCGGACTAGGAATAGACCAAGTTTAGATAATGGGCTCGACTAATGGCTTGATCTATAGTAATAGCACCACCCATAGCCACATCTCGGGCAATTGGAAGCAACAAAGATTTGGTAAACCAATCAGCTAATAACTAGTGTTGTCTAAGTTCAATATACCATTTTGCGGTTGTACTAGTCAAATTTCGCTCAAAGAGTCCTAAATGAACTAAATCATACATAAGGGAGTTTGAAGAACACCACAGATGGAATGTCATGATATGGTTTTTCATATTGTCTCCCTGCTTCCCATCGAACTTTGGAATGTCTGATGGTAACTTTATTGGAATGGGAGGCCACGAGGGGTTATGTTGGATGGGGTCATTAATCAACTTGGACAAATCAGGCAAGTCCAAAGTTGCTAGGAAAGGTAACTGACGGTTAGGTTGCACATACTGGTAATATTTATATGGAATGTAGATACCAATAGGACTGTAAGTATATTGATAGACAGGTTGTTGTGAAAAATAACTACTAAAAAATCTGCCCACAAGGGGTTGATTTGTGGGATCGGGACCGTTAGGATGACTAGGGCCTCCAGGACCACCAAAACCATTGGGACCACTAGGACCACCGAGAATAATAGGAGGTGGACCACCAGATCCTCTAGGGCCTCTAGGAGGTAAACATTTAGAGCCTCCAATACCACTAGGAGGAGGGCCACCAGACCCTCTAGGGCCATTAGGGGGAAATCCACCAGGCCCCCTGGGACCACTAGGACCATTAGGACCATAAGGAGGAAAGCCACTAGGCCCTCCAGCACCATTAGGCCCCCCAGGGGGAGGACCTCCATAAGGCAGTCCTCCAGCACCTCCCGCAGTATGTATGGGTATCCCCCCCATAAGTGGCATGTAAAACCAGTTAGGTTTCCCCCATGGCGTCAAAGTACTAGGATATGGAATTCCATCATAAGGCATTTCTATAGGATTGGGTGGATAATTAATGTTCCCTACAGGTATTTTATTTGTTGTATAACCATAACCCCAAGAGTTTTGACTGGTTATGGGTTGTGCCCCCAAGGGTTGACTTGAACTAGATGGGGGAATAACCACATTAGTGTGGGTGGGGGGGACATAAAATGTATATTTATCTATACCAGAGGTATTTCCTTGACTAGATACAATTTTAGTGCCAGATAACATAGGTCATGCTGTGGGTTGCCCCCCCCGGCACTAGAAGGTAATGACGAAACGGGAATTGAAGGTTGGGCCCCAGGTGCGGAAGACCTGGGAGGATTGGGAACAAACATAATATGGGAGGTGGTGGGGTTGGTAGTTTGACCTGGGTTGTGTGGTGTTACTATGTGATCTATAATTGGTTCAATGGGTCTCATAGAATCGACAGTGAATGATATCCCATAAGAACAACTGTGGAAAGTGATGATAGTGTGCCCAATATGTCATCTATTTTCCTTTTAAACTCCTGTACATGGATAATGGCTCTGTGGTATTGTCTATGTTCTTCTTCATCTGGAGAAACTTCTTCATAAAATTTTAAACAGGTTCCAAATGAGGCAACGGCCTGTCCTATAGAGGTATCCCAAAATGGAGCATTGGGAACATAATCCAGACGGGTAGTATCATCAACGTGACCTTCTATGGGAGAATGGAACAAAGTATTACCCCGAGAAGGTTGTTGGTCTAAGGGAGGTGAGTGTGAAGGATATGGTCCTCCACTTTTTGCAACCACATTATCTCCTACTTGGGAGGTGGTAGCAGCTCCTTGATCGATAGCTTCCATTGGATTTTCTCCTAAACTAGGAATAAAATCAGGTATCAAGCCCCATACTCTTCTGGAGTGTCTTAGCTCAGCCAGTTTGTACATCTCCTATCTAACCTAGGGTCTGAAAAACTAGAAAACACACCAAAAATTTCCCTACTCAAGCTATAGGTCAAACAAGCAAACTTAAAATGAGAGGAGGGGTTCAGATAGTTAGGTCTCTCACCAGGATTGTCAAGAAGGTGCCACTTGTGATATACCTCAAGGGTACATGTGTAGTAATCTCCCTAAATGTTGTTTTTGATGCATAGCTCCAAGCAAGACAGCAAAAGGGATTTCCTTAGATGGATAAGGTATCCTAGTGGGGTCTCTTGATATACGCAAGGTACGTGGGAGCTCAAATCGATAGTAGTGCTATCTAATGCATAACCATACACAAGGGGCCTTTTGATATACAATGATGTATAAAATCGAGTACGTGAAGTACCTTTCTATATACCTCAAGGGTATGTGAAAGGCTGTTCCATATACCGATGGTATGTGGAAGAACCGCGTAAGTCCCATGATGTAATGAGGACGAGTAACGACAGATCCTACACTTAACGGCGCCCGAACATGTCTCTAACCTATCAGTCAAATTTCTACGTAAATTTTAACCTACAACTACCATTAATTTTAAAGTGGACGGTTAGGTGAATGCATGGATTTTTGACAGAAAAAGTCAAACCATGCAATATGCATATGCAAATATTTCACTTTACTATTCAGTATGCGTACCTATGGGAGGGAAAGAGAGTATTTTCTTTTTCTTCAAAACCAAAAATATTTCCAAACAACAATATTGAACACAAAATCAAGACAAGCAGAACTTTCCAAACTCATTTCTCTTTGTTGAAAGCAGTCAAAAGGGGAAGGAGTCTCTTTTCTTAAAAGAAAAACAAGTAGCACACTATATGCATATGCACTCTATTTTTTGATTTTTCTTAAAGCATAGACAGATCTAACTTAAAAATTTAATATTTTTTTATCTTGATTAGATATTATAAATGCAAAAGAGGCAAAAGAACATAGAGAACCTGAAAGCTTGTGAGTCCAATCAGAGATCCAATGTCTTATGCTCACTAATGATAATGACCTAATATCAGTCAAAAATTTTCTTTTTAAAACAAGCAGAAAGAAGTCTTCTATGGGAACAAAAAATGAAATCAAGATTCTAATTAAACATTTTTCTTTCAGTCTATGCAACAAAAATAAAAGAGAGCTCTCTAACACCTAATCTTTCGAAAAAGAAATCCTTTCACAAAGACAACCAACAAGCATGGAAGAAAATGGACAATCAACAAGCCTAATATAGCTTTTGGATTCTTCAAACAAACCAATCTTTTACCACAAAATTTCAAACCACAAGCATCAGATTCTAACACACAAGCCTGATAGTGCAAGGCTAAAAGCAAATCAACTCAATTTTTTTTGCAAAAAATGAGAAAAACGTTGTCTTGGAATAAGGCCTACCTGGCACCGCACTGGAGGGGTCTTGACAGAGCGGTTCTAGCCTAGCATCACTTCTGGATAACAGGACTCAGGAAGTGGCACAGCATGCTACTACCAGGGTTCAGGAAATGGCACCGCTTCTCTCCAATAGCATAAGAGCGGTTCCCTATATAAATCCAAAACACACAAGAAAACGATAGACCAAGTTAGAAGAAGATTAGATCAAGGTGAAAACTAATAGAATGAGAGTAAAAAAGAGCATAAAAAGTTGAAATACTTTAGATCTGAGCAGATTTGAAAGTTTCAAACCAAAATTCACTGAATCGGATAGTATATCTGACTAAAGAGAGTTGGAGATGGAGCCTGGATTCGAACAAGAGTTCAAGAACTAAGGAAGATCATATCAAATGATATACATATCTATTCGCTAGTGGAGTCTCCAGATTTGTAACTAGCAATATTTTACCTTCTACGGACAGAAGTCATTCCTCTGGTTTGAATGGTTCAGATCCAGAACAAATGAGTGAATGACAAATGATGAAGACCTTCCCTAGATGTCGTAGACACTTGGAATGCTGCTTCTATAGTGAACCCATGTACTTGTAAACAGATCAAACATGCAAACACATCAAAACTACCAGAAAATCATCTACTTATCCATGTTAGTGACTAAGGAATCTAACAACATGTACATGCGAAATCAAAACAATAGTAATGTGGGACGGAAATCATCTTTGCATTAAGATGTATGGATAAGTTTACAACCAATCAAGCCTTAGTGTCGACATGCATCTCCATGAGACAAACACTTCATCCCCATAAGCTCCAACTTTGCTCTCTATGCTCTCCAATGGCTTGGGTCAAGTAGTCAATCCAATAGGATAACAATACCTCTATAGTTATCCCCCTCAACCATGGACATGAGCTTGTATTTATAAGGCTCAATGGATAGGAATGGTTGGGATATTTGTGGATGAGGTGGCCTCTAAGATCCTATGATGGGGGATCTCGAGCTCAAATGACACACAATGATAGGGATAAGGAAGTACATGAGGCTCATGATCTAGAAGCCTAGAGAAACTTCTCTTTTTCCCATTTTACCCAGGGTACCGCTTTTCTCCTCTTATGACACAGCGGTTTAGATGAGAAATTCTTATGGACCAAAGGTCACAGGCGGTGGCACTGCTTATGAAAAACAGGATGAAGGCAGTGCATGCAAGGTACTACTCATGGTTCACAGGGAAAGCATGGTGCTGAGTATTTTCATGTAGAATTGACAAACAACATGGGTTTCCACTCCAAGTTCTGGGATCAAGGGAAAATATGTAACTCAAAGGTCTTATCACATGGCGGTGACAAGATTTGGGTGTAACAAAGAAGCACTATTCTTGACAATGGATCGTCCTTTTTAGATTGGTTAACCCCAAGTGGTAGGGAATTATCTTTGATATTATGGTAAACCAAGTCATGGCTAATTTCACCATGTATTATTTGTTTGCACAAGATTGTAGTAGTAAAATGTAAAACATCATTTGAAGTGCATTTTAATACCTTCAAATGGTATTAAATGAGTGTCTTAGGGGAAATATGGAAAGATAAGAAAGGATTTGTCACTGAAATCTCTTCGCTTCCATGGGGACTATATTATAGAAATGCCAACAATTTCTTTTGAGAAGGAGAGAAGTTTTTGTCTATAGGTCTATAGATTACCAATTTGTGTTAAATCTTGATTTCCAATTTTGAAAAGGCTCCAACTAAGTTTCCTTCCTCTATTCTTCACGTATTTATAAAAGGGGTCAAGGCTCCTAGGTAGGGGCTTCTGGCCAGCTTCTAGAGATACCTATTTGAACAAGTTCCATCATTAGTTGAAGGAGTAGAATTTCCAGGTAAGTCCATCATCATAACTCTTCTATAATAATATGTTACTTGTGGTTACCCTAAAACCAAATTCAGACATATACACACCACATGATAATCCAATATATCTACTCTAAACATTGCTACCCATCCCTTGCATCATATAATATCGATTCATATTATAAATTGCAGCAGTAAACATTGTTTTCTAGAATCACAAGTAAATTCCTACTGGTAGTTATATTTAGGGGATATATATTGCTATGTTCTACTAAAAACAAGAGATCTAGATTCTAGATGCATAGTAAAAATGGACAATAATTTTTGGTTTGAAAGTTTCCATAACATTGAAAAGTGGTAATGTTTTACTTGAAAACATACCATACATAAGTGCTTTAGAGATATACAACTTGATCAATAATTGACTAAGCTCAAGAGGATGGAAATAAGGACATGCTTCTTTATCATAAACATCCTCCTCTAAGTCTCAATATATTTTAACATTGTGATAGCTTGCATATTTTGATTGCTTAAAGATGATAGATTGTGTGCATGGAAAATAGAAGAGCAGCTAAAAAAATGTTTGGAGTGTAAAGATCACATCCAAGGATGGAATGCTTCAAAAGGAAATTTTGGAATAAAATAATATCAAGAGTAAAATCTGACATATCTAGGAGAGTTTTCATAGGTATTGACCTACTACCATCCCTATTTTGCACATTTCCAGTGCTCACTTCATCATTTCAATACTGAATTATTCTTATAAGGCTCTAAGTCTCAATGTATTTTAACATTGTGATAGCTTTCACATTTTAATTGTCTAAAGATGATACATTGTGTCCATGGAAAATAGAAGAACAACTAGAAAATGTTTGGAGTGTAAAGATCACATCCAAGGATGGAATACTTCAATAGGTAATTTTTCAATAAAATAATATCAAGAGTAAAATATGATAGGTCTAGAAGAGTTTGTAGATCCCTTAACCTACTACCATCCCTATTTTGCACATTTCAAGTGCTTGCTTCGTCATTTCGATACTGAATTATTCTTATAAGGCTTCATACATGGGATACTCAATGCAACCAAAATTTAAGAAATCATGCTTATGGTTTAAAGCATTGTAGAATTCTATTGGCATAGGTAAAATTTATCCATTATTGTTTGGATGGAAACCCTCTTTCTACCTTTGATAAAACTACAAAGAATGCCTTTGATATATAGAAATCCCATAATGGTCAACATGAAACTATCCCATTTCTAGATTTGATAATAACTTGGTTCCTATGAAATGTAGGTTCAAGAAATTGTCCATATCTTTTTGTCACACAAAGAATCATATTTGCAGTTTGGTTTCTTCTCACTTATCAAGGATTGATTTTAATCATATAGATAAACCTTTGAAGACATCCCCTCCTTATTGAGGTATGGAAACTAGTACTACTATGGTTGCATCTCGTCCCAGAGACCCTCACATTTTTTTAATAACAATTATATTTATCAAAACTGGTTGTGGATTTACCTGTACAGCCTAAGTACAAACTAGAAACGTCTTTTAGAAAAGAGAGGAGGCTTATGATAGAGATCTTCCAAATCTCCCCAACATTTGAAGTTCCAAAAATAAAATAGTTTGTCACCTCCAAAACTTGCAAGCAAAATGCTTATATATTTTCCTAGAAAAAGGAAATACCAACAAAATAGAAATTAACCAGTAAGTCCTTTCTAGAAATTAACTAGTCCATCATCACAACTGTAAGTCCTTTCCAGAATGTAAGTATGCCTAGATTTGAAATACAATATTGTGAATTTTATATGTATTTTTAAAAGACATAGTAAATGTCGTTATAGAGACATACTACTGGTACTATAGAGACATAGCAACACTACTATAGTGACGAATTAGTGCTTACTCACTTCTAAGTTGTGACAAACGCTTGTCGCTATAGCGGCAGGTTGTTGTCTTTATAACGAAGGTAGACTGTCTCTATAGCAATAGACAATGACTTGGGCATTTCTTGGTTTCAACATACTGTTGTGCCTATAGCGACGCACTGTCCTCACTATTGAGACTAATTTACGTCTCTATAGCAACATAGCAACGTTACTATAATGAGGAATCATTGCTTAGTCACTTCTAAGTTGCGACAAACTCTCGTCGCTATAGTGATAGGTTGTCGTATTTATAGCAATAGTAGATTGTCGCTATAGAAATGGACAATGACTTGGGAATTTCTTGGTTTCAACAAACTGTCGTACCTATAGTGACACATTGTCGTCTCTATTGTGACTAATGTTCATTGCTATAGTGACACATAAATGTTTCTAGATCGACGACTATTGCTTTTTGAAGTAAATGCGACAATCACCATGTGTCATTGATGTTCTATCACTATACCGATGGAATATTCGAAGTGTGGCTAATGTGAGGATAATTTTTGTGATGAAAATTTGGGCTCCTAATCTTCGCTATAGAGACAAAAATGTGTTGCTATAGCAACGATTTGCCATGGGAAAATGTCCACATGTACTAGTGGAGGAAAGAAAAGTTATCCTAAACAATTCAACAGGTTTCCCTACTATGAGCACCTACAAATTGCTCATATGTTTGATACAATGCATATAGAAAAGAATGTGACTGAAAAATGATGGAGAATATTGGATATAAGAAAAAATTATCAAAATTTGTGAAGACATTCAAGAAGGAAACCATTCAATGAAATACTTCATTCAATTTCATAGTATCAGAGACCAAATTAATATAAACTCACTTCCATGGATGTTAATAGAGCAACAGAGTTGTTGGGATGAATTAATGTCATTTTAATTCCATTGTAGTATTTGCCCAGCCATTTAATTTGCCAATCCGAGGTTCGTAGGCTTACTAAGAACCTGCAAAGTATATGCAAGACTGAAGTGAAATTAAGCTAATTTAACCCCCCGTGAAACTAAGACTAATCTAATCTAACCCCCCTTAAACTGAAACAAGCAATTGCTAATCTAATGCTGGAAAATGAAACACACTGCTGAAAGTAAATTGCATAAAAGAAAGACAACATATGAAGAGCAACAAGACAACACATGTGAGCTCACATTAACAATAAATCAATCTTAAATTACATCACAAGAATCAATCATAAATCATGAAAGCATCAAACCAATATTATGAACAAAAGCTAAGAATTCCCTTCTCCATATTACAAAGTCAAAACTAACTTCTACAATATACTATTCTCTAAGATAATCTAAGATCTAAAATATTCTAAGATAATATCCCATTTAATAATTATTATGAAATGAAGAGAGAGCACTCTCTTTTATACATGAAGGAAATAACCATCTCACAATGAGAGATCCACTATTCACTCAACCACTCAACTACTGTCCTATTATTACAACATATGATCCCTTCAAATCCTCCACATATCTTTCACAAATTCTCCACATGTCTCTCAACCAAATCTCCATGATCTTCTCCTTGGAATATTGTTTGCATAACTATCTCCTTGAAATGATGGAGGAGATATACATGAAGTGTTTTCTTTGAATTAATCCTTCACATATTCCTACACATTACAAAGATCATCCATACTTTGAGATATTAGTGAAAAACATGTTAATTTTTTAATATTTAACCATAAATTCACTTATAATACTAAAAATAAATAAAGTGGAAATAATAAGGTGAAACCGACATATATGTATGGAAATGGTATGATAAAAGGTTAATGGGACGATGAAATGTGAGGAATAGAGGAAGATAAAGTGGATGAAAAATGGACATTTTTGCATCCCAACATACTCCCCAATTGAACTTGTTGCATGTCCTCATGCAACCGTGTATGGCTCTTCTCAAGAAATTTTGGCATCTACACTTTGGCTTTGACTGATGATGTCTTTTTAACAATGAATATTTCTGGAGTGTGAAATACGTGAGTAACAACTGGCATTTCCATATGGTTGGTTCTTGTGTGACAACCATGAATATAAAGAATGTTGGTTCTTGTGTTAACAACATTCATTTCATTATGTGAAATGCATGAGTAACCGCTAACATTTTCCTTGTGGTTGGTTCTTGTGTGACAACCATGAATGCAAAGAATGTTGGTTCTTGTGTTAACAACATTAATTTCATGATGTGAAATGCATGAGTAACAGTTGGCATTTTCATTATGGTTGGTTCTTGTGTGACAACCATGAATGTAAAGAATGTTGGTTCTTGTGTTAACAACATTCATTTCGTCATCTGTTTTCTAGCTGCATAATAATTTAACTAGACACTCACTAAAAATGATAAGCTATTAATGTGTATAGAAAGCATCATTGTGCATAAGAAATCCTTTTCTTTCTGAATCATTCCAATATGTGTATCAATGTGTATGAAGCAAAGTGCAATAGAGGATTTGTCAGAAAAGAAATGCTCGTGAATGGTAAATGAGATCAAAAATGGGTGATGGTGGTGAAAAGAATGGAATGATAGTAGTGAGTATATATTGAATATCGTTCCCCTCCTTAACTGATGTGGTTGCATGTCCTCATGCAACCTAGCATGGGCTATGAAAGAAATGGAGCATGGTGAGGGAATTTTCCAAATTATTCATTTCTAGCATGTAAGGAATTGCATGATTAAAGTTTAGAAAACAACATACCCCCACTTACCCAAAAAGTAGATGAACAATGCAATAGGAATGTAGTTGATGCCGCTGGATCATGGAATGTGTCACTGCTATAGCAGCTATAACTGCTAGATCATGGGTAGTAAAGGAATCGGAACTGCTGCTGCTGAATCATGGAGGATATGTAACTGTAAATGCTGCTACGGCTGTAACTGCTAGAACTGTTGTAATGTGAAGTGGAGGAATCTGAACTGCTACTGATAAATAATGGAAAATGTGGAAGGCAGAAAGTGGAACTGTGATATACTCATAGATCTGAAGTCATGTTTCTGCAACTGCTGATGGAGTCATGAAAAATAATGTATAGTCTTTACCCGCTACAAAACCCAATGGTACAATTCTAGTCATGCAAATAAATGTGTCGAGGTTGAGCATGAAGAGAAATCATTGGATTACCGGCCATTGATGAATGCCGTTAACCAATGTGAGGCAACTCACCAATGATGTCAGTGAGTGCCAAGGTATCCAAGTATATCTTGCGAAGTGCGAATAGATGTGCTGATGTCGAGCCACTTGCAAGATCTGATGATCAAGGGACATTGATGAATTCCCATGATTGTCAGCAAGAGAACTTGCCATTAAGGAATGCAAGCCTCCAGGTACTCAATAATGAACTCTATTCTATATCCTAGATAAGGTGCTGAGGTCGATGGGAAAAGACTTGTTGAAAGGTGGGCCTTAAGGAATCCCACATCAGTCAACGCGAGTTGGTATAAAAATATTGGTAGGACTACCAGTGAAAATATCTTAGAGTCAAACAATGTATATGGAAAGGCTATGTAGTCATGGAAAGGGAGCTAGTTTTATTCAGAAGACAAACTAGAATGGAAAAGTGAACTGAAAAAGATAAAGGGATGTATGCAACTCAGAAACATAGGCATGTGTGAAGTCATCACAAATAAAGCGATGGAAACTGGACTTCAAGACATGGATGGTGAAGGTGCTCTGAAGGAAAAATATGAATAAACAATCATGACACAAGTTTATGGATGGTTTCTGTGTAACAACCAACGTTATGATGTTTATGAGCAAACATCATGATTAATAGCTCCTTCATGCTATCTATCAAAGCATGTTTCTCAAAAAATTTGTGTTTCTTTGAAAAATCACTTCAGTAGCAAAATGTGACTGTCTCTGAAACCTAGAAAAAAAAACTTTGGTACAAAATCCTGGATGAAAAATTATTAGTGAATATGTATTGAATATAGTTCTCCCTCCCCAACTGATCTGGTTGCATATCCTCATGCAACCTAGCATAAAAATTGTGAGAAGTTCGTAAAAGAAAACATATCATGCAGAAAGAAGTACATAAGCTGCAAAGAAAATTACCTGTTTCCTGTGCTAGTTTCATCTGTGATTATTGTCAAAGTGACTTTAAGAAAAAAAATTAAGCATTAATCATAAAATCATTTTCAGGAAAAATGAAAACGTCCATTTGCAACTTTATTTTTGTTTTGGTTATTTTATTTTTATTTTTATTTTTGTTGTGATATACATATATATATTTTTTCTTCTACAAAATGTGAAACAAAAGAAATCATTTTTATAATTTTATATATTTTTCTTGTTTTTGTTTTATTTTTACAATACACCAAAATAAAATAAAATAAAAATAATGGAAAAAACAATTAAAATTAAATTTACCCGATCATAGTTGTAACAACCCATCCAATTACGACAGCAACAATTGCAACACACAGTGGTGACAGCAAGCTGCAACAACCACCAGTAGCTGCCCCATATCGATTTGCTTCTCACCTTCCTCCTTTTTGTGTTGTTAGGACCGGTCCAATTGCTTCTACGATTATAATATTTTCAATTGATGCTTTCTTCAGCCTTTGTTCAGCCTTCACAAAACTATGTTCTGCCCTCACAAAAATATGCTCAGCCTTCACAAAAATATGTTCAGCCTTTGTTCAGCCTTCACAAAACTATGTTCAGCCTTCACAAAACTATGTTCAGCCCTCACAAAACTATGTTTAACCTTCACAAAACTATGTTAAGCCCTCACAGAACTATGTTCAGCCTTCACAAAACTATGTTTAGCCCTCACAAAACTATGTTCAGCCCTCACAGAACTATGTTCAGCCTTCACAAAACTATGCTAAGCCCTCACAGAACTATGTTCAACCTTCACAGAACTATGTTCAGCTGCTTGGAACCGACCACAACAGTAAATCTGGAAAATATCCTCCCAAAGAACCAGTTGTATATCGCAAATCATGGATTTGTTTGGAAATTTACTCATGAATCGGGTAAAGGAGGATGTTACACACAAAACCCATGTCTTTTATTTTCAAAATTCATTTCAATATGCCCTAAAATAGAGATGTGAGTCAAGGTGTTCTTATCTAGGATGCATGTTGGGCCAGCGTAGACTACCTGACAGTGTTTTGGTAATAAATTATTTGTTTCATGCCCGATTTGAATGATTCCAAAGCCAAAAGAAAGTGGATTCATAGGGATACTTCCAATAGAAACAAGTTTTAAAAATTATATGGTATGGTATATCATATAATATGAATAACAACATGCATCCTAATGTTGTTTGTAAGTTTCAGCCTAGACCAATGGTCACTATTTTGAGTACAAATTTTTCTTTAAAAGATGGATTGATGTGATTCCAATTGGAGATGAAAATAAATTCATATAGGTATCTCAAATAGAAATAGGTTTTGATTACAATAATAATTTATGGTTCAAATATTCCAATGAACAGCTGAGAAAGCAGAGTTTTTTAGAGTGCAGATTTATGATAGGTAGTTAGTATTTTTGGCATATCTCCTTCGTATGATATCGAAATTGAATGATTCAAATTGTGTTCTAAACTATATTGATATGCAAGATTGAAGTGAAATTAATCTAATTAACTTAACCCCTGGCAACGCCGCCAAAATGTTGGGCTGAATTAATGTCGTTTTAATTGCATTGTAGCATTTGCCCAGCCATTTAATTTGTCAATCCGAGGTTCGTAGGATTATGAAGCACCTGCAAAGTATATGCAAGAATGAAGTGAAATTAAGCTAATTTAACCCCCCATGAAACTAAGACTAATCTAATCTAACCCCCCCTTAAACTGAAACAAGCAATTGCTAATCTAATGCTTGAAAATGAAACACATGGCTGAAAGTAAATTGCATAAAAGAAAGACAACATATGAAGAGCAACAAGACAACACATGTGAGCTCACATTAACAATAAATCAATCTTAAATTACATCACAAGAATCAATCATAAATCATGAAAGCATCAAACCAATATTATGAACAAAAGCTAAGAATTCCCTTCTCCATATTACAAAGTCAAGACTAACTTCTACAATCTACTATTCTCTAAGATAATCTAAGATATAAAATATTCTAAGATAATATCCCATTTAATAATTATTATGAAATGAAGAGAGAGCACTATATTTTATACATGAAGGAAATAACCATCACATAATGAGAGATCCACTATTCACTGAACCACTCAACTACTTTCCTAATATTACAAGATATGATCCCTTCAAATCCTCCACATATATTTCACAAATTCTCCACATGTCTCTCAACCAAACATCCATGATCTTCTCCTTGGAATATTGTTTGCATAACTATCTCCTTGAAATTATGGAGGAGATATACGTGAAGTGTTTTCTTTGAATTAATCCTTCACATATTCCTACACATTACAAAGCTCATCCATACTTTGAGATATTAGTGAAAAACATGTTATTTTTCTAATATTTAATCATAAATTCACTTATAATACTAAAAATAAATAAAGTGGAAATAATAAGGTGAAACCGACATATATGTATGGAAATGGTATGATAAAAGGTTAATGGGACGATGAAATGTGAGGAATAGAGGAAGATAAAGTGGATGAAAAATGGACATTTCTGTGTCCCAACAAGAGTAATGTTGTAAAACAAGTCATGTGGAAAATTAAATTTTCCACTGGATTTTGTGTGAACATCAAGAATATCATAACAAAGAAAGGTGATTTTTTGGGTGTGAAAACACATGATTGGGATGTCTTCATGAAGACAATTATTATGGTATTATTGTTTTTTTAATTCCAGTGCCTATTGTTGTTATTTTGTTTGTCTACTCTTTGTTTAAAAAATGGTGCGGTTTGTATATTGTTATAGGATGTTCTACCTCTTTCTCTCTTGGACAACTTCGACAGCAATGTCAACCAATTTATATATAATCTTTGGAAACATATGAGGTAACTAGAATTTTTTTTAATGTACTTAGTGTTTCTTTAATTCATCATAGAAATTATATTCGTTTTCTGTGCACTAATTCATGTTTTGTAGTTTAATATTTTTTTGTTAAATATCGTTATTGGTTTGCGTCACTTGTAGATGGTTGTAATGTAAAGAAATCCATAAAGAAGATATAAATATTGGAGGAGAGAAATTACTTGTCTCGTGTGTGAAATGCAGAAGCATCTACCTTCATCATTTTTCAATGCATGGGAACACTACCTCATACACCAAGTCGAGGAGATTGAATTGTGTGGACCTATGCACTCAAGGTCCATGTGGATGGTTGACATGAACTTGAAATTGATGAATGGTTTGGTTAGACAATGAGCACGTGCTGAGGGTTTTATGATGGAGGGATATATGGTATACCAAAATATGTTGTATATTAGTGAATATCTTCTTAATTTAGCGTCAAAGCTCAATTTATGTCGTATTTGTGATCTAGACTCCAATAACAATTTTGAAGGGGGGTACCTATAGGGAAAGGTAGACCGAGAAAGGTCAAAGGTAATTATTAGATAGTTGATGTTAATTAATATAATACATTTTTCTGTTTAATTTTATGTATATATATCATACATATTCTATTTGTATATTCAATATATTGCATCAATTAAGAGCATATACTTTGTTAAGATAATTTACATTTGTACTTAATTTTAATTTTTATTGTCATCAAGCAGTTGGTTAAGAGTGGGATGCAATTAATTTATATATTGCAAAAAAATTTGACTGGATGAAGGTATGGATTGAACGATATGAACAATTTATTCATGGAATATCATGGGAAGGTGTGGCTTCATTGGTTAAAGAAACACATCACAATGGAGATACCAATATTACACAAAGGGAAATCAATTTAGCATATGGTTTAAAAGATATGCAAAGAAGATTATTAATAAACCACTCTTTTTTTTTGGGAAAATTACATATTGATGTACACATTGAGTTTTTCCTTGTATGGTATAAACATGCACTTAATCATAAATATTCAATCATTATGTAATATTTCCATGTATGGCTTGTTGTAGGTAAAACACCATAAGGTTGTGGTGTGCAATGTTTGTAGATATCACATCAAAAAGTTCGATGAAACAAAGAAAACATCAGATTGTGTGATATATGCAATATTTGAGGTGACCAATGTTTCCTCTAGAAATGACAGACATATGGAACTATCAGAAAATCAATACTACGGGTATCTGGAAGATATTCTTCAGTGTGACTTTAACTCCTTCAAGGTAGTTCTGTTCGTTGTCAAATGGTACAGGTTACAATTGAATCAATGTGATCCCGATATAACTATTATTTAACATGATAATGGATTTACCATGGTAAATACAAGGTTGTTTGAGTGAGGAACAGATCCCTATGTCCTTCCAAGCCAATGTGAACATGTATTTTACTCTGAGGTTCCAGATAAAGCGGGTTGGTATTTTGTTGTGAGACACAATCCAAGGGGAAGGTCATTAAAGTATAACCTAGAGAAAGGTAATGAAGAGGGTATAGAAGAAGAAGACGATGATGAAGATTATGATCAACATGAGTTATATGATCATGTTATAGAAGAAGATGTTGAAGAATTAGTTGAATCAAATGATGTGCCAGACAATGCCCATGAATATGAATATAACATGAGTTATATGACCATGTTATAGAAGAAGATGTCGAAGAATTAGTTGAATCAGATGATGTGCCAGACAATTCCCATGAATATGATACATGAATATGAATATGTCACCAAATACATTAATTAGTCTATATTATATAGTTACTACCACAAGGGTATTCCACTTAAAATGAGAAATCATACCATGCCATGAAACTATATATTTAGTATGATTAAACTCAGTTATTTACTCATTAGGATAATGGACTTGGTAATTGGGGATTCCTTGCTTATCGACTGGGTTACCTTGACTACTACTATAGTTAACTAAACCTACAATAAATGAATTTATTCTCTCTCTCAGGTATGTCCTTTGTTCTTGTAGGGACTTGTCTCTTAATAGAAAAGATCTGATCTAAAAAAGCATTGTTGAGTATAAGGAAGGTTTCAACTCCCCTAGTGGATTATCTTTTTTCTTTTATTTTTACTTTGAGTTAGATCTACTATTTCTATTATTTATTGTCTTTGTATGCTTTTTAGCTTTAACACGACGACCTTTGGGAGTGTTAAATTTGAAAGAGATGAAAATTATGCTTTAAACTTATCTTGTATAGTTAGAACGATAATGTTTTGTTTCTAGTAATTTTTTGTCATGGTTTTTCATGTTGGAATATTATAAATCCACACACAACTTAGGATAAAAATAATTAATCAATTTTGATTAATTTCCTACCCGCTAGCCTAGATAGTTGGCATCCACTTCCACAACAAAGTCAACACTTTCCATATATACCCCGGGAATTCTTTAATTCCAATTCTGGGTTGATATTCACCACTTTGTTAACTCCCAAAAATAGTAACTGCGCTTTCTTGAAGATTCTACCTTATTATGATTTTATCCATCTTTTTTGTGGATAAGGTAAAGCTAGTCAACTAGGGAACTGCTACCTTTTGTTGCCAACCTATCCTCCATGATTTTCTCTCCATTTTCTAGGATTAGCATGTTTTTCCATCACTCTTGAAAGCTCACTCATTATTTTTCTAATTCTTGAGGTCCTTGACTGATTTGGGAAGTTCTTTAGCCACCTATGGGGGTTTATCACACTAATACATGCACATATTTTTCCCACAACAAATCATTGGTATTGCAACACTTTTGTGTTGCAATAGCAATGATCATGAACCCATATTTTTGTGGAAACATTTTAATCACTATAACCACATGTTGAATCATTCGTCACTATGGCGACTAGAAAGAGATGCCACTTGGCTTGTGTGGACAATGCTTACAAATCAGCTTTCGTTGCTATAGAGATGGAAAATAGTTCCTAAAGGAACAAATCTTCATGCACATACTGAATAATATGCTATACAAGCGATAGTTAGGTGTCACTATAGTGACAGAACACCATGCACCTACTGATGAAGATCCTATACAAGCGGCAGTTAGGTGTCGCTATAGTGACAAAACACCATGCACATACCTAAAAATATGTTATACAAGTGAAGTTGTTTCGTCACTATAGAGACATATTATCATTCATGGGATAATGAATTTCCAATTCCTTTCTTTCACTATAGAGATGCTTTTTGAGTATTTAAAACAAATCCAGCGACATAAGCAACATCCAATTTAAAAATTGGAATTTTGAAGAACTCTACTTAGAGTGAACATGAGATGATATAACCAATGCCATATCCAAAGTCTTAACGATGAGGCTCAAAATTTTACTGTCCAATTTCATCTCAACCAAGCATTTTGTTTTTTATTGAAGGAATATTCATACATACAATGGAGAAATAGTCATACATAAAACATTTGGAATAGTGAAAGAGGTACTACACTCCATTAAGAGAAAGAAGAAATCTACCATTATAATGAAGAACAACATCTCTAAATCTTGTTATCACACTTGTTGTATTTATTTAAGGTTACTTTTAACTAACATTGGTTTCTATATGATCCAATCTTCCTCCTTCACCATGTTAATCAATTGGTCAAACTCCTCCTTCTTCAAATCTTGTAGGGGATCTATCAAGGTTTCCCATTTGCCCCTTCTCTCTTCCTATTGGTCACAAAATGCCTTATTTAATCCAAAGTTGCATCAAAAATAGATGGGAACATTATAAAAATTAAAGAGGGAGGCTTAAAATATGTTTGACATGTTTTTTTCAAGGACGATGTATTATGATTTTCTCATGGTTTTAAGCAAAATAATTTAGTGATATCCTAATCCTTAATCATAGTGCGTATGGGATGAAAATTAATATATAGAAATCCTCTATGAGTCTCATCGGATTGTGCAAGGAGTTAACCGTGAGACTTCAAAGATTATTCTCCTTTCAAAAGTGAATATCTAGGCTCAGGACTGAAGTACCTTTCCTTCATTCTAAATCCACTAGGTTGCAATACTCAATATTGGAACTAGATTATTAGTACAATTTAACGTCACATTCATTTCTAGTTCCTCTGGTGGATATATTGGGGATTTCAATTAACACTTGTCATAGTTATTCTTGAGGAAATTCACAATTATTATTGGGGATTTCATTTAACTATATGTGGTCATACATCTCATGTGTCTCATGCAAAGAGTGGAAGCTCATAATCATCTTCACTCGATAAGGAAGCTCATGTGGTCATCTCATCTTCCTCGGGTAACACGGAAAGGGGTGGAAAGACCCTTGAGGATAACCATTTTCATCGAAATATGTTACACATATTCAAAAATAAGATATGAAACAAAGTGAACAAACATTTCGCATATAAATTTTTAGAAGCAAAAGAATAGGTATATCTATTGTTTTAATCATCATCGTACTATCAAACAAAGAGCTACAATAATCATTAAAGTATTGAAAAGAAAAACAATAATAACATTAGCATTATATATCATATCTAAGTTGTTAATGAAAAATAACAATAACATGAATATATTAGTTCTAAATTAGTTATGAATGATATTCTCATTTCATCTTCATCAGGTTAACTCAAGAAGGGGTGTCCGTCCCCTTGAGTATTTACTCTATCAAATACAAATCTTAAATGTATACAACTACATTTTTTTTCTTCAAAAATTCCAAGATGGCGACATCATCTTTGTTGTGATGAACCATTGTAGTTGTTGTAATATAATTATGAATTGTGGTTACTATTGCATTGATGTTTACCAAATAAGATTTACTTTCTCGTGGCATCAGGCTACGATCACCTTGCCACAATACAAGAATCAAGAAATGTTAATAATGAAAAGTACATATAATTAAAATTATTACAAGTAAAAAATAATAAGTTATTGATAAAAGGTTGAGTTAAATGTTGTATAAGATAATTACTCCCATAATAGAAAGCATCGCATCTATTCGATTCAAATTTTAATCGATCAACAACTCTTCACCTGCAACTAATGATTTTGTTGCACAAATGAATACACAATTTCCTTCATGCCCCTCAAATATGAAATTGGGTAGCTTATGTGTTGTCCCTGGTCGTGTACTATTTATAAACCCTGCGATATTTATGAAATATTTTGGACTTGCATCAATATACATAGTATCTCCTTTGTTCATATTGTTGTCTAGTAGTTGTATATAATTTGTTGCAACTCCGCATCTCTGCATACTTTGTGTATATCATACCATCAAAAACCAGTCATTGTATTTGTAGCCTGGTCTGAAAATAATCCATCAATTCAGTTTTAGTTCTCTATTTGACCATTAGTCCATCCACATAAAATAACCTCAATCCATGTAAAGACAATGGAGCAATGCGATAAATCCTCCCATTGAGGAAGAAATATGTGTCCACCTGGGGTAGCTCCTTGGGTAGCCACCATTTGACAAGGTGCCTATACCTCAAAGGAAACTCAATGTTACCTATGCTCTCATTATCATAATCACATGATCCTCCTTGAGAAATAAAAATTTCCATGCGTCTATGTGTTAGATAAATAATCTACCTTAGTACCATGATGATCTACCTAGGAGAGACAATCATTTTCCTTTTGCTTGTGTTCTATGGTATAACATAGGTTATACTAATCAATACTAGTCAAATAGGTGACTCTAGCTCATTAATTGACAGTTGAGGCACTCTACTTTGATCATTCTATCATCGAGGTGCCTACATTAATTGAAAACAACTTCCATCTTTGACTAGGGGTGCTGGTGTTTGAATGTGGTTGTTTTTTGGTCTTCTTGGGAATTTATTTGGCTCCTAGAGACTCTCCCACTCACCCATTTGCTCTCCCATTCTTTCTTTCCCTCATTTATGACCCATGCATGCTTCTTAGCTATTCACACATGTTGAAACATGTATTTGTGACTATTTGGTTAGGTTTGGTACCGTATTCGTCAACCTACGGGGGTTTAGGTGTCAAATATTAGCCTGAAACTGGTATGCATTCACATGGGCTCCAATGGATCACAAAATTTCCCCAATGTACTATAAGTATGTATCATATACACATCTACAATATGTATTGTAATAATATGATCAGTTATCAGCACCATTCACATGTGTTATTCCAGGTATTTTCAATCTCTTTTCCTATTCTCGTGCATATTTTGTCGAATACTTTGGGTGTGAATATTTATCTAGCTACTATATCTCACAAAGAAGCAATTACGATATGGTATTAGAGTTATTTGGAGCTGCAAACAAATCTATATAGGTTTGAGTTGTTGTTTAGGGCATATTTCCAGAAAATCCAAGTGTTTGCACTGCAAGTTTTACAATGTTTTTGTCATAGATTGCTCAAGCATAATGGAGCCGAATCGAGCAATGCTTACTCCATTAAATTATTTTGAATGGAAGGCCGATATGGTCATCCAGTTGAGGTCCAAGGGCCTCTATAGGGTCACCATGGGAACTGAAATCGAGCCAAATTCTATTGTGGAGAAAGCTAAGTATTTTAATAGACTTGATGAAGCATTTGGTATGCTCTGTCTCAGCACTTCGATGGATATCCTATTTCATGTAGAAATTCTTGGAACACCCAATGAGTTTTGGCTCAATATTGAGTCACTATTTCGGAAGACAGATGAAATGAGAGGCCATCATCTTGAGAATGAGCTAGTCTCCCTGAGCCCAACTCACTATGATATCATTAAAGGATTCTTTACCAAGTTTAAAGCACTATTAATTCAGCTGAAATAGTGTGGAATATAGAAGAAATAATATGATCTTATATTTTCCATCCTTTCTAATCTATGGCTTGATTATTCTGTGTATGTATTGACATTCCACTCAAGTAAGCTACAACTAGAAATTGGAGGATGACTACGCTAGAAGACTTCATGGAGTCTTTGACTCAGGAGCAAGACAAGCTCATTCAAATGGGTACCATCAAATCTAGCAAAGAACAATCCCTTTCTTTTGGTATATCAAATCAATACAAAAGCAAGAACAAATATTTGAAGCAAAAAGAGAAAGAGAAGAAGCAATAAAGTTCAGAAAGCTACAGTTCTACTAATGGGAGTTTGAGATCCAGGAGGAGAAACAAGAGAGAGAGAGACCCACATGTTGTTATTGCAGAGGTTCTGTTGAGGCATGGAAATTCACAGGAAACAATAGCAAGGGATTCTCCCCATTCAACGTTCCCAACTATCCCATGACTGTTTGGTATATGAAATCTATCTGTTTTATGGTCTAGCTACCGTAGGTCAAGTAACAAAAACAAAGGGTTTTACCCATTGCGGCCCGGTCCACCATGTATATTTTTGTATTTTTGACTTTAAGTATGATATGCAAGTGCCTATATAAGATGTAGATTGATAAAGACTAAAGAATATGAGGAGTGGTCACAATGTGATGCACAAGTTCTTACCTCTTGTCTTAGACTCTCTCACATCTAAATCACACACAACCGAAAAACAAAATTAACTAAGCTGTCCCTAGGGAGCAATATTATCAATTAATGAGTAATGTATTACTGCTCATATGTTAAGATAAATCACAGATAGTTGTTCTTAGAATCAAAACACATAAACATGAATAAATATATGCACAACAAGATAGCTTGTTGTCTATTAAAACATTCATTACTCATAGTGGAAATTATCATAGAATAAACCAGAGAACATTCATACAAGAACATACGTTCAGAAAGTTAGAACGATCTCACAGTTAATGAAACACAGCTGAAAACAAAATATTTCCCCTTCAACATTGTCCATTTCATCGCATTTGAAAATTCCCCATAGCACTTTCTCCAACAGGCAAAATTGTAATTTTATTATTGCAAAATGAAATAGTTCCTCTTACAACAAGTAGTTCACAAGTCTCACTTGGAAAAATCCCCTTCTTCTATCTAATTCTCCTATATTTATACAAAATAAAAACTGTTGGGGTTCCCATGAATGACTCTTGGGCTTCCCCAACGCTTCACCTCCCACAATTTTCTCACATTTAGTGCTTATATAATTTACAATATATTACAATTAAACAAACTAATAAAGCACTTAGGTGGAGGGCCCTGCTTGACTCTTCAAGAACTTCTTCCATGCTAAAGCTTTTGAGGTAATGTTTTCGAACTCAGAACGTTTGAGAAAACAAATATTGATTTCAAATTTGGTAGCCTGATTTCTTATTACTTCGATCCTAGTGGAGCTCAAGCGTAGTTGATCTTCTAGCCACTGTACACTAACCGCTGAGTGAGCTACCTCATCTCTCAATATCTACTCATATAGGGCCTTGCTCTACTGAATTCTTTGTTCATCCTCCTGATATCTATTCTGCAACATCTCCATAAAAAAGTCGTGGTCTAGAAATGTGTCCATTCACTGCTCAGCAAAAACCTGGAAACGGTTGTAAGTGATGAAAAGTATCCTACATAACTCTATACAAGCTCCCTTTGTCTTCTTTACAACCTTCTTAAATTCTTCAGCTATGTTTATGGAAAACTCTAATAAGTCATAGTCTTGTTTCAGGCCTTGGTGATCTTTTGCTGGCAGGTCCACAGGGATCTCCTCATTGGCCTCTAAACTTGCTATTCTTCCCGTCAGGACTACTAAAATGTCCTGCGATCTATCCACGAAATATGAAGAAGTTTCCAAAATTTCTTCTAGTCTATTATCAACTTCCAAAACCTTGCACCTCTCTTCCTAAATGGAATCCTGTAGCTTGTGCATTTTTCTTCTTTGTGCAAAAACATGTTCTTTGAAAGGGTGAATGTTGGCCTGCGGTTCCCTAGCTTCTTCCAAAGCTGCTGCTAATGAAGCAACTTGTTAGTTAAGCTCTACTGCTTGCACCTCTGATTGTCTCTCTGACTCTTCCAAAGTAGCCTTCTATAACTCCAGCTCCCCTATCTTACTTAGCAGCTGGTCCTTCTCTGCATGAATACTTTCACATACCGTTTTTAGTCCATGCTTTTCTATCATTAGCCCCTGACATTCCTGCAGCAATTTTGCTAGACTTTCCTGGGCAACTTCCAAAGACCTTTTCTCTACTTGGAAGGACTGGAGCTCTACTTTCGAATACTTTATTTCATGTTGCATGTCTTCAAACTTCCTTTTCAATTTATTACTTTCCTCCCTCTCCCTTCTTAGCATATCTTTTAGTTGGGCAGTAGATTTCCTTGACTGCTCAAGGTCAGTCATTATCCGATCCACATTGTCCTCAGAAGCATGGATCAATGCTGCTCCAGATCGAATAGTGAATATTGGGTCCTTATTTGTTCCGTGCACCATGGTTCTATCATTTATCATTTTCCCTGACTGGCCCCTAGTCTCAACTTTCCTCTTGGTCCTCTTTATAATTCTTTTCATTTCCTTGTCATAAAAAATAGTATTGAAGTCTGGAACCTCTTCCCCTTTCTTTTGTTCAAAATGGATCAGCCTTAGGCCATAAACAACAACCTGTCCTAAGGTGCTGCTAGCAGTTGCCTTAGGGTCTTGAGAATTAGGATTACCTAGATCCTAAACCTGAAAGTCTACAAGATCAGAATCTTATTGCTCTGTCATGGACCCTGTTAGCTTTAGTCTTTCTGCTTCCTGCTTCCTGAGTTCCTCATCCCTTTTCCTTTTCCTTTCTTCTTCTTCACTCCTAGCAGCTTCTTCTGCACTTCTAGCTACTTCTTGTTCATCTTTCCTCTTTTTTTCCTCCTCACTTTTAAGCCATCTTTCATCCTCCTATGCTAGTCTCCTAGTATCTTCATCTCTCTTCCTAGCCTCCTCTTCCCTTGCTTTCTTATGCTCATCTTGTCCTTCCCCGCCTTTAGTAGTGATCTTATTTTTGAATCTTCTTTTTAATGTAGTTATGTTTTCTGCATTTAGGAAAATTGATTCATCTTTATCCCAGTGGCTCATATACTCAAAATGTACATTTGCTTCCTTGCATTGTTCTGCCACTTTATTCTGGGATCATTCCTATGGAAGATTATTTCCCCAAAATGAAATTTCTCTAGTTCTTCTACAAACTCATCAGCTTTCTTAACTCTTCAAAACTTATAACTTCCTAACCTGAATGGTAAGGGAGGATAAGTTTCCTTCTTATGTTGAAATAAAAAAAACTCCCTATGCCATCTAAGAAGACCTGCCTAACTAACTCCTTGTGTACCACATAATCAATGGCATATTCTGGAAGTAGTGAAGGTGCTCTGGAGCATCCATACATTCTAATATACAGTCCATCCTTAGTTAAGTAGTAATCAGCATATTCTTCAATGACCTGCAACGCTTCTTTAGATATGCAATTGCATTCATTTAAGAAAATCATTATATATAATGGCATAATGAAGTGTTCACACACTTCTCTATAGTGGCTGTAGTACTTATGTGCCCATAGTGGCTTGTAGGCTGAGTATATTGGTGTTCGGTCTTGGTCCCAAATACACCTCAGGTTTGGGAATGGATGGTTGCACAATATGTAATTAATCAGTATCGAGCTCATGTAGAACTCTGATTTTTTTGGGACACCCCTCCCAATGCTGAAGCAATGCAAGCCAAGAGACTGTTTTGATACAATGTTCGCCCAATTGAACACAGTCCCTTGGCTGGCAACACAGAAGATGATCGAAACCCACCCCAACTTAAAACTTTTACCGTGAGCCCTGCCAAAGATCCTATTCAACATTAAATCAATGAACCTATAAGGGGTTCTTAAGGTGGTTGTGTCCTATTCCCTTGATGGTCTCGTTTTGAAACTCCTTCTAGGTATCAGCATTCTTTTCAATATCTCAACTAGGTCAAGATTAATTTCCTTTAGCCAATCTTCAGTCAAGTAAACCTGGGCTTCCGGTAAGTGGTAGGATAGTGATGCATAACCAAGGCTATAAGCAGCATAACCCTATTTGTCAATGTTGGCCAAAATCATGGTAGTTACATCTTCCCTGGGAAGAATCCATCCAATTACCTCTGAGCACTGGAAAAGCTTGTGCCTAGTAGCAATCCTCATCAAAGCAGATCTTTCAATGTTAGCATATATAGTTTCTTCTTCAAAACCAGTGTCAGGTACTTCATGATGTGATATCAATCTGTAGATTTCCCCCCACTTGTACTCAGGCTCCACTCCTATGATGCACCTAGTGTCTTCATAAGTATACTCAACCTTTGTGACAACTTCAACCTCGGGTTCCTCTTCCACTATAAAGACTTTCTTTTTCTACTTTTTAGACATCTCGTATTTGGAAAGATTGCCCTGTCATACACACAAAAATATTTTAGGTCCAGTTGAGCCATTCAACTAATATTCAAAGAATGGAGACAAAAAATACATGAGCATTTACCTCGGTCATGCTAGTCATGATGGAATCTTCATAAAATACAGGAACAAATATAACTACCAAGTATTCCTACACAAGATAAGTCTGCAATAAATTATATCCTTCCCATGACTAAAAACTGGCATAATCGACCCATAAAATTATGTCTTTGCTAAAAATGAAGAATCCCCCCCCTGTCATGGAAAATAGTCTCACAACTACACCCTAGGCGTTATGATTCCACAATATATCGTCATATTCCCAATCTCATGAGGTGCACTTCAAAACTGTGACCCTAGTCCCCAAAAAATGTGAGCGACCCAAAACACTAGAAAAACAAAACTCCTGGCACTTCGAATCAAACAAGAAAAAACGCCTCCTTCTTGCAAATGAAAAGGAAACTGCCTCCCCCCGGATGGCCATACACAAATTGGAGAGAACTGGTGCAGACAGCGTAATGCTTGTCTGCACTAGTTTCCCAAATAGCCAGATGAGGTTTGGAAACTCATAACAGCACCAAAATTAATCATTAAGAAAACAATCCCCCCCCCCTGGACGGCCATACTATCAATATGAACTAGATATATGCTATAAAAAAAACCGTAAACCTAGGTGTTCATTAACCACGGAGGTGGGAACTAACCAAGGATGACAACCCTAGTTCGAAACTCAAAAGAAATGGTAGAATCGAGAAGAATGGCCTACCTAGAAAGGAGCTCTGCAGCTGACAAGAAGAATCCACAAACTTCCACGGTGGTTCCACCTACGAATGAGCTACCAACAGCGAGTGCAATGTCCCATTCAAAATTACAATCATAGCACAGGTACAGGTTCACAAGAATAATAATAGAAAATAAGCCCCAAACCCCCAATATATACATCCTTGTAAAACAAACAATCGGCGGGAAAAACATGACCATCGAGCGGCGGAGTGACTAAAGGATCGGCGATCGAGTCAGCTGCATCTCCGCAATGGGGGAAGGTGAAACAACTGCGAGTCCCGCAGTGCCAAGTGAATCATTGGTGGGAGAAAAAGAAAATAACTCTGCATCGAAGCTTGACTATCTTAAAACCTTCGACCAATAGTTGGTTGGAACGCCACAACAGTAGAAACCATAAAGACAACGAGTTTCGTAAACCAGTCAAAATCAAAGAGAAAACAAACATGACTTAAGCGAAAAAAAAATCAGCAAAGTGGAAAACATGAACCAAACTAAATCGGAAGAATAGTCCCTTCTAGAGCCACAATGGCGGAAGCTAAACAAACTAAGGTCTTGCGAATAAAAATTGGTGGGAATCGGAAAAGATCAAAACAACCATAACGGTGCACGCAATATGTCATCTGTAATGGGGGAAGCTATAGAGAAAAAGAGTTCCGATGGTATTCCAATAAGGCCGCTGATAATAAGAAAATAAAATAAAGCACATTGGAGGCATGTACACCTTGGATCAGATCGTCATTCAACCGCATCTCCGCAACGGTGGGCATGTAGTTAAATGCAGTTCCGATTCATAGCCTCAACAACTTCTGACAGTGGGGTAAGAAATCAATGTAAGTCATAAAACAGCATTGGCATAAATATATTCCTTGAACAATCATCAGTAAAATCAGGCAAACCCAAACCATCTAAGAAAAACCAAATTAAAAGGAGGGTCCCGAAATTTTTTAGAATTTTGGGAAGATGTTGCAGCTGCAACAAATGGCGACTACCTGGTGAATCCTAGATTTCTAAATCAACTCTTCTCTCAGTAATAGACTGTTTAGTCATTAAACTCATAGGTTGAATTCTTGTAGATGCTTGTATTCCTATAATGGCAAACACATGCATTTAAATCATTGATGACAGCCCATTTTTTGGAAATGGGAACACCACAATATTCAAGGTCTGGATAACTCTTTTGAGGCTTAGTAAGTGAGTTTTATTTTACCTCTATCTTCGGGTAGTTTCCAGCTTGGACACCATAGGATCATAACATATGGTAAACAGAAATGTTCATTTGTTCCTCATCCCCATGCCATTTACACTTTTGTGCCTTTCGAACCTTTTGTTCTTTTGAGTCCTCCATATGCCTTTCTTTCTGAATTTTCTTCAGGCTCTTCTATCCATGGTGTCCTTTTATGTGAGAGATGTATTTACTTTTCATCTCATGGATGGAGAAGAACTTTTGGCAATTTTTTATTCACATGTTTCGATACTTTGCTTTGATATGTATTGATTCTTTTAGGAGTTTTCACTCTTATTAGCCTCTAGGCTTTTAAATCTTGGCATGGGATCATTTATATATAATAAACTGTTTACATTGATTCCTTTCCATGGGTCCTTTGTTGTCACTCCCTAGGACATTTTAGATGTGAAATGGATGGAGCCTCGAAATAGTATTCCAAACCTTTTGATTCTGAGTTATTTTTAGGGATTAAGCAGGAAATCAATGAGTTCATAGCCATTTAGGAAAACTACTTACTAGAAGAAATTCTATCAGTTCAACCAAGAATGCACAGTCTTATCCCAAATATTTTAGTTAATCAAGAACCCTGATGCTTTCCATGCAACCAAACATTTTCCTTTTTTATTCAAAAACAAACCAAAAGTAACTACAAACAACAGTGGCAAATCAAAGTGAAAAACTGCATCAAATTATTTATGTACAAGGTTATCAAAAGGAAAAACCAAAAGTAAAATTTGAGAATTAAACCACCACCTGATCAGTTCTCTACCCACCCCTATAGATCTATGACCTTATAAGTCAAGGGGCTAGGCTCAATTGCAGATGTGAAATACCTAACCATTATCTAATTCTGCTATTTTTGAAACAAAACTTACACCTACCAATTTACCATCAATCTCATCAACCTGCAAACATTGAAGAGATCAGGCTGAGTGTCTATTATGTTGCTTACTTCTTCTAATGCAAGATGTCTTAGTTCAAGATCAATTAGATAATTCCCCAAAACATAATTTGTTGATTCATTTTATTCTTCCAACTTAGTGATAGTGTGTTTCATGAAAGGCTCCCTTAAAATTTTGATCTGATTGTGGACTCCTTTATGAGGCAACCATAGATGTGACCAATATGAATCAAAATACCCCTTTAACCTCACAGACAAGTCTCAGTTCAAAATAATTCCATACCCATCAGGTATTTCTGCCACCACAATATCAATATATTGGCATATCTTTTCATTTGCGGATAAACGAATGAGAACATTCTCCATTTCCCCAACTACTTTGACATTAGTTCTGCCTAATTGATTAACTTCCCAAGTAGTAGGTTTTGGCTTCCCATTAATTTTTTTGCAAACTACGAGCGACATAACATTCACTAATGATCTAGAATATACCAAACAATTGTGCACCTTATGGTTCAAAATTTCCAAAGTCAAAAGGAAAGGTGGGGTTTTAAACCTAGTTTTCCCTTCCCCAATTGATTCGACATCTTCCTCCACAGGTTGGTTTTTGGTCGGTATCTCTTCCTCTGGCTCTTCAGGCCTTTTAATATTTTCCTTGTCATCACCTCCTTGACTTCCATAGGCTTAATAGGCGTGTTGATTCACTTCGGATCTTGGCTGATAATGGTGATATTAGGTACTTCACTATCAACCTTGTTCTTTGGTTGTTTCCTAACATTCTCTAGCAACTTCTTAATCTTTGAGAGCATTGAATTGTCTTTATTTACCAAATCTAGGACTTTCGTTGTCATTTGAATTTCTGGTATACTCTCAGGTTTCAAATTACTTCTTTCTGTATCAAAATGCGAGACACAATCCCATAAAAACATGGTATCATTCTCTTGTTTTTCTGAGGTCTTACTACCCTTTTCCTCTTCATCGTTGTCCTCAGTTAATTTAGAATCCAATAGATGATTCATCACCAATGTCATTGAATTTATAAATTGAGGACAAATCTTTTCAGAATGGGGTTGTTGGTGGAAAGTGCAAAAATTGTCCATCCCCACCTTCGTTAGATTCATTGATTCCAAACCATATGGAGGAGGTTTGGGTTTGTTGTTATCCTCTCTTTTCTTGTAATACGACTTATATGCTTTATGAGCCTCCTCCTCTTGCTCCAGATCTATTATTCTATTGGACAGTTTTTGCATCATTTTTAACATTCCTTCGAAATCGCGTGATTGCTCCTCTTTAGGCTTAGACAGCAATAACGATTTCTTCCCAGAAGTTTTTTCTCCAGACTACTCAAGATAATCTTCTATACTTTCCTTTTCAGCCTCTACTATTTCTGCTTCTTCATAAGTCTTTGATAACATAGGCTTAACTTGAGCTTTTGTGAACATAGCCAAGTTAGGACCTAAGCTAAGGTATAATACTTAATCAAAACCTTATCATAGGGCTTATCAGTTGCAGAGAAATTCTTAAGGTAAACAAAAAATATTTGAGTAAAATTGTGTACCTTTTCTTTTCCTTCTTTCTTCAAAGCGCCTAAACCTTTCATTAGTGTTGCATGTGTCTGTTGGGTTGCATATTTACTTCTGAAAATCCTTTCAAAGGTATCCCATTGTGGGATAGAGTTTGCATGCAAACCAAAATACCATGATGTTGTTGCTCCTTTAAGGGTATGAGGAAAAAGTCTACAAACTACATCCTCATGTTCCCCAGGCCTTAATCCTTCTATTTCCAAATAGAAACTTTGTAAATGCTCATCTACTAACATCTTCTCATTTGGATCAAACTTGGGCAGCATCTTCTCAAAAGCTTGAGGTAAGTCATGCAACGGAGGTGTTAAGTTCAAGGGTGATCTGGCTTTCCAAGCAGGTGGTGGATTTGTTGGGTTAAGTAGTTGATTCGCATTAACACCTACCATGAGTCTGGGTGGAGAGTGAGGAGGTGAGGGAACAGGAGTATGCATAGGAGAACAGTAAGGTGTGTTTGGACCTACTTGATTCAAAGGCTGAACAACTTCCTATAATGCTACTACTAACTCTTCCAAACCTCCAACCAACACTGAGTCTTCCAATATGGGACGATCTTTCTTCTTGTATTCTCTTCGGGGTAGATCAAGGATAGTGGGTAATCCTCCAATACTCTTTACATAGGCCCGTCTGTGTCTTCTTAGATCATTAACTACTTGGTTGTCTATAGAAAACAAATGTTCTCTATTATCTTTAGTATTTGGATCAGGAAATAAACTGCTTTCAAAACTATCACTGGTGGAGTAACTTCAAGGAAATGAATTCCCCAGGCCAGCCATGCACTCATAGCCCTCCTTCTAGCACCAAAAACTATTGAGGCCTGGAAATTTGCAGGCAACAATAGCAAGGGATTCTCCCCAGTCAATGCTTCCAACTAGCCCATGACTGTTTGGTATAGGGAATCCATCCGGTTTGCAGTCCGGCTACTGTAGGTCAAGTAACAAAAACAAAGGGTTTTACCGGTTGCGGCCCGGTCCACCGTGTATATTTTTGTATTTTTTACTTTAAGTATGATATGCAAGTGCCTATCTAAGATGCATATTGATAAATAATATGAGGAGTGGTCACAATGTGATGCGCAGGTTCGTACCTATTGTCTTAGACTCTCTCGCATCTAAATCACACACAACCGAAAAACAAGATTAACTAAGTTGTCCCTAAGGAGAAAGATTATAAATTAATGAGTAATGTATTATTGTTGATATGTTAAGATAAATCACAGATAGCTATTCCTAGAATCAAAATACATAAACATGAATAAAGATATGCACAACAAGATAGCTCATCATCTGTTAAAACATTCATTACTCATAGTGGAAATCATCATAGAATAAACCAGAGAACATTCATACAAGAACATAGGTTCAGAAAGTTAGAACGATCTCACAGTTAGTGAAACACAGCTGAAAACAAAATAGTTCCCCTTCAACATTGTCCATTTCATCACATTTGAACATTCCACACAGCACTTTCTCCAACATGAAAAATTGTAATTTTATTATTAAAAAACGAAATAGTTCCTCTTACAAGAAGTGATTCACAAGTATCACTTGGAAAAACCCCATTGTTCTATATAATTCTCCTATATTTATACAAAATCAAAACTGTTGGGCTGCCCACGAATGACTCTTGGGCTTCCCCAATCCTTCACCTCCCACAATTTTCTCACATTTAGTGCTTATATAATTTACAATATATTACAATTAAACAAACTAATAAAGCACTTAGCTGGGGGGGCCCGCTTGACTATTCAAAATGATTCCATGCTAAAGCATCTGAGGCAATGTTTTCAAGCTCAGAAGGTTCGATAAAATGAATATTGATTTCAAATTTGGCAACCTGATTTCTTATTACTTCGATCCTAGATGAGCTCAAGTGTAGTTGATCTTCTAGAAACTGTACACTGACCGCTGAGTGAGCTACCTCATCTCTCAATATTTGCTCATCTAGGGCCTTGATTTGCTGAATTCTTTGTCCATCCTCCTGATATCTATTCTACAATATCTCCACAAATAGGACATGGTCTAGAAATGTGTCCATTCTCTTCTCAGCAGCAACCTGGCAACGGTTGTAAGTGATCAAAAGTATCCTACAGAACTCTGTACAAGCTCCCTTTGTCTTCTCTACAGCCTTTTTAAATTATTCGACTGTGTTTATGGAAAACTCTAATAAGTCATAGTCTTGTTTCAGGCCTTGTTGATCTTTTGATTCAAGGTCTACAGGGATCTCCTCATTGGCCTCTAATCTTGCTATTCTTCCCGTCACGACTTCTAAAATGTCTTGCGATCTGTCCACGAAATATGAAGAAGTTTCCAAAATTTCTTCTAGTATATTATCAACTTGCAAAACCTTGCACCTCTCTTCCTTTAGGGATACCTGCAGCTTGTGCATTTTGCTTCTTTGTGCTAAAACATGTTCTTTCAAAGGATGAATGTTGGCCATTTGTTCCCTAGCTTCTTCCAAAGCTACTGCTAATGAAGCAACTTGTTCTTTAAGCTCTGATGCTTGCACCTCTAATTGTTTCTCTGACTCTTCAAAAGTAGCCTTCTGTAACTCCAGCTCCCCTATCTTACTTAGCAGCTGGTCCTTCTCTGCATGAAGACTTTCACATACCATTTCCAGTCCATCCTTTTCTGTCATTAGCACCCGATATTCCTGCTGCAATTTTGCTAGACTTTCCTAGGCAACTTCCAAAGACCTTTTCTCTACTTGGAGGGAATAGAGCTCTGCTTTAAAGACTTCATTTCATGTTGGATGTCTTCAAACTTCCTTTTCAATTTATTAGTTTCCTCCCTCTCCCTTGTTAGCGTATCTTTTAATTGGGCAGTAGATTTCCTTGACTATTCAAGGTCAGTCATTATCCGATCTACATTGTCCTCAAAAGAATGGATCAATGCTGCTCCAGCTCGAATGGTGAATCTTGGGTCCTTGTCTATTCCATGCACCATGGTTGTATCATTTATCATTTTCCCTAATTGCCCCCCAATATCGACTTTCCTCTCAGTCCTCTTTACAATTATTTTCATTTCCTTGTCATAAAAAATAGTATTGAATTCTAGAACCTCTTCCCCTTTCTTTTGTTCAAAAGGGATCAGCCTTAGGCTAGAAACAACAACCCGTCCTAAGGTGTTGCTAACAGTTGCCTCAGGGTCTTGAGAATCAGGATTACCCAGATCCTGAACCTGAATGTCTACAGGATCGGAAGCCTATTTCTATGTCATGGACCCTGTTAGCTTTAGTCTTTTTGCTTCCTGCTTCCTGAGTTCCTCATCCCTTTTCCTTTTTCTTTATTCTTCTTCACTCCTGGAAACTTCTTTTGCACTTATAGCTGCTTCTTGTGTAGCTTTCCTCTTTTCTTCCTCCTCACTTTTAAGCCAACCTTCGGCCTCCTATGCTAGTCTCCTAGCATCTTCATCTCTCTTCCTAGCCTCTTCTTACTCTGCTTTCTTCTGCTCATCTTGCCCTTTACCGCCTATAGTAGTGATCTTCTTTTTTAATCTTCTTTTTAATGCAGTTATGTTTTCTACATTTCAGAAAATTGATTCATCTTTATCCCAGTGGCTGGTATACTCAAAATGTACACTTGCTTCCTTGCAGTGTTTTGCCACTTTATTCTGGGAATCATTCCTATGGAAGTTTATTTCCCCAAAATGAAATTTCTCTAGTTCTTCTACAAACTCATCAGCTTTCTTAACTCTTGAGAACTTATAACTTCCCAACCTAAGTGGTAAGGGAGGATAAGTCGCCTTCTTATGTTCAAATAAAAAACTCCCTATGCCATCCAAGAAGACCTGCCTAACTGCCTCCTTGTGTACCACATAATCAATGGCATATTTTGGAAGCAGTGTAGGTGCTCTGGAGCAGCCATACATTCTAATATACAGTCCATCCTCAGTTAAGTAGTAATCATCATATTATCCAATGACCTGCAACACTTCTTCAGACATGCAATTGCATTGTTTTAAGAAAATAATTGTATATAATGGCATAATGAAGTGTTCACACACTTCTCTGTAGTGTCTGTAGTACTTATGTGCCCATAGTGGCTTGTAGGTTAAGTATATTGGTATTCGATCTCGGTCCCAAATACACCTCAGGTTTGGGAATGGCTGGTTGCACAGTATGCAATCAATCAGTATGGAGCTCATATACAACTCTGATTTTTTCTGGGACACCCCTCCCAAGGCTAAAGCAATGCAAGATGAGAGATTGTTTGATACAATGTTCACCCAATTCAACATAGTCCCTTAGGTGGCAACACAAAAGATGATAGGAACCCACCCCAACTTAAAACTTTTACCGTGAGCCCTCCCAAAGGTCATGTTCAGCATTAAAGCAATGAACCTATAAGGGGTTATTAAGGTGGTTGTGTTGTACTCCCCTGATGGTCTAGTTCTGAAACTCCTGCTAGGTACCAGCATCCTTTCCAATGTCTCAACTAGGTCAAGATTAATTTCCTTTATCCAATCTTCAGTCAAGTAAACCTGGGCTTCCAGTAAGTGGTAGGCTAGTGATACATAACCGGGGCTATAAGAAGCATAACCCTGTTTGTCAATTTTGGACAAAATCATGGTAGTTACGTCTGCCCTGGGAAGAATCCATCCAATTACCTCTGAGCACGGGAAAAGCTCAGGCCTAGTAGCAATCCTCATCAAAGCAAATCTTTCAATGTTAGCATATATAGTTACTTCTTCAAAACCAGTGTCAAGTAATTCATGATGTGATATCAATTTGTAGATTTCCCCCCACTTGTACTCAGGCTCCACTCCTATGATGCACCTAGTGTCTTCATAAGTATACTCAACCTTTGTGACAACTTCAACCTCGAGTTCCTCTTCCACTATAACGACTTTCTTTTTCTACCTTTTAGACATCTCATATTCAGAAAAATTGCCCTATCATACACATAAAAATATTTTAGGTCCGGTTCATCCATTCAACTAATATTCAAAGAATGGAGACAAAAACTACATGAGCATTTACCTCGGTCATGCTAGTCATGATGGAATCTTTGTAAAATACAGAAAAAAAATCTAACTACCAAGTATTCCTGCACAAGATAAGTCTATAATAAACTATATCCTTCCCATGACTAAAAACTGGCGTAATCGACCCATAACATCATGTCTTCGTTAAAAATGAAGAATTCCCCCCCTCGGTCAAGGAAAACAGTCTCAAAACAACACCCTCGGCATTATGATTCCAAAATAAATCGTCCTATTCCCAATCTCATTCAAAATGAGGTGCACTTCAAAATCATGACCCTAGTCCCCAAAAAATGCTAGCAACCTAAAACACTGGAAAAACAAAACTCCCAGCACTTCGAATCAAACAAGAAAAAAAGCCTCCTTCTTGCAAATGAAATGGAAACCGCCTCCCCCTGGACATCCATACACAAACTGGAGAGAACTGGTGCAGACAGCGTAACGCTCATCTGCACCAGTTTCCCAAACAGCTGGGTAAGGTTCGCAAACTCATAATGGCACTGAAACTAATCATTAAGAAAACAAAACCCCCCCGGATGACCATACTATCAAAATGAGCTAGATATATGATATAAAAAAAAAACCGTAAACCTAGGTGTTCATTAACTGTGGAGGTGGAAACTAACCAAGGACGACAACCCTAGTTTGAAACTCAAAATAAAGGCTAGAATCGAGAAGAATGGCCTACCTGGCAAGGAGCTGTGCAGCTGACAAGAAAAATCCGCAAACTTCCATGGTGGTGCCACCTACGAATGAGCTACCGACAGTTAGTACAATTTCCCGTTCGAAACGACAACGACAATGCATGCACGAGTTCATAAGAATAATAATAGAAAATAAGCCCCAAACCCCCAATATATACATCCCAGTAAAACAAACAATCAGCGGGAAAAACATGACCATCGGGTGGCAGAGTGACTAAAGGATCGGTGATCAAGTAAGCTTTATCTCCGCAACAGCAGAAGGTGAAACAACTGCGAGTTCCATAGTGCCAAGTGAAGCATTGGTGAGAGAAAAATAAAATAACTCCGCATCGGAGCTTGACTATCTTAAAACCTCGGACCAATAGTTGGTTGGAACACCACAATGACGAAAACCGTAAAGACAATGAGTTTCGTAGACCAGTCAACATCAAAGAGAAAACAAACATGACTTAAGTGAAAAAAAAATCGGCAAAGCAACAAACATAAAACAAAATAAATCAGAAGAATAGTCCCTTCTAGAGCCGCAATGGCGAAAGCTAAACAGATTAAGGTCTTGCAAATAAAAAATGATGGGAATCAAAAAAGATCAAAACAACCATAACGGTGCTCGCAATATGTCATTCGCAATGGCGGAAGCTATAGATACAAAGAGTTCCGACGATATTCCAATAAGGCCGCCGATAATAAGAAAATAAAATAAAGTGCATCGGAGGCAAGTACACCTTGGATCGGATCATCATTCAACTGCATCTCCGCAATGGCGGGAACATAGTTAAATGCAGTTCCAATTCATAGCCTCAACAACATCCGACAACGGGGTAAGAAATCAATGTAAGTTGTAAAACAGCTTTGGCATAAAGATATTCCTTGAACAATCATCAGTAAAATCAAGCGAACTCAAACCAACTGAGCAAAACCAAATTAAAAGGAGGGTCCCAAAAAAATTTAGAATTTTGGGAAAATGTTGCAACTGCAAAAAATGGCGACTACCTGGTGAATCCCATATTTCTGAATCAACTCTTCTCTCAGTAATAGATTGTTTAGTCATTAAACTCATAGGTTGAATTCTTCTAGATGCTTGTATTCCTATAGTGGCAAACACATGCATTTAAATCATTGATGACAGTCCATTTTTTGGAAATGGGAACACCAAAATATTCAAAGTCTAGATAACTCTTTTGAGGCTTAGTAAGTGAGTTTTATTTTACCTCTGTCTTTGGGTAGTTTCTAGCTTGGACGCCATAGGATCGTAACATATGCTAAACAGAAATGTTCATTTGTTCCTCATTCCCATGCCAGTTACACTTTTGTGCCTTTTGAAACCTTTGTTCTTTTGAGTCCTCCATATGCCTTTCTTTTAGAATTTTATTCAAGCTCTTCTATCCATAGTGTCCTTTTGTGTGAGAGATGTATTTACTTTTCAGCTCATGGAAGGAGAAGAACTTTTGGCAATTTTGTATTCACATGTTTTGATACTTTGTTTTGATATGTATTGCTTATTTTAGGAGTTTTGACTCTTATTAGCCTCTAGGATTTTAAATCTTGGGATGGGATCATTTATATATAATAAATTGTTTACCTTGCTTCCTTTCCATGGGTCCTTTTCTATCACCCCCTAGGACATTTTATATGTGAAATGGATGGAGCCTCCAAATAGTATTCCAGACCTTTTCATTCTGAGTTATTTTTAGGGATTAAGAAGGACCTCAATGAGTTCATAGCCATTTATGAAAACTATTTACTAGAATAAATTCTATCAGTTCAACAAAGAATGCACAGTCTTATCCCAAAGATTTCAGTTAATCCAGAACCCTGATGCTTTCCATGCAACCAAAAGTTTTCCTCTTTTATTCAAAAACAAACAAAAAGTAACTAGAAACAACAGCGGCAAATCAAAGTGAAAAACTTCATCAAATTATTTATGTACAAGGTTATCCAAAGAAAAAACCAAAAGTAAAATTTGAGAACTAAACCACTACCTGATCAGTTCTCTGCCCACCCCTATAGATCTATCAACTTATAAGTCAAGGGGCTAGGCTCGATTGCAAATGTGAAATACCTAACCATTATCTAATTCTGCTATTTTTGAAACAAAACTTACATCTACCAATTTACAATCAATCTCATCAGCCTGCGAACATTGAAGGAGATCGGGCTGAGTGTCTATTATGTTGCTGGCTTCTTTTAATGCAAGATGTCTTAGTTTAATCTCAATTAGATAATTCCCCAAAATAGAATTTTCTTCCAACTTAGTGATAGTATGTTTCATGTAAGGCTCCCTTAAAATTTTGAGCTGATTTTGGACTCCTTTATGAGGCAACCATAGCCATGACCAATCTGAAGCAAAATACCCCTTTAACCTCGTAGACCAATCTCAGTTCAAAATAAGTCCATACCCATCAGGTATGTCTGCCACCACAATATCAATGTATTGACATACCTTTTCATTTACGGATAAACGAATGAGAACATTCTCCATTTCCCCAACTACTTTGACATTAGTTCTGTCTAATTGAGTAACTTCCCAAGCAATAGGTTTTGGCTGCCCATTAATTTTTTTGCAAACTATGAGTGGCATAACATTCACTGATGATCCAGAATCTACCAAACAATTATGCACCTTATGGTTCAAAATTTCCAAAGTCAAAAGGAAAGGTGGGGTTTTAAACCTAGTTTTCCCTTCCCCAATTGATTCGACATCTTCCTCCATAGGCTAGTTTTTGGTGGGTATCTCTTCCTCTGGTTCTTCAAGCATTTTAATATTTTCCTTGTCATCACCTCCTTGGTCTTCCATAGTCTTAACATACATTTTGATTCGCTTCAGATCTTGGCTGATAATGGTGATATTATGTACTTCACTATCAACCTTGTTCTTTGGTTGTTTCCTAACATTCTCTTGCAACTTCTTAATCTTTGAGAGCATTGAATTGTTTTTATTTACCAAATCTAGGCCTTTTTTTGTCATTTGAATTTCTGGTACACTCTCAAGTTTCAGAGTACTTCTTTCTGTATCAAAAAGAGAGACACAATCCCATAAAAACATGGTATCATTCTCTTGTTTTTTTGAGGTCTTACTACCCTTTTCCTCTTCATCAATGTCCTCAGTTAATTTAGAATCCAATAGCTAATTCATCACCAATGTCATTGAATTTATCCATTGAGGACAATTCTTTTCATAATGGGGTTGTTGGTGGAAAGTGCAAAAATTGTCCATCCCCACCTCCATTAGATTCATTAATGCCGAACCGTATGGAGGAGGTTTGGGTTGGTTGTTATCCTCTCTTTTCTTGTAATACGGTTTATATGCTTTCTGAGCCTCCTTCTCTTTCTCCAGATCTATTATTCTATTGGATAGTTTTTGCATCATTTTTAACATTCCTTCGAAATCGTGTGATTGCTCCTCTTTAGGTTTAGACAACAATAAAGCTTTCTTCCAGGAAGTTTTTTCTCCAAACTGCTCAGGATAATATTCTATACTTTCTTTTTCAGCCTCTACTCTTTCTGCTTCTTCATAAGTCTCTGATAACGTAGGCTTAACTTGAGCTTTTGCGAACATAGCCAAGTCAAGACCTAAAGCTGAGGTATAATACTCAATCAAAACCTTCTCAGAGGGCTTATCAGTTGCAGAGAAATTCTTAAGGTAAACAGAAAAGATTTGAGTAAAATTGTGTACCTTTTATTTTCCTTCCTTTTTCAAAGCGCCTAAACCTTTCATTAGTGCTTCGTGTGTCTTTTGGGTTTCATATTTACTTCTAAAAATCCTTTCAAAGGTATCCCGATCTGGGATAGAGTTTGTAGGCAAACCAAAATACCATGATGCTGCTGCTCCTTTAAGGGTATGCGGAAAAAGTCTACAAACTACATCCGCATGTTCCCCAGCCCTTAATCCTTCTATTGCCAAATAGAAACTTTGTAAATGGTCATCTACTAACATCTTTTCATTTGGATAAAACTTGGGTAGCATCTTCTCAAAAGCTTGAGGTAAGTCATGCAATGGAGGTTTTAAGTTCAGGGGTGATATGCCTTTCCAAGTAGGTGGTGGATTTGGTGGGTTAAGTGGCTGATTTGCATTAACGCCTACCATGAGTCTGGGTAGAGAGTGAGGAGGTGAGGAAACAGGAGTATGCACAGGAGAATAGTAAGGTGTGTTTGGCCCTACTTGATTCAAAGGCTGAACAACTTCCTGTAATGCTACTTCTACTAACTCTTTCAAATCTCCAACCAACAATGAGTCTTCCAAGATGGGATGATCTTTCTTCTTGTATTCTCTTTGGGGTAGATCAGGGATAGTGGGTAGTCCTCCAATACTCTTTACATAGGCCCGTATGTGTCTTTTAAGATCATTAACTACTTGGCTGTCTACAAAAAACAAATGTTCTCTATTCTCTTCAGTACTTGGATCAGGAAATAAACTTCTTTCAAAACTATCACTGGTGGAGTAACTTCAAGGAAATGAATTTCCCCGACCAGCCATGCACTGGCGGCCCTCCTTCTAGTGCCAGAAATTTTTGAGGCCTGGAAATTCATAGGCAACAATAGCAAGGGATTCTCCCCGGTCCACCATGTATATTTTTGTATTTTTGACTTTAAGTATGATATGCAAGTGCCTATATAAGTTGCATATTGATAAAGACTGAAGAATATAAGGAGTGGTCACAATGTGATGCACAAGTTCTTACCTCTCGTCTTAGACTCTCTCGCATCTAAATCACACACAACCGAAAAACAATATTAACTAAGTTGTCCCTATGGAGCAAGATTATCAATTAATGAGTAATGTATTACTGCTCATATGTTAAGATAAATCACAGATAGTTGTTCTTAGAATCAAAACACATAAACATGAATAAAGATATGCACAACAAGATAGCTTGTTGTCTATTAAAACATTCATTACTCATAGTGGAAATTATCATAGAATAAACCAGAGAACATTCATACAAGAACATAGGTTCAGAAAGTTAGAACGATCTCACAATTAATGAAGCACAACTGAAAATGAAATAGTTCCCCTTCAACATTGTCCATTTCATCACATTTGAACATTCCACACAACACTTTCTCCAACAGGAAAAATTGTAATTTTATTATTGCAAAATGAAATAGTTCCTCTTACAACAAGTAGTTCACAAGTCTCACTTGGAAAAATCCCCTTCTTCTATCTAATTCTCCTATATTTATACAAAAGAAAAACTGTTGGGCTGCCCACGAATGACTCTTGGGCTTCCCCAATGCTTCAACTCCCACAATTTTCTCACATTTAGTGCTTATATAATTTACAATATATTACAATTAGACAAACTAATAAAGCACTTAGGTGGAGGGCCCCACTTGACTGTTCAAGAACTTATTCCATGCTAAAGCTTATGAGGCAATGTTTTCAAACTCAGAAGGTTTGAGAAAATGAATATTGATTTCAAATTTGGCAGCCCAATTTCTTATTACTTCGATCCTGGTTGAGCTCAAGCGTAGTTGATCTTCTAGCAACTGTAGAATAACCGCTGAGTGAGCTACCTCATCTCTCAGGATCTGCTCGTCTAGGGCCTTGATCTGCTGAATTCTTTGTTCATCCTCCTGATATCTATTCTGCGACATCTCCATAAACATGCCATGGTCTGGAAATGTGTCCATTCTCTACTGAGCAGCAACCTGGAAATGGTTGTAAGTGATCAAAAGTCTCCTACAGAACTCTATACAAGCTCCCTTTGTCTTCTCTACAGCCTTCTTAAATTCTTTAGTTGTGTTTATGGAAAACTCTAATAAGTCATAGTATTGTTTCAGGCCTTGTTGATCTTTTGCTGGCAGTTCCGCAGGGATCTCCTCATTGGCCTCTAATCTTGCTATTCTTCCCGTCAAGACTTCTAAAATGTCTTGCGATATGTCCACGAAATATGAAGAAGTTTCCAAAATTTATTCTAGTCTATTATGAACTTGCAAAACCTTGCACCTCTCTTCCTCTATGGATACTTGAAGCTTGTGCATTTTGTTTCTTTGTGATAAAACATGTTCTTTGAAAGGCTGAATGTTGGCCTGTTGTTCCCTAGCTTCTTCCAAAGCTACTGCTAATGAAGCAACTTGTTCTTTAAGCTCTACTGCTTACACCTCTGATTGTCTCTTTGACTCTTCCAAAGTATCCTTCTATAACTCCAGCTCCCCTATCTTACTTAGCAGTTGGTCCTTCTCTGCATGAAGACTTTCACATACCATTTTCAGTCCATCCTTTTCTGTCATTAGCCACTGACATTCCTGCTGCAATTTTGCTGGACTTTCCTGGGCAACTTCCAAAGACCTTTTCTCTACTTGGAGGGACTAGAGCTCTGCTTTTGAAGACTTTATTTCATGTTGCATGTATTCAAACTTCCTTTTCAATTAATTGCATTAATCCCTCTCCTTTCTTAGCATATCATTTAGATGGGCAGCAGATTTCCTTGACTGTTCAAGGTCAGTCATTATCCTATCCACATTGTCCTCAAAAGCATGGATCAATGCTCCTCCAGCTCGGATAGTGAATCTTGGGTCCTTATTTGTTCCATGCACCATGGTTGTATCATTTATCGTTTTCCTTGACTGCCCCCTAGTCTCGACTTTCCTCTTGGTCCTCTTTACAATTATTTCTATTTCCTTGTCATAAAAAATAGTATTGAAGTCTGGAACCTCTTCCCCTTTATTTTGTTCGAAAGGGATCAGCATTAGGCCAAAAACAACAACCGGTCCTAAGGTGCTGCTAGCAGTTACCTCAAGGTCTTGAGAATTAGGATTATCCAAATCCTAAACCTTAATGTCTACAGTATCGAAAGCTTGTTGCTCTCTCATGGACCCTGTTAGCTTTAGTCTTTTTGCTTCCTGCTTCCTAAGTTCCTCATCCCTTTTCCTTTTCCTTTCTCCTTCTTCACTCCTAGCAGCTTCTTCTGCACTTCTAGCTACTTTTTGTTCAGCTTAGCTCTTTTCTTCCTCCTCACTATAAATCCAGCTTTCAGTCTTCTATGCCAGTCTCCTAGCATCTTCATCTCTCTTCCTAGCCTCCTCTTCCTCTGCCTTCTTCAGCTCATCTTGTCCTTTCCTGCCTTTAGTAGTGATCTTCTTTTTTAATATTCTTTTTAATGCAGTTATGTTTTCAGCATTTTGGAAAATTGATTCATCTTTATCCTAGTGGCTCGTATACTCAAAATGTACATTTTCTTCATTGCAGTGTTCTGCCACTTTATTCCAGGAATCATTCCTATGGAATTTTATTTCCCCGAAATGAAATTTCTCTAGTTCTTCTACAATCTCATCAGCTTTCTTAACTCTTGAGAACTTATAACTTCCCAACCTGAACAGTAAGGGAGGATAGGTTTCCTTCTTATGTTCAAATAAAAAACTTCCTATGCCATACAAGAAGACCTACCTGACTACCTCCTTGTGTACCACATAATCAGTGGCATATTTTGGAAGCAGTGAAGGTGCTCTAGAGCAGCCATACATTATAATATACAGTCCATCCTCAGTTAAGTAGTAATCAGCATATTCTTCAATGACCTGCAACACTTCTTCAGACATGCAATTGCATTCTTTTAAGAAAATCATTGTATATAATGGCATAATGAAGTGTTCACACACTTCTCTGTAGTGGCTGTAGTACTTATGCGCCCATAGTGGCTTGTAGGCTGAGTATATTGGTGTTTGGTCTTGGTCCCAAATATACCTCAAGTTTGGGAATGGCTGGTTGCACTGTATGCAATGAACCAGTATGGAGCTCATGTAGAACTCTGATTTTTTCTCGGACACCCCTCCCAAGGCTAAAGAAATACAAGCCGAGAGACTATTTGGTACAATGTTCACCCAATTGAACACAGTACCTTGGGTGGCAACACAGAAGATGATCGGAACCCAACCCAACTTAAAAATTTTACCATGAGCCCTCCCAAAGATCCTGTTCAGCATTAAAGCAATGAACCTATAAGGGGTTCTTAAGGTGGCTTTGTCGTATTCCCCTGATGGTCTAGTTCTGAAACTCCTGCCAGGTACCAGCATTCTTTTCAATGCCTCAACTAGGTCAAGATTAATTTCCTTTAGCCAATCTTCAATCAAGCAAACCTAGGCTTTCGGTAAGTGGTAGGATAGTGACACATAACTAGGGATATAAGCAGCATAACCCTTTTTGTCAATGTTGGCCAAAATCATGGTAGTTACATCTGTCCTGGGAAAGATCCATCCAATTACCTCTGAGCACAGGGAAAGCTCAGGCTTGGTAGCAATCCTCATTAAAGAAGATCTTTCAATGTTAGGATATATTGTTTCTTCTTCAAAACCAGTGTTAGGTACTTCATGATGTGATATCAATCTGTATATTTCCCCCCACTTGTACTCAAGTTCCACTCCTATGATGCACCTGGTGTCTTCATAAGTATACTCAACCTTGGGTTCCTCTTCCACTATAAGGGATTTCTTTTTTTTCCTTTTAGACATCTCGTATTCGAAAAGATTTCCCTGTCATACACACAAAAATATTTTAGGTCTGGTTGAGCCATTCAACTAATATTCAAAGAATGGAGACAAGAACTACATGAGCATTTACCTTGGTCATGCTAGTCATAATGGAATCTTCATAAAATACAGAAACAAATCTAACTACTGAGTATTCCTACACAAGATAAGTCTGCAATAAACTATATCCTTCCCATGACTAAAAACTGGCGTAATCGACCCATAACATCATGGCTTTGCTAAAAATGAAGAATTTCCCCCCCAGGTCAAGGAAAACAGTCTCAAAACTACACCATCGGCATTATGATTCCAGAATAAATTGTCCTATTCCCAATCTCATTCAAAATGAGGTGCACTTCAAAACCGTGACCCTAGTCCCCAAAAAATGCAAGCGACCCAAAAAACTAGAAAAAGAAAACCGCCTCCCCACGGATGGCCATACACAAACTGGAGAGAACTGGTGCAGACAGCATAACGCTCTTCTGCACCAGTTTCCCAAATAGCTAAGTGAGGTTCGCAAACTCATAACGGCACCAAAATTCATCATTAAGAAAACCCCCCCCCCCCTCCCAGACGGCCATACTATCGAGATGAACTAGATATATGCTAAAAAAAAAACATAAACCTAGGTGTTCATTAACCACGAAGGTGGGAACTAACCAAGGACGAAAACCCTAGTTCAAAACTCAAAAGAAAGGGTAGAATCGAGAAGAATGACCTACCTGGAAAGGAGCTGTGCAGCTGACAAGAAGAATCTGCAAACTTCCCCAGTGGCGCCACCTACGAATGAGCTATCGATAGTGAGTACAATGTCTCGTTCGAAATGACAATGACAGCGCAGGCACGGGTTCATAGGAATAATAATAGAAAATAATCCCCAAAACCCCAATATATACAACCCGATAAAACAAACAATTAGCAAGAAAAAAATGACCATTGGGCAGTAGAGTGACTAAAGGATTGGAGATCAAGTTAGCTACATCTCCGCAATGGCAGAAGGTGAAACAACTGCGAGTTCTTCAATTCCAAGGGAAGCATTGGCGAGAGAAAAAAGAAAATAACTCCACATTGGAGCTCGACTATCTTAAAACCTTAGACCAATAGTTGGTTGGAACACCACAATGGTGGAAACCGTAAATACAATGAGTTTTGTAGACCAGTCAAAATCAGATAGAAAACAAACATGACTTAAGCAAAAAAAAAAAAATGGCAAAGCAACAAACATAAACCAAACTAAATCAGAAGAATAGTCCCTTCTAGAGCTGCAACGGCAGAATCTAAACAGACTAAGGTCTTGCGAATAAAAATTGACGGGAATCAAAAAAGATCAAAACAACCATAATGGTGCTTGCAATATGTCATCTGCAATGGCAGAAGCTATAGAGACAAAGAGTTTCGACGGTATTCCAATAAGGCTGCCGATAATAAGAAAATAAAATAAAGCGCATCGAAGGCAAGTACATCTTGGATCGGATCGCCATTCAACTGCATCTTCACAATGGCAGGCGCATAGTTAAATGCAGTTTTGATTCATAGCCTCAACAACTTCTGAAAGCGGGGTAATAAATCAATGTAAGTCGTAAGACAACATTAGCATAAAGATATTCCTTGAACAATCATCAATAAAATCAAGCAAACCCAAACCAGCTGAGCAAAACCAAATTAAAAGGAGGGTCCCAAAAAATTTTAGAATTTTGGGAAAATGTTGCAGCTACAATAGGTTCACATATTGAAATATATTTCTTCAGATATAATATGGACATCATGACCAAACTCCTTCAGGAGAACCGTTTTGGTCTTCCATATTTTGCAAGAGGATGGGAGCACAAGGAAGGGAGTGGTAAGCCTGAGCATGCATTGAGTGCATGCGTAAAAACCATTTATGATATATCTATTTCTTATTTACCTTCTGATATATCATAATATGAAGCCTCCATTCCTTCCTTGCAATAAACCCAATCAGTTTATGAAAGCTTCCTCCCAAAACTAGTCATTTTTTGCTAGTTTATGATGAGTCTTCTAAAATATCTTTTCCAATCCAATCAGATATTTCCCATTATGATTATGAAGGTGATGTACATGATTATATACAGCCTATTATATTCATATACTCATTTCTCCAACCATTTCATGACCAAAAGACCCGACAACCCCCAAGTTCACTTGTTGGAATATCTCAAAATTTCCTAGTTTCCAATACTATGTCACTTGTATATGTTGCTTTTATGGCTTGTATGTATTTCATCGGTTGTACAGCCATATCATTGGCATTCATGGGACTGATTTTCCATATGTCTGTACTTTCTTTTACCACCCATGGTTTAAATTTCAAGTCTCCATACCCTCCAGGTTCGCTCAATTGCAATTGTGATCTTGTTGCTCACTCTTCTCTCTCTATGGACCCATTCTCTCATGGAGACACCATAACGCTGATATTTTCTGCTGTATATGACATATATTCTAATATTTCAGGCCTTGTGAGATCTGTTATATATTTATGAAGGTTCTTCATCAAATTCGGAATAAGATTCATGGTTTTATTCATGATATGGAAGCTACACATGAAGCAGTTTGTGTTGAATCTTTTGATGTTATTTGGGAAAGAGTTTGCAGAGATATATTTTCCATGCTTTATTATTCTATTATATCAGAGCATGATTGCAGAAAAATAAATTCTTATGATTCCCCTCCATCATCAAATGATGAACATCAAAGAGCCTCTCCACATGATCTTTGTCTACAACACTTTGATGCAATAATGCATGATCTTGGCATCCACAACATCTTCACCAAGTCCATCAACAAGAAGTTTTTCTTTAATCTCATTCAAGTGAATAATAGGACCTGTTGAAGAGATTTATTTTTTTCATCTTGGTCATATCCATTTTTGAGGGGAGTTTTTGTCCCATTAGGTTTTCCTCCTTACGTTGGTTGCATGGATTAATAAAAATTTGTTGTAAAAGGTGACTTGTGCCTTAGTTGTCAAGGACTTAATAAATCATCCTGTGTAAGTTGTACTAACTTAGGCTTAATGGGGGGTGTTATAGAAATAATCTACCTTAGTACCATGATGATCTACCTAGGATACAGAATCATTTTCCTTGTGCTTATGTTCTATAGTCTAACATAGGTTATACTAGTGAATATTGGTCAAATAGGTCATTCTGGATCATTAATTGATAGTTGAGGAGCTCTACTTTGATCATTTTGTCATCCAAGTTCCTGTATTAATTGAAAATCACTTCCATCTTTGACTATGGGCGCTTGTGTGTGAATGTGGTTGTTTTGTGGTCTTCTTGGGCATTTATTTGGCTCCTAGAGACTCCCCCACTCACCCATGTGCTCTCCCATGCTTTCCTTCTCTCATTTATGACCCATACATTCTTCTTACCTATTCACACATGTTCACACATGGATTCGTGGCTGTTTGGTTACATTTGGTAGCCTATTGGTCAACCAAGGGGGGTTTAAGGGTCAAATCCTAGCCTGACACATGTATGCATTCACATGGGATCCAAGTGCTCACAAAGTTTCCCCAATGTACTATAAATATGTATCATGCACATCTACAAGATTTCCTATATAATATGATTAGTTATTAGTACCATTCGCATGTGTTATTCTAGTTATTTTCAGTCTCTTTTGTTGTTCTCTTGCATTTTTTGTCAAATAATTTGGGTGTGAATATTGCTCTAGCTCCTAGATCTCACAAAGAATAAATTCTCACACTACGAAATTTTCTCCTTACCTTTTGACCTCTAGTTGATCTTGACCTATTAGATCTTGTAATAGAAATCTCGCTTTCAAACTTCTAGTCTATCTTCCTCACTCGAGGAAGATAGATCCAACAAGTACCTATTTGGTGGTACCTTCAAATATTTAGAGTTGGTTCTATTATTATTTGGAAGTACAAGAAATATTTTCTAATTTTCATATAAATGTACAAATATGTATTATGTGGATATTGTAAATATGGATGAGACTTTGTACAGAAAATATTTTGCTTATTGAAAAAATGAAAAATGGATGCACAACATAAGGAATTTCATTTCATATAGTTCATATCATAGAGTTTGTTCATTGAAGAGAATGTGGAAAAGGAATCCATCAAAGTAACCTAACCTACAAATTTGTTAGTCACATCAAAATATTTCCTCCACTAACAAGAAAGCATTGTTTAGACAAGGCATACATACAACTTATGATTCCAACAACACCTACAAACTGCAAAATAATGTAAATACATCCATGATCAGTACTCTAACTAAAAACATACTCTAATTGGTTTGATTCTTGTGAGACTACTTCAAGAATTTTAATAATTGAGAATATATGAAAAGGTGGGAATACAACCCTTTTACCAACAAGGAAAAGTAGGAATAAAACCTTTCTAATGTTGGTTGTGGAGCCTAATCTTCCAGATCCATAGATATTATTCATTCATGTTTGTACCCCAGGTGTACTGTACACTCATTCCACCACTTTGGGGTTCGGGAACAGCGCTCCGAGAATGGGGATTCGGGGCCATCTCCCTCGAGAAAGTGTTGGAATATATTAAACCCACTCATAACTTAGGATAAAATAATTAATCATTATTTGATTAATTATTCACCCACTAGCTTAATTAGTTGGCATCCACTTGCACCTTAAAGTCAATACATGCTATATATATCCTAGGAATGATTTATTTCTAATTCTGGGATGATCTTAACCACCTTTTGACCATCCAAAATTAGTATACAACACTTTACAGCAGATTCTGCTTTATTCTGTTTTTTCTGCTTTTCTATGGATAAGATAAAAGCTAGTCAACTAGGAAACTGGCAGCTTTTGTTTCCAACCCATCATCCATTAGTTTTTCTCCATTTTATATAAATAGCATGTTTTTTCCATCTCCTTGACAACTCACTCATGTCTTTTCCAACTCGTGAGGTCCTTGATATATTTGGGAAGTGGTTTAGCCACCTATGGGGGTTTGCTATATTTTGGTAAGTCAACCTTTTCGAGCTTCATGAGTTGTTTCCATAAAATTCGATTTTCCTATGAGGGATGTAATATTTATGTACACTATTATTCAACATTATTCAATGGAAGGATACACACCAATATTCATCTCTTCATTCATGTGATTCAGTCTATTTTCTTCTCTCTATTTTTCCTATGTATGCTTTTGAGAATTCTTAGTAGCAAGATCTATTTCCTATGCTTCTTCTTTGAATCATTTCTCATAGCATTGATATATTATTTATACATGGTATCAGAGCTACAGGGAGCACAACCTTCCCATCTTCTATGGAGCAGCAAGGTTGATAAAGTTCTACAGAGTTGAGGAGCGCATATAGTCTCCTATCCCTCTTTGAAGAAGAGCTTGTCTAGCTTACAAGATTTTCTCCTAGTTTGTTTTCCAAGTTGCAGAGAGTCTCTCCTAGAGAATATCAAAAAATTCAATATGGATTCAAAAGTTCCTCTACTATATCCTTTCAACAATGCTGATTGGAAGCCAAAGATGAGTGCATACTTGAAGAGGCAATGTCTCTTTGATGTCTCCATTGGTGCATTGAGCAAACCTAAGTCTTATGAAGAGAATATTGATTGGATAAAAAAATTTGATAGAGCTTATAGAATTATGTGTTTGGGAATGTCTCCAAATATATATCATCTCATAGATTCTGATGAGTATCTGTTTGAGCTTTGGAAGAATTTGGATAAAGCTTTTGGTTTGTAGGAAATAGAAGATGAAGCATGAAGCAAACCAAACATATCCTCTCGTTCTCTCTCTCAAGATTTCTTGACCTATACATTCTCTGATGAATCTTATCATGATGAATAAGTTTCTCATATAGTTCATTTTTCTCCTACCTTCTTTGATTCGAATGCTTCCTCCTTCAATCAAGAAGCAAATATTGGAGAGACATCTTTTTCTATGTCTCTTGAAGGTGATTTTTCTTCTTGCGATACTAATGATGAAAAAGAAGTAACATATGGTGATGATTCTGATATTGATTTTTATTATGATCATATAACACATTCATTTTTCTCTAAATCTCCTATCTTAGATTCTAAGATCTATGTGCCAGATCCTTCACACCTTGTGCATACCTCTCTCATTGATGGTGCGCAACCCAGTGATTTACAGGATGTTTTCTTAGCCAAATAAAGACTTATTTGTGTCATAAAACTTACCTTACTTGATCTCATGTGCTTCAGCATATCCTTCTTTGTTCTTGGCATCACTACTCAGATCCTCCTTGAAGATTGTGAACAACCCATTCTTTCCTCCGTTCATACAGAGGATTCATTACCAATGTATTTCCATGAGTCTACTGATATGCTTATATGTGATCCTTTGGATTCTGATTTAGAAGAATATTTGCAGGTTTATACACATATCATACCATGATCCATACCACCTACCATACCTCTGAATAATCCTAAGACTATACAAATCCCAAGTTCACTAGTTGATTCCTCATTGGTCTCTTATGCAGTGATATTTATCTTACATGGTTTGAAGTCTTTCCTATCTTTCAGTGGCTGGTTATCCATGTCATTAGTCATATTTGGACTGATATTAAACATGTTTGGATATTTTCTGAACACTTATGGTTCAAATATTATGCCCATCCATCATTCAGATTTTTACACCTATCAGTTTTCCCCAGTTGCTCATAAGTTTCCTAGTCTAGCCCTATATCCTCATGGAGCCACTAAAGCCTTTGTACTTTCTATTCCATATGCTAATATTTCTGATATATAAGAGATTTATCAGCCTCATATCAGATTTATACAGGTGCTACATCATATTGGAAGATTGGCATGTGATTCACATCACAATTTTGCAGCTATTCAGGGAATTGGGTGTGAAATAAATTGTCTTAATTTTTGTACTCTTTGGGAAGGAGTATGCACAGATATATTTTACATTTTATATTATGTTTGTAGATTAGATTTTCATAGAAGCAATAATCATTCAAATAATGCTCCTACTTCATCAGATGATAAGATACAAGGAGACTCTCCTCTTCCTTCTTACAGGTTCTACGCTCCAGCGCATGATCATGGAGTTCATGATTTTTTCAACAAGTCTTCCATCCAAAAGTAGTTCACTCAGCTCATTCAAGTGAATATAAGTATATGTTGAAGACATATTATTTAAAAAGTTTGTGCCTTGTCCTTTTTTGAGGGAGGATTTTCCCCATGTTGCTTTTCCTCTTTCCTCACTTTTCTGGACATAATAATTGTTAAAGGGTGACCATAGCCTTGTTGCTGGGCCCTATATGGATCTATATTTTTTTTCATACCATCATAAATTCAGACTTATAGGGGGGTGTTGGAATATATTAAACCCACTCATAACTTAGGATACAATAATTAATCATTATTTGATTAATTATTCACCCACTAGCTTAATTAGTTGGCATCCACTTGCACCTTAAAGTCAATACATGCCATCTATATCCTAGGAATGATTTATTTCTTATTTTGGGTTGATATTGACCAACGTTTGACCATCCAGAATTAGTATACAACACTTTATAGCATATTCTACTTTATTATGTTTTTTTTGCTTTTTTTTCTTTTTCTGCTTTTCTATGGATAAGATAAAAGCTAGTCAACTAAAAAACTGACATCTTTTGTTTCCAACCCATCCTCCATTAGCTTTTCTCCATTTTCTAGGATTAGCGTGTTTTTTCCATTTCCTTGACAACTCACTGATTCTTTTACCAACTCATGAGGTCCTTGATATATTTGGGAAGTTCTTTACCCACCTATGGGGGTTTGCTATATTTTGGTAAGTCAACCTTTTTGAGTTGTATGAGTTGTTTCCATACAATTCAATTTTCCTATGAGGGATGTACTATTTATCTACACTATTATTAATCATTATTCAATGGAAGGATACACACCAATATTCATGTCTTCATTCATGTGATTCAGTCTCTTTTCTTCTCTCCATTTTTCTTGTGTATGCTAGTGAGAATTATTAGTAGGAAGATCTATTTCATGTGCTTCTTCTTAGCATCATTGCTCATAGCATTGATATATTATTTCTACAGAAAGAGGGATTTGGGGGCAGAGTCCCTCGGGAAAAAAATTTGGGATGTTTGTTGGCCAACAGTTTTGCAGACGCATGGTATTGGGTTAACCATAGTATTTTCCCTTGGTATTTCCCCTATAAAAGAAAAGCATTGTAATACGGTTGTTTATGGTATTTTATTGTATTGTAAACAATATCTGTGATTGTGTGAGAGAAACTGTGAGAGTGCGAAGAGGAAGTGTGATGGTATTGTTGTAGGTTGTATCCCTTCATCTTTCTAGATGGTAATAAAAGGACTGGAAATTTCTATGTGGACGTAGCCCATCGTTTGGGTGAACCACATTATATATGTGTCTCTTTGAAATGTTTTTTTCATATTGTTTAATGATTTAAATGTATATCTATTATTGCTCTATGGTCCTATTTTCTAAGAATTGGTATCAGAGCCAAAATGTCTATTTTGCTGGTAAACTCACAGCAAAGAAGAGTTCTTGGTTTGAGTGGGAGCAATGGTGGAAGAAGGAAAGTTTAGGGTCAAGAAATTTAACGGCCAAAACTATCAATTATGGAAGATGCAAATGGAGGAATATCATTACCAGAAGGATCTGTATTTGTCATTTGGAGGTAAAGAAAAAAAACTGGTGGCTATGAAGGATGAAGAATGGGGGTTCTTGACAGAAGGGCACTGGGAACAATACGGTTGTTCTTGTATTCGTTGGTGGCTTTCAATATTTTGAAAAAAAAAATAAAGGGCATGATGAGCGAATTGGGTAATCTCTACAAAAAACCCTCAGCTTCCAACAAAGTATTTTTAATGAAGTGTTTATTTAATATGAATATGTCAGAAGGTGGATCTATTGCCGATCATTTAAATGAGTTTAATACACTTACCAGTCAATTAAGTTCTGTAAAAGTGAAATTTGATGATGAGGTTGGGGCTCTTCTAATCATGTCTTCATTGCCAGAAAGTTGGAATAGATTGGTCATGGCTGTAAGTAACTCTTTCCCTAGTTCAAACCCTCTTAAGGATGATGATTTTGTTGGTGTAATTCTTAGCGAGGAAATGTGAAGAAAAAGCACAGGTGAGACATCAGGTTATGCATTGACCGTTGAGAGCAGAGGGAGACAAAAGGAGAGAGGAAATATCCTAGGTAACCGCATCAAGTGTGGAAAGGGAAGATCCAAGTCCATATTTGGAAAAATAGAGTGCTGGAACTATGGTAATAAAGGACATCTGAAGAAAGACTTCAGAGCTCCAAAGAAGAAAGGAGACATACGGCAAGAGACTACTGAGGAAGTGAATGTAGCAGGTGATGTGTTACAATATGCTTTGATTCTTGCACTAGATAATACTAGAGATTACTAGGTAGTATATTTAGGGGCTTCATATCATGCTACACCCCATAGGAAATTATTTCATGATTATGTTCAAGGTGATTTTGGACATGTTTAATTGGGGGATGATGAACCATGTAAAATTGTTGGAAAGGGTAAGGTAAGGATTAAGTTAAATAATGGAAGAGAATGGTTGCTAAAAGATGCAAGGTGCATTCTTGCTATGAAAATAAATCTGATCTCAATAGGGAAGTTGGGAGATAACGGTTGTTTGTCTACGTTTGGAGAAACGTTGTGGAATATCACTAAAGGATCATTGGTAATAGAAAAAGGAGATAGGGTAGGTACGTTATATTTTGTTCTTCATAATACTGATTATTCTATATCTATAGCTTCCATAGAAATAGGTGCGGCATTGTGGCATCATAGGCTTGGCCACATGAGTGAGAAGGGGATGCAGATTCTCCACTCAAGGAAACTGCTTCTTGATCTAAAGTAGGTAAGTTTGGAATTCTGTGAGAACTGTGTTTATGGAAAATAGAAGAGAGTTAGATTTCTCAGGGTTGGGAAAGAAATGAAGAGTGAAAAGTTAGAGCTTGTCCATACAGATGTATGGGGACCGGCTCAGGTACAATCTCTTGGTGGCTCTCATTATTATGTTACTTTTATTGATGATGCAACTAGAAAAACTTGGGTTTATTACATTAGACAAAAATCTGATGTGTTTGATACTTTTAAGAAGTGGAAAGATTTGACTGAGAATGAGAGAGGAAAAAGGTTGAAATTTCTCAGATCTAATAATGGAGGTGAATACTACAGCAAGGAGTTTGACAATTACTGTTCATACAATGGGATTCATAGAGAGAAGATAGTCCCTTGAACATGACAAGAAAATGGTGTGTCAGAAAGGATGAATAGAACGATCATGGAGCGTGCAAGCTGTATGAGATTGCATGCAGAGTTTCCCTTACAGTTTTGGACTAATGTTGTAAACAATGTTGTTTATTTAATAAATAGAGGTCCTTCAAGCGCTTTGGATGGTGGGATTATAGAGGAGGCATGAGCAGGTAAACATGTAAAATACTCATTTCTCATAACTTTTGGTTGTGAATCATTTGTCCATATTGATAAAGATGATAGAAGTAAGCTTGAAGCTAAATCCAAGAAAAGGACCTTTATTGGATACGGGGTTGATGATTTTGGTTATCGTTTGTGGGATTATGAAAAATGAAAAATCATTACGAGTTTATTTGTAGTATTCATTGAAAAGTTAATGTACAAAGATCAGTTGCAAGGAAAGAAAGAGGACAAGGAAAAAACAGATACAAAGAGCTTGATGAAATCAAAGAAAATGAAGTTCCAAAGGCACTAGAAAATCAAGAGCATTAGCAAGTACCTAAAACTCCTGCAACTGTAAGAAAATATACCAGGTTAAGTAGACCCCTTAATGATTCTCTCCTTCACTGTATTATTTATTGATGACTGATTCCGGTGAACCAGAATGTTATGAAGAAGCAATGCAGGTAGAAACTAGAAATAACTGGGAGCAAGGCATGGATGAGGATATGGACTCATTGGTAAGAAACCATACTTGGGATCTGGTTAAGTTGCTTGCAGAATAAATGGGTTTACAGGTTGAAGGAAGAATATGGAGGAAACAAGCGATACAAGGCTAGAATTGCTATAAAGGGGTTTTCACAAAAGAAAGGTATAGACTTTGATGAAATATTTTCTCTTGTTGTTAAAAATGACTTCAATTAGAACTATTTTAAGTCTAGTGGTGGTAGAATATTTGCATCTTGAATAGTTAGATGTAAAAACAGCCTATCTCCATGGGTATTTGAAGGAAGAGATTTATATGCAGCAGCCACAAGGGTATGAGGTCAAAGGGAAGGAGAATTTGGTTTGCAAGTTGAATAAGAGCTTGTATGGCATGAAGCAAGCTCTGAGACAGTGGTATTTAAAATTTGATAAGTTTATGATAGAACAAGGTTATGATATATGTCATTCTGACCACTATGTTTATTTCAGGAGGCTAGATAACGAAAGATACATTATATTGTTATTGTATGTGGATGACATGCTTGTTGTAGGGTCTAACATGTATGATATAAATGTGCTCAAAATAAATCTATTTAAATCATTTGTGACGAAGGATTTGGGTGCTGCAAAGCAAATCTTTGGTATGAGAATACCAAGAGACAGGAAAAATAGAAAATTAATGTTGTCTCAAGGTGAGTACATAGAAAAGGTGTTGTAGAGGTTTAGAATGCAGAATGCAAAACCAGTTAGTACACCTTTATCCAACCATTTCAAACTAAGTTAGGAGATGTGTCCAGATACATAGGAAGAGATAGATTACATGTCTAGGATTCCCTATTCATCAGCGGTTGGAAGCTTGATGTATCCCATGGTGTGCACAAGACCATATATTGAACATGCAGTGGGAGTTGTGAGAAGGTATATGAATAATGCAGGTTAAGATCATTGGAAGGAAATACAGTGGATTATTGGATATTTGAGAGGTACCACTTCTCATGCATTATGTTTTGGAGGTTCAGACATTGATCTACAGGGATATGTTGATGCAGATATGGCTGGTGATAAAGACAGCAGGAGGATCACCATAGGGTATGTGTTTACTATGGATGGAATAGCAGTAAGTTGGATTTCAAAACTGCAACAGGTTGTTGCACTTTCAACAACAGAAGCAGAGTATGTTGCTGCTATAGAGGCTAGTAACGAGATGATTTGGTTGCATAGGTTCCTGGAGGAATTGGGTAACTTAGCAGGAGAATAGCGGGCTATATAGTGACATCCAAAGTGCTATTCATATTGCAAAGAACTCAACCTTTCATTTGAAGACTAAACATATAAAACTCAAGTACCGCTTCATAATATATGTTCTAAATGAATAACTATTAAAACTGGAACAAATACATACTATCCAGAATCTCGTAGACATGTTGAAAAAGGGAGTAACCAGAGAGAAAATAAGTTCCTACTCGGTTTCTATTGGCCTTCAAGCATGAAGGTGAAAATAAGACATTTGCTAAGTCCAAGTTCTAGAGCATAGTCCAACAAGTGTAGCAACGGTGGAGTTTTTGTGATCAGTCTCCAAGTGAGAGATTATTGGTTATGGAGCCTAATATTCTAGATCCAGAGATATTATTCAATCATGTGTTGTACCCCACGTGTATTGTACACTTGTTACCCCACTTTGGGGTTCGATGGCAGTGTCCCCAAGAAAGGGGATTCGGGGGCAGCGTTCCCGAGAAAGGGGGGTTTGGAGGCGGAGCCCCCAGGAAAATTTTATGGCATGTTTGTTGGCCAACAGTTTTGTGGACCCATGATATTGGGTTAATCATAGTATTTTCCCATGGCATTTCCCCTATAAAATAAAATCATTATAATACGGTTGTGTATGGTATTGTATTGTATTGTAAACAATCTATGTGACTGTGTGAGAGAGACTATGAGAGCCAAAAGAGGAAGTGCATTGGTGTTGTTGTAGGTTGTATCCCTTCATCTTTCTGGATGGTACTAAAAGGACTGGAAATTTTTTTGTAGACGTAGCCCATCGTTTGGTGAACCATGTTATATCTATGTCTCTCTGTAATGTGTTTAATGTGTTTTGCATCTTGTTTAATGATTTAGCATTGATCTGCAGTCCTATTTTATAACATCTAAGACTATTCCAATAACAATGTTTGATGAATTTGTGTAGAATATTACATGTAATAGAGACCAAAATCAACACCTTAATAAAATTGTATTTCAATGTCTCAAAAGTAGTGTCACAAGCATCAAACCAATTAGACTAGTCTTTAGTTAGAATTACAAATCATATATATTAATACCTGGAAGTTTGTACAAGTTGTATTCGATGGTCCATTGTTTAATGCTTCAATGGAAGGGTTTCAATAGGGCAAGTGTGAAGAGAACAGGGAAAGCATAAGAGAACATGGAACCCATGAAGACAAATCAATTTGAGTGGAAACCGTGACTGGTGCTTATGCCCTAAAATTTGTGGAGGAAATATACCCTAAAATTCGATAAGGAATTATTCCCTAGACTCTTGAGGTGGCTTTTTGTGGTCACAAAATCACTTGAAGGTCCAATTAACCCTAACACAACTTGTATTGGTCCAAGTGACCATCAAATGAAGGACCAAGTGGCACAAACACAAACACCAAAAGACCAATGAACTACAAAACATTAAATGTCAAGGGTCAAATATGAAAAAGAATGGAAGCCCCAATGTCAACTTCCTAATTATATGGAAACATGTTATGTTTGAAGGACTATAAATTAAGAAGAGTTGGAAACAATTTTGTCATCATCCAAGATCATTTTTTTTACTACTCCAAAATACAATTCGATGAGGGAAACAATAGTCCACAGGATCCTTCTAGGGTCATCAACGGGCTTCGATGGGGTGGTGAAGGCAAGCAGCAGTCACACTGGAAGCAATAGCCCACGTGGAAGCAATAGCCAATGTGGCAGCAACAACATGACATTCCCAGTATTTAGCGAGATCAAAGCAGGTACAATCCACGTGGAAGCTAAGACATTGATAGCAACAATGAATTAGGACTTTCTCAGATTGAAAGAACATTGGTTGTAAAATATTGGTCGAAATGTTTTTATCTACATTCATCTCAAAATTATGCTTATGTACAAAATCAATCATCTCATTTAGAGGATGAATTATTAATGCTTCGGGGTTTTTGTCCTTCAAAGGTTTCTCCATGAAAATTATTTTGTTCAATTGTGTGTATGTTTTTTTTGCTATTGCATTTGTTATATTGTTGGTAACATCTCAAGTACTATCTCTCTTATAGTCTGCAAATTTTAAAATATCATACACATGTCAAATTTCAACACTATAAGGTTCTCATATGACCCACTAATGAAAGTCATCACACATTTCTAAAGAGGATAATTTCATGGAGGGAAACAACATTCCACAAGCTGCTTTTAGGGTCATTAATAGAATTTGATGGGGTGGTGAATGGAAATAGTAGTCATAGTGGCAGCAACAACCCATGTGGCAGTAGTAGTAGGCCATTCCCAGCCTTTCATTAGGTGGTAGCATGTACACCAGTAGGTACATTCCACATGGAAATCAAGTCATTGATAACAGTAGTGAATAAGGGATTTATCATATTGAAAGAACATTGGTTATAAAATATAGGTTGGAAGTTTTTTCTCTATATTCATCTCATATTTTTTCTCATGTACAAACTCAGTCATCTCATTTAGAGGATAATTTAATAATGCTTTGGTTTTTTTCCTTAAAAGGTTTACCTATGAAAAATATTATGTTCAATTGTGTGGATGTTTGTTTTACTACTACATTTTTTCTATTGTTGTTAACATCTCAAGTACTATCTCTCTTATAGTATGAAAATTTTAAAAATATCATACACATGTCAAATTTAAACACTATAAGGTTCTCTTATGACCCACTATTGAAAGTCATCACACATTTCTAAATAGGATCATTTCATGGAGCGAAGAAGTCTACAGGTTACTTCTAGGGTCACAACAGAATTCAGTGGGGTAGTGAAGGGAAGCAACATTCATGGTGGCAGCAATAACCCACATGAAAAAAACAACAATCTATTCCAAATCTTCAGTGAGGTTGCAGCAGATGTGGTAGTAGGTACAGCAGCATGTATAGTTCACGTGGTAGTAAAGTCATTGATAACAACAGTGAATTAGGGATTTCTCAGATTTAAAGAAGACTGGTTGGTAATTTTTTATCTACCATCATCTCATAATTTTTCTCATGTACAAACTCATTCATCTCATTTAGAGGATGAATTATTAATTCTTTGGGTTTTTTGTCCTTAAAAGGTTTCCCTATGAAAAAAAAATTGTTCAATTGTGTGAATTTTTGTTTTTCTACTGCATTTGTTCTACTATTGTTAACATCTCTAGTACTATCTCTCTTATGGTCTACAAATTTTAAAAATATTATACACATGTCAAATTTCAACACTATAAGGTTCTTATATGACCCACTATTGAAATTCATCACACATTTATAAAGAGGATCATACAATGTGAAAGGATCGTAATGATTGACACCATCATGAACAAATTTCTTTATACAACCTTTTGGCATGATAGGCCATTATATTAGGCTCAAAAGAAACTTGTCCATGTTGGAGCACATCATGGACTATCATAACAATATTTGCACTCAAATACTTATTCACATGGTTGTGTATTTAGTTCTACGTGCAAATTCATCTTCTAAGTAGCTATTGGGATTGGCAGGAGGTTTTCATATCTTATTCATCGTATAGGTACCCTATGATATGTGTTTCACATTGTTTGTGGGAACTCTCTTCTCCTCGATGTGAGCCAATGGTGAACATGTAATCCATCGATATAAATCCATCCACCATTAGAGGAAATTTGGGGTCTAAAATGGGCCTTATAAGAAAATAGGCCAATGATAAATTCTTGTGAGTTAGAATTCAAGAACCAATAGAATTTCAATAAAATGAGTCAACCATAATGGTTGAATTAACATATTTATCATTAAAAACGGATTTTTGTGTTCGTATTTTCAGCATATCTCCATGTGTTTTTACTCAAATTTTGAGCAGGATGGCTCATTGATGCAAAATTAAATTTCACATCAAACAAGTACCCACACTGCATACTTTTGATGGACCTCACTACCCAAAAAACAAGAAATACCTGAAAAAACGTGATGATGACATCATCATCACGTTTTTTCAGGTATTTCTTGTTTTTTGGGTAGCGGTGTTTGTCAAAAGTATGCAGTGTGGGTACTCATTGGATGCAGAATTTAATTCTGCATCCAATGAGGCGTCGCGAATGAAATTTGAGGAAAAACACATGGATATATGTTGAAATATGAACAAAAAAATGTATCTCTTTTCTTTCTTCCTCCAAAATTAATAAATATTATTTTATTATTTTAGCTATTATTCTATTATTTTCCTTAGGAGGCCCATTTTAGACCTCAAATTTCCTCTAATGATAGTTGCAAATGGAGAAAGTTGCAGATAATCAACACCACTAATTAATAAACATTTAACACCAAATATTAATATTACTTGTTATTTGGAACTAACACTAACCTCCAAACTTAAACCTTATGGTGGATCAACACACTAGAAGTCCCATGCATTGTAAGATTTTCCATATACTAGCTAATCTTTCGCATATAGGTCGTGTTGAATCCAATTTGTCTACATCATTTTGATTATTTAGGTTTATTGATCATTTGTACCTGGAACTATACGAATTCCTACCTTGGAAGTTGTTATTACTCCACGTATCCTTAGAGCAGGTCTCAATTCCGTCATTTCTTACTTGTACTCTTTTTGAAAAAACAGTTTTCTTTCTGATTTTTTATCTTTTTGTTTAGGAATATCTACTCTAATAGAAATGGAATTTGTACCACCATTTGAATCAATGTCAATACATGGTTCTCCAATAATTATAGTGTTGGTGAAATCAGACTTATTTCTAGGAACTCCTTTTATGAGATAATTCTTACTTTTCTCGGGACCTAAAACAAAAAATTAATTTTGAGTAAATATAGAAGTTATATATGATCCTACAAGAACCAAACTGCATTAACTAAAAACTATGGAAAATATTGAAGTTTTTTTATCGGTAAGAAGGGTTCGTTTTATTACTTAAATTGGAAAAACAAAACAATTACATATTTGAGTCTATCCAAAGCATGGAGTCAGACTATATTCATGAGACAAAAAAAGGATAATGTGTAGTAAGGTCCAAATAGAGAATATAGACATAGTGTTAGTTTCCCAACCATTATACACTAACAAGTTATCAAGCAGAAAAACATAAAGAGGAGAGTTGGTCCTACAGTGAGCCATTGACAAACCAAACAAAGAGAAAAACTAGTAGGGTTGGAGATATTAGCTAAAAAATCATTGTGGACTCAGACTCGTCCTCATTTTCCCTGCTGGTACCTTCTCCCTTGGAATCATATTTGGCTCACTGAGGACACTGGAAGGGTAGCTCCAAGAGATGAATGATGTATGTCATGTGAGAAAGATTATGGTCAACCTCTGCTTTGAACATGCCAGCTATGAGTTTCACCATATCTCCAAAACTTTATCTCTCCCTCGTGGCTCTGGAGAGTATAAATTTTATCCTCCAGTACTTTGATATAACCATATTTGGACCGAGATGAAGATGAAATTACCCAAAGAGTTCATTTTCCATTGCATCAATGGAGTGGTGAATGTGATTCGGTGTTTCCTCACAGAAGAGAGATTCCCAATCTATATTCTCAACTTCTTTCCCTAGAGAATTCATGGCCAAATATTTTGAGGAAGGCTACCTCTGAGTGTTGGAACATGGAGCGGTGGGATTCCAATGCCAAAATTTCACATCGAAGGAGTAGTGTCAAGGAAAACCAGGCCAACCAGTATAATTAGCAAGAAGTGAAAGCCAAAGAAATGTGCCTTCGGGTTACTGTAGGAAGGTACAACCTTTGTTCCCAGATTTCATCCTAATATAATGCTTCCCTCATGCTGGAGAATCCTTTGGGTTCCCATACCAGGTACATTGCAGCATGGTGAATATTTTTTGGTAGTATTCCCTATACTATATCCATGTGATTTGCAACATGGTGAATCTACTCCTCATGTTTTTGGCAGTTTGTATACCAAGTTGCATGCGTGAGACGTTCGTCAAAGAAATAGAGAATGACAAGTTAAACCTGGGGTGTTGTGGGGGAAGGGTTGCCACTTTCTTTGGAATGTTCCATGTCTCCATCGCCCCACCCATCATTAACCCTCTCTTCAAAACTTTCTATAGTTCATACCCTCTCTTAAAAAGTACTTACAGACTCTCAAAATGATTTACCCTCTCTAAAACCCCAACTATTTAGTTCATATTTAGTGGGTGAAGGACCACAACCCGACATTGAGAATTTTTACAAGGCAATTCAGGAGTAACTACCAGGATATTCATCGATTTTGGAGGCATTGTGTCCTCCATGTCTATGCTTTGCGAGCTCTGTCTCCTCTGCAACCTCATCGATTACCTATTGCAACGTCCTCGAAGACCTTTATTTCTGGTTGCTCTGCAACTTCCATCTCTCACTGCTCTGCAACCTCTAGACTTCTCTGTGATCTCAAGTTTGGTTTGTGGGTGAGGTAAGTGAAATATGTAGTTTTTCTATGCCATGTGGGAGGGTACTCGGGAGGTAAGTGAGGTGAGTATATTGATTTGAGATGTTTTGTATTTTATTTTTTTATTTTTTATTATTTATATTTTTTTATTTTGTATTTTTTTATTTAATATGTATTTTTTATATNTATATATATATATATATATATATATATATTATGTGTTTATTTATTTGTTTATTATATATATAGTATCTCCCTAAAAGACTAGTAATGTTGAAACATGTGTCATATTTCCAACTCACAAAATGACCATCAATATATAGCTATCATATGCACATATTATTTTAGAAACAAGGATAAACAAACATCATGCAAGTATACAGGTAAGGTTTTAGTGCAACTAGCACTAACTAAGTGTGAGGTTAAAGAAAATGGAATGGAATGAAACCTAAGGGGATAGAATATTGTTGGTGGGTCTTAGTTTTCAATGAATAAATCCAAATCTACTTGTGATGCATAACCAAACTTGAAAGTATTATCAAATGTTAAGTGTTATGAACTTCCAACCAATAATGCTACAACTTGAAATAAATAATTGTCAACAAAACACCATGCATAGGATACTAACTAAAACACAAATTCTTTGTTGTTCAATCCTTATCCAACACTATTTTATATCTCAAATCGATAACCAACACTTGAAAATGGCTTACAATCTCATTGTGCACAAGTAAATCTTGGAAAATATGTCGAAATGCCCAAGCAATGAGGAAATGGGTTATGTTCAATACCAACACTTGCAAATAAAATCCTTGTTATGACCTCCTATCCTTTTATATCAAGAACAAGGAAATTCCATGATACCTACTAGAACATTGACATATGCAATTACCAACAAATAGGTTTTCATTGGTTGCATGAGGAAACCCACAAAATTGTTAACCAAGATCCCACGCCCATGGTTTATTTCAAGAGAAAATGAAATTCCAACAATATTGAAAGGAAAAGGATTTGGATTATTGGAGAGAAAATGAAGCAAAAGAGACCCATAGGATTTAACAATTCTACCCTCTATAGTCTAAATATATATTTTAATCAAGTGGAAAGAAAATAAAATCCAAATGATTTGAGAAAAAAGAAAATTTGATGAGGATGGAAACTACACAATATTTTATTTGGAAATATTTTGTGAAAAGTGAAAAATATTTGAGTAGATGTCCTTCATTATTCTATAATTTCAACTTAATTTGACAAACATGTCCTTCCAAATTCTAGCCACAAAAATGATAATGAAATTGTTCAGAAAATAATTTCTAGGGAATTATTTTTACATTAAAGATTTACATTTGACCTCCGTCAAAGATGATGATGATGATGGTGACGATGTCGATGGTGGTGATGATGATGATGATGATGATGATGTCGATGTCGATGATGATGATGTCGATGATGATGATGACGATGATGATGGCGATGATGATGTTGTTAGGATTTATAATCCTCCCTTGTCTGAACTATCTATTAGATTATATTTTCCTAACTTAGGAGTCATTTAGTTATTATTGGGTCCACTAGTACTAGAGGGTCTACTTGGCCTAATAGGGCCACATGTAAGAGTCACTAGAGTGTGGGGAACACTAATAGAGTTTAAATGGAACTAACTGTACTTGCATGTATCATTTTAGGCACCTCCTAGACCAATCCCTACATTTTAGGAGCCACTGGGAGTGACGAAACCAACCTCCTTCAGTTGTTGGCAGTTGGTAACTTGTTAAGCTTAGTTATGCTTCAATTATATTTAGTTATCTATCCTCTAGTTTAGTTAGCACCAGTTATGCATGGCTACATGTGGGAAGGTGACACTTGTCACCTACTTCTCACCTACCATTGCAGTTAGACTGGGTTGATTGACTGCAACTGATTGAGAGACTGGATTAGACATCTAGAGTTAGGCAATTGAACTCTGATAGTGATTTAGACACTTCTAGCTAGCCAGGAAGTGAGATTGAGTTGGTAGATTCGAATTCATATCTCATGATTTGAATTCTCATTTATGTATTACAATTTTATACTAGTGGGATGTAATGAAGTTTATACTGTAATTTTATGAGCAATACTTGTCTATTTCATGTGAGATTTGATTTGTTTGGTGTGTTATTCATTATTTTTCCCTACATAATAATTAAGAATCTAATTGAACTCATTGCTCTGAATATATAACGGCACAACAATTTTAATATGGTATCAGAGACATATTAGGAAAGATTCAATTCTTTCTACTCTCCATTGTACACCAGAAGCAACTGAGTTTCCAAAGAAGTCTTGCAAAGATTTCCTTGCTTCCTATGAATTCATTCAGAGTGGTGGTGTGAGCGTGACGGACCCTAAGAAAGTGTACATGTCGAGAGGGAAGGATTTATTCTAACATAGTGCAAATTATTTTTGGTTTTGCAGTGATTTTTTGCAGGTTCAACTTCATATGGATTCGATATTACCAGTTCCTCTTCTTACTCTGTCCACAAGATATTCAGAATGGAAATTGAAAATGATTCCATGTCTAAAGAGACAAGGTATCTATGAGGTATCTATTGGACTTGGTAAAGAGTCTTATAAATATGAGAATGACTGGATAAATTGCGGTGATAGATATTTTAGAAGAATATGTCTGGCCTTTTCTCCTAGCTTGCGCTACCTTATTGATTCTACTGAATACCCAGAGGATCTCTGGATAGAATTGGATAGAACCTTTGGCAAGCACAATGAGGATCATTATAGAACTCTGGAGAGTACACCTAGGACCAAAAGAGTTATTTATTCATACTCTCTACCTCTATTATATCTAATGAAGTTGTTCAAGATGAAGAAGAAGTAGAATCTTCCACATAGTCAATTCAAATTGAAGAAAGTCTCCTTGGAGTGGCTCCTTCTCCTACTGCTCCAAAGGTTTATGAGATATATGATATCTCATATTATAATATGGATGATCTAGAAGAATACATTCAAATCTCTATTATTGAAGAAAAAATCTCCTTCCATTCTATGCAAAAATTCTCCAGTGATTCTTCTATTTTGAATTTTGTGCATAGTTTACCGGTGATTGTTTTAGAAAATAAAGAAGAATTTGATTTCTCTATCGCTAATAATGTTGTTGGTGTGCAGAAAATTAATACTTTGGATATTTTTTAAATAATATCATATTTTAGGAGTGATCCATTCACTCTCATTGATCTAGAGCTTCCAGTAAATTCCTACATGATTGCATGCACCCATACTCAGAATTTTGAAGAAGGAGAAAATTGTGCATCTACCATATCAGTGGAGCACACTCTTGGATCTGAGATGAACCTAGTCGAATATTACATGATCTTATATGGATATGATATGATATTATTTGGTTCAGATTTTAAGTTTCAATATATTTCAATAATGCTTGTATCTTCTCTCATCAATTTTGGTGTGAGAAATCAAGTACCGCAAGTCTTCTTCAAACTTGTTGCTAGGGATTTGATGTTAGTTTCCTCTTATGAGTTTTCTGATATTTTATTTTGTGAATCATTGGTTATTTCTAGATCTATATCAGATTATGGACCTCAAGAATTTACCTTCCACATAACTTGGGATTCTCTACATATCTATTTGATAACATGCTCATCTCCTCACATAACTAGTAAAGATGGAGACATTTTGCATTCGCCTTGACACTTGCTCCTAACACTTGCGACTGATTTTACATCACATGGTTTGATGTTCAAATATGCAATATATCAGTTCCTTTGGTTTTCCTCACATGGTTCAAATTCTCAAGAACTTTTTCTCTCTTATCGGTTTATTTCAGTTGTTCTACATGGGTCCAGTTTTCATCTTACAGTTGTCTATATTTCTGATTCAGTTGAGCACATTCTTCTTCTTCCAAAGAGGAAGATTCCTGCAGACATAACCATTTAGTTTGGATTCATAGGTTCACATGCATAGTATTAGGATGCTTCTGCACAGAAGAACCAAGATGCTGCATTTTCTGCTCAATAATGCTACAAATTGCAGCAAAATTTCAGAAATTTTTATTCAAAAATTGTTTTCCTGATTCACTGATTAACTTGAGGGGGGCGTTTCCCATGAGTTTTTCCCCTATTTCCTTGGTTTATTAAGCATCATTTTTTATCTTCTAGATTGTATATGGGTGACTTTTTTCCTTGTTTCCAAGGCCCACAATTATCCAAGTTAGGATTTAGGTGGGGGAGTGGGGGGTGTTAGGATTTCTAATCATCCCTTGTCTGAACTATCTATTAGATTAGATTTTCCTAAATTAGGAATCATTTAGTTATTATTGGGTCCACTAGTACCATTAGGTCCACTTGGCCTAATGGGGCCACATGTACCAGTAACTAGAGTGTGGAGAACACCAATAGAGGCTAACTAGAACTGACTGCACTTACATGCATCAGTCTAGGCGCCTCCTAGACCAATCCCTACATTTTAAAATCCACTGAGAGCGCGAGCACCAACCTCCTTCAGTTGTTGGAAGTTGGTAACTAGTTGTTGGGGATCCGAACCTAAAGGTCCTTAGTTTTGGTAACTCCACAGTTTTTGAGGAAGTGTAAGCGGAGTTACAACCTAAAATAGTCTTAGGGGTGTCGCGGGTGGGTCGAACCCCCTTTTTGTAATTAATCCTTGGGTTAAATCCAGGGTTAGGGTTTTGGGCGCCCATGGTGTAAATCCATGGTTTTGTAACAGTGCGCTATATAAATAGGCACTTATGTAAAGAATTAGGGTTAGGTATTGAATGATTATCTTATGAAGCTATTGTAATGCGAAGATAAGAGATTGTATAAGGGTTTTTCTAAGAAGGTTAAGTCCCAGCTGTGTGTGGGACGACCTCTGCAGCTATGTGCGCAGAGGTGTTTTGTGGGTAAAAAGGAAGATCTGCAGCTGTGTGCATAGAGGCTTGCTGCTGTGTGCGTGGCTTTGAGGACTGAAGGGATCTGCAGCTGAGTGCACAGATCAGAACTGTCATTTTAGTTGTAAAGAGTTAAATAAAGCGCAGTTCTGTGGACGTAACCCCTACACTTGGGGTGAACCATGTGACATCTGGTGTTGTGGTTCATTTGTGTGATTTTTTATTATATTTTATATGCTATTAAGTAAATAACTGATAAAGTAAGACTGCTGTTAATAACTAGCTTCGATGTGAATTTCCAGATAGGGGTTGTGCAAGTAACTGTTTATTTATCTAATCGCGAAACTGCATAATTGATATTACAAGCATCATGTTAAGTGATTGTTAATAGTTAAAGACTAAAGGTACAGTAAGATTCTCTCTTATGCTTGCAGAAACCTGATTCTGCGGCACCCCATAGCTATTTCGGGTGAGACTGTAGCCTGTTCGCAGGCTACTACCGAAAGGGCCAACACTGTGGGTCTTTTGTTGGTGCGAACTTAAAGGTGAAACCCGGGTCTGCCCATTTAGCCCAACAAATTGGTTCCGCTGCTGGGTGAACTCAATATCTATTGAAGAGAGATCTACGTCGTACCTCGAGGGCTATGTTTTGGCGGCCCTCTATAAAAGAAATTGGTGATTGGATCGAAGCGACCTATTTCAAGTTTGCAGAACAGGAAAACAAAGATCCTCGTCGTAGCGCGGAACAATTTTTGCAAAGGTACGTCTTTTCTGATGTTCATGAAATTTTCTTTGGTTCTATACACATAGAGTTGCACCAGTGGTTATCTAGGTTAACAGAAAGGAGGACGAACTTCCAAGAAAATACCCCCGCAAGAATCATGATCTTGAAAAGAGTGAACAACGCGATCTCGCGAGCCGTGGATTTTTGGACTGCGCGAACTCTCGAAGCATTTGTAACGGAGTTCACCATCGACACAAGTACCTCCTTTAGCAAAGCTGAACGACAATTTTTCAAAGGACCAAGGGGTAAGTACTTGAACTTATTTAGTTTGAATATTAAAATACTATTGGCTAAAAAAGGAATTTTGCTTATAGAATCAGATTGTTAGATCTAGTATTGCTAACCTATGATTGCAAGTGACTGGGACTGCGACGAGCAAAGTGGTTTGCTGCGAAACGGAAAAAGATATAAGAGAGATCTCGACTCCTCTACTAAGTATACCCCTTTAAGCTCTAAATCCTCTGAGTCCGCCGAGGTCCCCTCTGTTAAAAACCCTCTGATAACCCTGCAGCAGAGACCTATTATCCTCGAGAACCTGTCGCAGTCTGAAAGTAACCCTAGCCCGAGTATCCCTATTGCAGGACAATCGTCCCCAGCTAGTTCAAACCCTTCTTCCCCTCCTAGATCCCAGATGGCCCATTTTCATGATGACATCAAGCTACCGGTTTTTAAAGGAACTGGGTCAGAAGATCCAGAACATTTCTGGTTTTTGTGCGAAGCTGGGTGGACCACGAAGAACATTACGGACATAGATGTTCGACGAGCACAACTGATCACTTCTTTCAGAGACTAAGCCCTAACTTGGTTTATGAATTTTGCTAGCATGCAGAATCCTGTCTTGGCTGACATCAAAGCAGCACTGATCCGAGAATTTAAGAAACCTAAATCAGAGTCACAGTGCATCACTGAGTTAAAAGAGATTCAGCAGCAGCGAGGTGAATCTGTGTGGGACTTTGATCAGAGATTCAAAGTTCCGCTTGACCAAGTTAGCTTCACGATTGGACCAGTACAACATAAGGAGTGGTTTATTGCAGCATTATTACCTCGCATCAGAGCTCCACTCATGCAACAGAAGGTTGCTGATCAGCAAGAGGCCTTAGAGATTGCCATAAAACTTGAAACTGCACCTGTCGAAGATAATTAGGGCATAGCTCAAATTCAAGCGCAGCTCACGGAGATGGCTTTAGAACTTCGCGACATGAAAAAAGGGAATTCCACCCGCGAAGAGGTATGGTGTATACGTTGTCGAACAGAAGGCCACGACAAGGACCAATGCCCGACACTAAGAAACTATTTGAATACTGGCACACCAAACCCGCTGAATCCTAGTGTTTTGTACTGTGAGATCTGTCGAACTACTGGCCAACATTGACCAGAAGGCTGCTATCTATTACAGAGGTATGTTCAAGTCCCGAAGAACCCTTACTGTAAATTATGTAAGTCCGTTGGCCACAATGAATATGAATGTCGCAGTTTTGACCTTATGAGGGAGCGGACCTACGACACTTATAGAATCTACCCGGATGCACAAGGCAATGATGGATATGGTTACCGAGGTGGTCGAGGCAGTTTTAGAGGCCATGGTCGTGGTATTCCTGGCAGAGGTTGAGGTCAAGTTATTTGCTATAACTGCAATCACATTAGAGGAATTTTGGGGTCTAAAATGGGCCTCCTAAGGAAAATAATAAAATAATAGTTAAAATAATAAAATAATAATTATTATTTTTGGAGGAAGAAAGAAAAAAACTACTTTTTGTGTTTTTATTTTCGACATATCTCCCTGTGTTTTTACTCAAATTTCGATCGGGAGAGCTTGTTGGATGCGGAATTTGATTCCGCGTCCAAAGAGTACCCACACTGCATACTTTTGATGGACCCCGCTACCCCAAAAACAAGAAATACCTGAAAAAACGTGATGATGACATCATCATCATGTTTTTTCAGGTATTTCTTGTTTTTGGGATAGCGGGGTCCATCAAAAGTATGCAGTGTGGGTACTCGTTGGATGCAGAATCAAATTCCACATCCAACGAGCTCTCCCGATTGAAATTTGAGTAAAAACACAATGAGATATGTCGAAAATACGAACAAAAAAAGTAGTTTTTTTTAATGACAAATATGTCAATTCAACCATTATGGTTGACTTATTTTATTGAAATTCTATTGGTTCTTGAATTCCAACTCACAAAAACTTATTTTGGCACGTTTTCTTATAAGGCCCATTTTAGACCCCAAATTTCCTCTAATGGGCAGAACATCTAGCTCGAGACTGTCAAAACCCAACCACGACATGCCGATACTGCAGAGCAATTGATCATGTCATCGAGCAGTGCCCACAGTTACTAGCTACAATCCAAGAAAGAAATAGTAAACCTAGTCCGAGTGTCTAGTTGATTGCTATCGAGCCACGACCGATCCCAGCTGTTAATGTTGTTACAAGAAGTGGAGCTACGATAGAGGCACAGTGTCAGGCAAAGCAGCCTGATGAAACTTGGGTTCGCAAGGCCGTAGAAAAAACCCCAGCATTTGATGTTCGACGAGAAAAAGAAACTTTTTTGGAGGCCAAACAAGACTTTGTTGATTCAGATTTACTAGCACCAAACAAGCAACATCAGCAGCTGCAATCCCAGGAAGACTCACAAGGCCAAGTAAGTACTCTGTCATCATTTTTACAGAGTTGCATTAAATTGTTAAGAAATCAGAATGCCTTAAATGAATTACAAAAAGTTATACAGTCTTGTGAACCTCATCAAAGTCCTGATAGTGAAAGAGCTGTTAGTAGAATTAGAAGAACTGGAAGAGAGATGAGACTACATGCTCAGGTAGGAGAGTATGACATGAAGGATATTATTTTAGATCTGGGTTCTGAAGTCAATATTTTAACTAAGCAAACATGGGAACAAATAGGAAAACCTACCCTTGATTGGTCACCTATACAGTTGAGACTAGCCAATCAGCAGAGGATTGTACCCTTAGGAATATTTCCTCAGGTACCAGTAGATATAGATGGAGTCAGTACTGTAGCAGATTTTGAAGTTATTGAGATCATTGATGATAGTAACCCCTATCCAACTTTGCTAGGAATTGAGTGGGCAATAGATAGTGATGTAGTTATCAATCTTAAAAAGAGACAAATGACTTTTGAAGGGAAGGGATTGAGAGCAATACTACCATTGGATTCGTCTCGAGGAGAAAGATATACGGAGCCAGTCAGAGAGGAAGATCAGGATATTCTGGACCACATCTATAATATCACAGCTAAAGAAGAATATTATGTTGAGACTAATACCAAAGGTGTAATGGATTGGCAATGTGATAGCTCCTGCATGTCTAACTCAGATGATGGTCTAGAGAGTTGGCAGAATCAATTATACGAGCTACATGGCCATCGGTGCGCATGAATTACCAAATCTCTTAGATTCCTTAGTGTACAGGTCAGAGACTTTCCTACATATGATGGGTTGATAGATCCAGAAAATTCATTGCGTAGTTCTCAGAACAAGTGCCAGAATCACAGAGAATGTAGACTCTGGAAGCAGCATTAAGAGCTACAGCAGGGAGATGGTGGAAAGGCCACAGGAAGTATATTCACAGTTGGGAAGCTTGCCATAAATTTCTACGCCTCCGATTCCTAGACCAATCTCAAGGGGTGCAAAGTAAGTTCAATGGGCAGAACAGTCCTCAGGAACATTTGAAGCAATTTTATGTAGCATGGGAACATGTACCTCGCGAGGAATGGGTGCATAAGTTTGTGCACACGTTGGAACCTACAGCAAAAAACTGGTATACAGAGGTCGAGCTTCGACACAGTACTGTAAGTTGGGATGATCTTGTTGATAGTTTTATACTTACATTTTTTGTTAACGAAGTTTGTCCTGCTTTAGATGCAGTTGTTAGATTGATCCATACTAAGATATTTGATGACCAAGAAATAGGGGAATACCAAACCGATTGGGCAGCACAAGAAGCTAATGCAGTTGAATGTTACAACCTCGCAATTGACAAGGATGACGATTCACGTAACATCAATATTCCGGAGTCAGAAGGAAACTGCAAAGTACGTGGACCAGTGGTTGAAACACCTAAAGTGACTCAGCCTCTGAAGACGCGGACCGTAAACATTGGGTGAGAGGAAAAACCCAAGTATGCACAATTGGAGATTATTGGGATGATGAAATGGTAAGCAAAGTGACCCAGCTTCTCCACGAGTATCAAGACCTATTTTCGATGAAGTTTTCTAAGATGAAAGGTATCCTTGGAGATATAGGAGTCATAAAGATTCTATTGAAACCTGATGTGAAGCCTGTGAAACAACGCCCGTATAGGCTGAACCCCAAGTATAAGGAAAAAGTTAGACTGGAGTTAGATAAGATGCTTGCCGCAGGAATTATTGAACCTGATGAAGAGTCTGAATGGGTCAGTCCGATGGTAGTCCAAGAAAAGAAGACTAAGGGTGAAATCCGAATCTGTGTTGATTTAAGAAAGCTGAACGATGCGTTCCTACATGACCCCTTTCCTACTCCTTTTACAGATGAAGTTCTTGATAATGTTGGAGGTCAGGAAGTATACTCTTTTACTGATGGATTTTCAGGTCACCATCAGATCAGAATTGCTCCAGAGGATCGACATAAGACAACATTTGCTACATAAATGGGATCCTTTCAGTACAAAGTTATGCCTTTTGGATTAAAGAATGAACCTGCCATGTTTTCTCATGTCGTAATTTGTGCATTTAAAGACTTTATACATAAATTCTTAGAAGTATATTTTGATGACTGGACTATTTTTGGGTTACTAAAAGATCACATAACTAGCTTAAGACTTATGTTGGACAAGTGTAAACAGCAATAGATTTCCTTGAACTTAAAAAAGTGCATCTTCTATGCACCCTTTGGAATCCTATTGGGTCATATTGTTTGTAAGCAAGGATTGATGGTGGATCCGGCGAAGATAGCAATTATCGTGAACTTGCCACCTCCGAAGTCAGTTAAGAAACTGCGCACTACACTTGGTCACACTGGGTACTACAGGAAGTTTATTAAAGGTTACGCCCAGATCACAGCCCCAATGGAGAAATAGTTGAAGAAAGAGATTAAGTTTGAATGGACACCTGAGTGTCAAGAAAGCTTGGAAATCCTAAAAGAAAAGATGATAACTGCCCCTATCCTATTGTTTCCTGATTGGAATAAGGAGTTCCATGTGCATGTCGATGCTTCCTCGATTGCTTTGGCCATAGTACTGGCTCAGACAGGCGAAGGTAATATTGACCACCCTATTGCCTTTGCTAGTCGCAAATTATCCACAGCAGAAAGAAACTATACTATGACAGAAAGGGAAGGTTTAGCTATGGTATATGCTTTGCAAAAGTTCCGACATTATGTGTTAGGTTCTCACTTTAAAATTTTCACTGACCACTCTGCTTTGAAATACTTGGTTAACAAGCCTGTCTTGGGAGGAAGAATATGTCGATGGCTAATATTGTTCCAGGAATACGACTTTGAGATTATAGTTAAGCCGGGAAGACTTAACTTGGGACCTGACCATGTGTCGAGGCTCCAATCAAGGGAAGAGCCTACTAGCTTAGACGAAGGTCTTCCTGATGCTCAGTTATTCGCTATCTAGATGGTCGATGACTACTTTCAGGACATTGTTCAGTATTTGGCTACAGGGTTTGCACCCCTGGAGATGACAACACAGCAGAAGAAGCAGTTGGTGGTTCAGGCTGCTGATTTTACACTAATAGCAGGACAACTGTACAAGATGGGACCAGATGAAATCCTGCACAGATGTGTCTTGGAGCATGAGAAACCCTTGATTTTGGTAGAGGCACATTCTAGTGCAGCAGGAGGACATTATGCAGGGAAAGCTACAGTACAGAAGATTCTGGCAGCAGGGTTATGGTGGCCTACAATTCATAAGGATGCCAGGGAGTACTGCCACGGCTGCGACATCTATCAGAGGATAGGAAAACCATCTAGGAGGGATGAGATGCCCCTCATTCCATAGGTAACCCTACAGGCCTTTGAGAAGTGGGCTATTGATTTTGTCGGACCTATAAATCCCCCTGCAAAGAAATCGGGCGCAAGGTATATTATTACAGCAAGTGAATACCTTACTCGTTGGGCTGAAGCTCAACCAGTCAAAGATTGTAGCGCTGCTACAGCTGCGAAGTTCATCTTTGACAATATTTTAACAAGGTTTGGATGTCCTAGAATTCTTATGAGTGACCAAGGGTCACACTTTTTGAATAAAACTATTGAAGCATTGACTGAAGAATTTCAAGTATATCACCAGCAGAGTGCTGCGTACCATCCTCAAGCAAATGGAACTGTGGAAGCCTTCAATAAGATTCTTGAGTAGGCTCTGACCAAGGTTTGTAATATTAATAGAAATGATTGGGATCTCAGAATCCCAGTAGTGTTATGGGCTTATAGAACCACTTGCAAGAAGTTGACAGGTCACACACCTTTTCGGCTGGTTTATGGGCAAGAAGCAGTAATGCCAATGGAGTATATTGTTCCCAGTCTCAGAATAGCTGCTTTCACAGAAATGGATGACCCAGGTATGTTGAATAAAAGGCTAGCCCATATAACAGAACTAGAAGAAGACAGATTCATTGCAGGGTTCCAGTAGCAAGTGCAAAAGGCTAGAGAAAAAGCATGGCATGACAGGCATATTAAAAAGAAGCAATTCCAGATAGGTGACCTTGTGCTCTTATACGACAGCAAATTCATGAAATTCCTAGGTAATTTCAAGACAGATTGGAAAGGACCATACATAGTACAGAAAGTTACTGATGGTGGCATAGTGCAGCTAGCTAAGTTGAATGGAGAAATTTTACCCTCGATGGTAAATGGCAATCATCTGAAGAAGTATAGGGACAGGCCGGGACCCCCTAATCTGTCGTAGCTCTAAGAAGGACAGTCTGAACCCCACGAACAATTGAAATGGGGGTACCACATGGGGTAGTAAGGATTAAGGGTTATTATGGTGTCGAATTTGCGGGTAGTTGTTATGCCGAAGGTCCAAGGTGTGTCGCAGCTTAAAATGCGATGGATGGGACAAAATAAACTCGGCGGCCCCGGCACGAGCACTGCTCTCCATACCTGTAATAATGAGATTTTGGTGGAAAGCCTGGCACCATGTGGACAAGATCTCTGGCATTCCGTCATATTTGGTGTCATTAATGCACCATGATGACAGATTCTATTACAGGATTCTATAAAACACCGCATCGGCCTGCGACTCTCACATTAAGCATTTCTTTGAGTTGCTCAGTTGGAACCATGTCAAACAATTGTGAAGTCCAAGAGTTAGTACGAGAGTTCAAAGAGAGAGGGTTGCAGAACCTTCTGAGTAATTCGCCAGTACAGTCCTATCCGACCAAGGTACAAAGGAAGGCAGATGTTTGCTCTAATTCATACGAAGGCAGGCAGAAGTTCGCTCTAACATGGAGCGACGAAAGGCACAAGGCCTCATAATAAGACTCTGGAGGATCCCACCATGTCTCTGCCTGGTTTGACAGGGCCAAGGTGGTTGTTTGTCTTATGCAGCTTGACACACAATTTTTGGGACCCTTAGTTGTGGATGGTCAAATGCTCGACGGACAAAGTAACAAGTGGGGTTGCAGATGGATCCGGAAGACCTTCTTCAGCATAAAAAGTATGAAGGATGGAAGCGAGCAGCCGACAGTAGTAGGGAGGGTGCCAGTAAGCAGTGCACGAGGTTTCACCAACCGCCAGAACAGCAGCAGAGTGCCCCGGGATGGGTCACAAGTGAGTTTTAGGGGCCTGTTGGGGCTCCGACCCTAAAGGTCCTTAGTTTTGGTAACTCCATGGTTTTTGAGGAAGTGTAAGTGGAGTTACAGCCTAAAATAGTCTTAAGGGTGTCGTGGGTGGGTCGAACCCCCTTTTTGTAATTAATCCTTGGGTTAAATCCAGGGTTAGGGTTTTGGGCTCCCATGGTGTAAATCCATGGTTTTATAACAGTGCATTATATAAATAGGCACTTATGTAAAGAAGTAGGGTTAGGTCTTGAATGATTATCTTATGAAGCTATTGTAATGCGAAGATAAGAGATTGTATAAGGGTTTTTGTAAGAAGGTTAAGTCCCAGCTGTGTGTGGGACGACCTCTGTAGCTGTGTGCGTAGAGATGTTTTGTGGGTAAAAAGGAAGATCTGTAGCTGTGTGCGCAGAGGCTTGCTGTTGTGTGCATGGCTTTGAGGACTGAAGGGATCTGCAGCTGAGTTCGCAGATCAAAACTGTCATTTTAGTTGTAAAGAGTTAAATAAAGCGCAGTTTTGTGGACGTAACCCCTACAATGGGGGTGAACCACATGACATCTGGTGTTGTGGTTCATTTGTGTGATTTGTTATTATATTTTATATGTTGTTAAGTAAATAACTGATAAAGTAAGACTGCTGTTAATAACTAGCTTCGCTGTGAATTCCCAGATAGGGATTGTGCAAGTAACTGTTTATTTATCTAATTGTGAAGCTGCATAATTGATATTACAAGCATCGTGTTAAGTGATTGTTAATAGTTAAATACTAAAGGTATAGTAAGATTCTCTCTTATGCTTGTAGAAACCTGATTCTGCGGCACCCCATAGCTGTTTCGGGTGAGACTGTAGCATGTTCGTAGGCTGCTTCCGAAAGGGCCAACACTGTGGGTCTTTTGTTGGTGCGAAGTTAAAGGTGAAACCCGGGTCTTCCCATTTAGCCCAACACTAGTTAAGCTTACTCATGCTTCAATTACATTTAGTTAGATATCCTCTAGTTCATTTAGCACTAGTTATGCATGGTTTCATGTGGGAAGGCACCAGTTCTCACCTACTTCTCACCTACCACTGCAGTTAGATTGGTTTGATTGATTATAACTAATTGAGAGACTAGATTAGACATTTGGAGTTATTAAGTTGAACTCCAATGGTGATTTAGACACTTCTAGTTAGACATGCAATGAGATTGAGTTGATAGATTCAAATTCATCACTAATGATTTGAATTCTCCTTTATTTATTACCATTGTATACTGCTGGGAAGTAATGAAGTTTATACTGTAATTATCTAAGCAATACTTATCTGTTTCCTATGATATTTGATTTGTTCAGTGTGTATTATTTATTCCTTTTCACTACATAATAATTAAGAATCTGATTGCACTCATTGCTATGAATATCTAATGGCACAACAATTCTAATAGATGTCAAGGATGTCGATGATGTCGATGATGAGGATGAGGATGATGATGATGATGACGCTAGCCATGATGATGATGAGGGTGAAGATGATGATTATTATGATGAGGATGAGGATGAAAATGCCAATGCTAACGATGAGGATGATGGTGATGATGATGATGGAGATGATGATGATGATGATGATTATGATGGTGGTGGTGGTGGTGGTGGTGGTGATGTTGATGATGATGGCGATGATGATGATGATGATGCTAGCCATAGTGATTATGACGATGATTATGATGAGGATGAGGATGAATATTTCGATGATAATGATGAGAATGATGGTGATGATGATGATGATGATGACGATGTCGATGGTAATGATGATGGAAATGATGATGATGATGCTATCCATGATGATGACGAGGATGAAGATGACAATGATTATGATGAGGATGAGGATGAAAATGTTGATGATGATGATGATGATGATGATGGAGATAATGATGATGGTGATGATGACGGCGATGATGATGATGGTAGTGATGATGACAGTGATGGTGATAATGATGATGATGATGATGATGATGATGATGGTGATGATAATGATGACAATGATGATGTTGATGATGATGATGATGATGATGATGATGATGATGATGATGATTATGCAAGCCTTGATGATGATGAGTATGAATATGACTATGATTATGATGAGAATGAGGATGAAGATGTCAATGATGATGATGAGATTATGGCGATGCCAATGATTGTGATGATGATGATGATGATGGTGGTGGTGATGATGACGATGATGGTGATGATGATGATGATGATGATGGGGATGATGATGGTGATGGTGATGGTGATGATGATGATGATGGGGATGATGATGATGATGACAATGATGATGTTGATGATGATGGTGGTGGTAGTGGTGATGATGATGATGATGATGAATATGACAATGATGATGAGGAGGAGGATCATTAAGATGATGATGATTATGATGAGACCATTGATGGTCATAAAGATGAAGATGTTTGTGATTGCAATTATTGTAATGAGGATGAACATGATGATGATGGTGATGATGAGAGTGATGGTGATGATGATGTGATGATGATGGTGATGATGATATTGGTGAATATGATGACAATGATGGTGATGATGATAATGATGACAAGGAGGAGGATGAAGATGATGATGAATATGATGACTATAATGATACCATTGATGATCATCAAGATGAATATGGTGATGATTGCTATTATTCTAATGAGGATGAACATGAGGAGGAGGAGTAGGACGAGGAGGAGGACGATGAGGAGAAGGACAAGGAGGATGAGGATGATCATGATAATGATGAATATGGTGATGATGATGATGATTGTTATTATTACATTCATATCTTTAACTTTGTACTTTCCTAAATGATTCAAACATATACAATACATAGTTATAACAAACATTTTAGATATATAAAAAATATCTATGAGTAAATGAAAAGAAACATAAGATAATGTGCAGCAAATATGACAAATGAGATGTTGCATAAAAAAAAATACCTAGAATAATCATCATATATCCCATCACGCACATACCTCCTAGATTCCAACATTGCTACAATTCCATTGTTATTCTTCTTCATCTAGTGACTCAACATCTATATCATTATCTAGTTCAGAATCATTATCATTGAAAGGATCGCTCATATCAGCATCATCATCAATGTCATTTTTGGTTATATATTCATCATCAATATCATCACTGACTACGAAATTGTATTTATATTTAAAAACAATGTAATAACATTAGTGTATAATATACAATGCATATTTAAAATGATAAAACATTTTGTGAATACATGATCAATAATATTACAATAAGTACATTATGTATGTTGGTTGTGTAGTCTGATCTTCCAGATCCAGAGATATTATTCAGTTGCATTTATATCCCAGGTGTACTGTACATTCATTCCCCCCACCTTGGGGTTTAGGATGTGTGTTGGCCAACAATTTTGCATGTGGAAATTGAACCAAAGTGATAGAACAGTTGCACTCACAAAATTGCTAATCAAACATGCAAAATTACACACAAAGGAGACTGAAATTGGAGCATAACACTAATCTTATTGAATAAGTGTACAATAGCCAACCTTGTGAAGTAATAGGCTGATGAAATATATAATTACATGAGAGATTTGAATTCATAAGGATGCCATTCGAAATAGTAAAAAAGTAGGCTTACTAAATCTAGTCAAATACCCCATAGGTGCATAAAGCAGTTTCCAAATCCACTTAGAGGCTTACGAATTGGCAAAGTGAAGTAGGAAAGCTAATAAGGGATGGAAAGAAAACTCATACATGATTTTATTAGGAGAAAAATGTGGAGGATGGTGAGGGAAAAAAACAAGTCAACTACACCTAGTCTTACTTTCCCTTTTTCCATAAATCTCAATAATGCAGGAAACTTAGGAGAAAAAGCAGATATGCACTAGGGAGGATCTAGAATAAAGTAGACATGCTAAATATGGTTTCTAGGAGGTTTCCTAAGTGCTCCATGACTCATTTTTAGCAAGTTTGACTTCTAGGACATGTGGAAGACAATTTGCATAGAGTGGAATATAGGAAACTAGGAAAATAAGACAAAATGGATTAATTAATCTCTAAGGTATCTAACTATGGGTTGATTATTCTAATAGCCACCCTTAAGCCTGAATTTATGAGTAAATATCAGAAAAATATAGGGCCTAGCAACAAGGCTTAGTCACCCTTTACATACTCCATGTCTATTTAACTAAGGAAAGAGACAAAAACCTAGTGGGAAAATCCTCCCTTAAACATGGATAGTAAAGAAAAAATTTAAAAATATTTTCATCAATCATGCTTCACAGCATGATCAGCAATCCCCAGTAGTGATTTGAGATTGTTGAATGTATTCTCACAAAAAAATTTGGTGAAGATGTCTGCTATTTGTTCTGAAGATGCACAAAAGAGTAGATGAATGGTGCCATCATGCACAAGCTGTCTGATGTAGTGCATATGGATCTCAATCTGTTTGGTTCTCTGTCTCTAAATTGGATCATTGTAGATTCAAATGGTGCTCTGATTACTACAATAGATAATAGTTGAACACTCTGATTTGAAGCCACACTCACCAAGTATCCCCTGCAACCATAAACATTGATTTGTTGCATTTACAACTCCTCTATGCTCTGCTTCTGTAGATGAGAGTGCTATGGCATTGTTTCTTGCTTGATCGGATGATTGGTCCTTCAGTAAGCATGAACACATATCCTGATGTTGAGTTTTGATCTGTTTTGTCACCTGCCCAATCACTATTAGTAAACCCAATCAAATCAAGATCAGATTTAGCTTTGTAGAAGATCCCATGAGTTCTTGTTCCCTAAACAAAGTTAAGGATCCTTTTGGCTGCTCTCCAATGGATCTCATGAGGCTGATACATGTATCTTGAAACCACACTTACTGCATAAGAAAGACCAGGTCGAGTGTGTGTAAGGTAAATCAAACACCCAATCAACTACCTATACAGTGTATTATTTACCATAGGAGAAGAACCTACTTCTTCAAGCTTAACTCCTGAAAGGAAGGGAGTCTTTATTGGCTTGCAATATTTCATGTTGAACTTGTTCAGCAAATATAAAGCATACTTGGACTGATGTAATTTTATTCCATGTTGGGATTGAGCAATTTCGAGACCCAAGAATTGGCTCAACAACCCCAAATCAGTCATAGAAAATGCATGGTTCATTGCATCCTTCAAGGAGGCAATCCCTTTCTTTGAATTTCCTATAATCACAAGGTCATCCACATACAAGACAATAATCATCAAAGAACCATGAATCAGCTTCAAATAAACATTAGGATCATACTTGCATCAAACAAAACTCAATTACAGCAGAAAGCCATCAATATTGGCATACCAAGCCCTGGGGGATTACTTAATCCCATACAATGATTTCTTTAGCCTGCACACAAAATATGGATTAGTAACAAACCCTTGAGGTTGCTGCATGTAAATCTCTTCAATGAGATCTCCATTTAGGAAAGCACACTTCACATCCATGTGATGTACCTCCCACTGCTTCAAAGCTGCAATGGCTAAGGCTAGCCTGATGGAGTCCATCTTTGTCACTGGTGCAAAGATTTCATTGTAGTCAATACCATGTATCTGTGAATAGCCCTTGGCTACCAATATGGCCTTGTATTTCAATGGTGAACCATCAGCAACAAACTTATTTTTGAAAACTCACTTACATTGAACTAGCTTCCTCCCTGGGGGAAGATCAACCAGTTCCCAAGTGTTGTTCTTCTGGAGTGAGCTGAATTTTGTTAGAATAATCAACCCATAGTTAGCTACCTTAGACATTAATTAATCCATTTTTGTCTTATTTTCCTATTTTCCATATTCCACCTTATGCAAGTTGTCCTCCACATGTCCAAAGTGGTCAAACTTGCTAAAAATGAGTCATGGACTTCTTGGGAAACCTCTTGGAATCAATTCTACTTTATTCCTGGCCTTCCTAGTGCATGTCTTCTTTTTCTGCTTTATTGCCTTCTTTTGCTGAGTTTTAAGGCAATTGGGAAAGTTTGACTAGGTGAAGTTAACTTGTTTTTTGTCCTCATCATCCTCCACTCTTTTATCCTAATAAAAGCATATATGAGTTGTCCTTTCATCACCTTTTATCTTGCCTAATTTATTTTTCCAATTCGTGAGATCCTAGACATATTTGGAAGCTTCTTTATGCACCTATGGGGGATTTGCTTAGATTTAGTAAGCCTTCTTTTGACCAATTCGAATGGAATCCCAATGCATTCGAATCTCTCATGTAATAATTTATTGTGGCAGCCTATGAATTCACAATGTTGGTTATTTTACACTTATTCAATACAGATTAGTGTTCTACTCCATATTCAGTCTCCTTTGTGTGTAATTTGCATGTGTAATTGGAAATTTTTGTGAGTGTAATTGTTCTAACACCTAGGTTCAATTTCCACATGGTATCAGAGCCTTTGTAGATCAATTTCTCTCCTTTCAATTTGTTATTATAGGTTTGACATCATTGACTGGGAGCATTCTACTGACTGAAGGGACGATTTCTGAGCTATGGATCAATCTCAGAAGATCATATTGACTCCATTTAATTTATTTGAATGGAAAGTAGAGATGGAGATACTGTTGAGAGAAAAATTCCTCTATAGAGTGACTATGACAACAAAAGAAGAGCCCAATGTAGCTGCAAAGAAAATTAAATGGCACAACAAGAGGGATGAGGCCTATGGTCTCCTGTGTCTGAGCATATCCAGAGACCTCCTTTTCCATCTTGATGGATTAACATCACCAAATGAATTATGGGAGAATATTTTTGAGATTTTTGGTAAGACAGATGAGATGAGGGGACATCAAGTTGAAAATGAATTGATCTCCTTGAGTCCCAACAGTTTCAAATCCCTGCAACTCTACTTTTCCAAGTTCAAAGCCCTTGTTTTGCAGCTAAAACAGTGTGGAATTGAAAAGAAGGAGGAGAAACTGGTTTTGGCCATACTCTTGAAGATTTTCCTTGACTATTCAGTTTTTTTCTCGACCTTCTATGCCACAAAGTTGACAGCTCAAGACTAGAAAATGCATAGCCTTGCAGATTTCATGGAATCTCTCACACAAGAACAAGATAAATTGGTGATGATGGGCACCATCAAACCTTCCAAATACCAAGCTCTAGTTTTTGGAGATTTGAGGGTGGATTCAAAAGGCAAGAAGAAAGATAAGAATCCACCTGAACAAAAGAGAGACAAGAACACGTCTCCAGAGGAGCCCCAAGGTTCCAAGAAGAACCCCCAAAAGAAGAAGAACAAAGGAGAAATGAGCAAGTGTGCATACTACAGTAAGGGAAATCATCATGAAAGCTCCTACATGAAGAAACAAATTGACATGCTGACCTAACTCCTGGAGAATAATGGCATCTCCCTTCCTGATAGCTCAAAGAAGAGGGAAGGAGGATCAAATTCAGAAGACAAAGAGAGAGTTCATGCATTGGTTGTTGGCACATCAAGCTCACCTAGTTTCATCATTAATTCTGAAGCTTCAAGACATATAGTTTCGACCAAGGAGGCATTAACCTAACTTAACATGTTGAAAGGTCCACCAATAGTACCGGGAGAAGACTCTCTCACTGAAATTTTGGGTAAAGGGAGGATTGATATTGACCATAGTAAGTTTAGCAATGTATTGTATGTTCCAGGTATTGCCTCTAACCTCTTATCAATGTATCAGATGACCCACATAGGGTCTCCAAAGAAGGTCATATTCTCCTCTGATGAAGTTCAGATCATAGAGATCTCAAGTGGTAAAGTCATTGCAAAAGGAGTTGCAAATCACACTTCGAAGGTATACATGTTCTCACACTTCCTACCCTACTCAAACCCATCTGCTCTTTTGATTCATGTTAATGAGGCAAGCAAGATTTGGCATGAAATATTTGGCCATCTTAACTATAAGTATATTTCTGATCTTAGTGAAAACGAAATGGTTATAGGGTTACCCAAGATTAAGTTTTCCAAAGGATTCTGTCAAGGTTGCATCTTAGGAAAACACCCATAGCATAAATTTGAGAAAGCTAGTCATGAGAGAACCTCTGCAACTCTTGAGTTGATCCACAGTGATGTTGCTGGGACATTTCCTCATATGTCAATGATTCAGTCCAAATATGCATTAAAATTCATACATGACTTTTCCAGGTACTGCTGCGTTTACTTCCTGAAACACAAGTCTAAAGTTTTTGGCCTCTTCAAAGTCTTTAAGGCTTCTATTGAAAACCAGTCTGGGAGAAAACTCAAGGTCCTCAGATATGACAATGGTGGTGAGTATGTCAAGTCTGATTTCATTCAATATTGTGCAGATGTAGGTATTCAGATGCAGCATTCTATCCCTTACACACCACAACAAAATGGTGTTGCTGAGAAGAAGAACAAATCACTGAAAGAGATGGCAACCTGCATGATGGAGGCTAAGAATTTTCCACCAAAGTTTTGGGCCAAAGCTATAAATTGTGCATCCTATATCTAGAATAGGGTGCCTCATAAACAGCTTGATGGTATTACTCCTTTCAAAGCATGGAGTGGGCACAAGCCAAATGTGACCCATTTCAAGATTTTTGGCTCAAGTGCTTATGCTAGAATTCCAACAGAAAAGAGGAAGGATTTGCAGCCCAAAAGCCAAGAGTGTCTATTTGTTGGGTACTCTAAAGATTCAAAAGGGTACAATATAATCAATTTGATCACAAACAAATCCTTCATTGAAAGGAGTGTTCAGTTCCAAGAAGAGCCTTTAGCGGCAGTGGAAGTTGGAGAATCCTCTTCACCACAAGAACCATTGAATGTAAGTGAAGAGATAGTTGAGTTTGATGATTTTTATATGTCTGATAATGATGATTTAATTGCAGATCCTAAAATTCCTACAAGACCAAAATGGGCAGCAAAGACCATTCATGCAACTGGAGAACTAGTTGGAAATCCTAGTGATCATAGGAGGACTAGATCTTAGTTTGAGAGTGCACTGTGTATGAAAGACCCTTTGTTTGCAGAGAAATGCTATCTGATGGTTGAATCAGAACCATATAAATATAAAAATATATCACATGATCCAAGATGGAAAACATCCATGAAATAAGAGTTCATCTCACTCCAGAAGAACAACACTTGGGAGCTGGTTGATCTTCCCCTAGGGAGGAAGCTAGCTCAATGTAAGTGGGTTTACAAAACCAAGTTTGATGCTGATGGTTCACATTTGAAATATAAGGCAAGGTTGGTAGCAAAGGGCTACTCACAGGTGCATGGCATAGACTACAATGAGACCTTTGCACCAGTGGCAAAGATGGACTCCATCAGGCTAGCCTTAGCCATTGCAGCTTCGAAGAAGTGAGAGGTACATCACATGGATGTGAACTGTGCTTTCCTGAATGGAGATCTTACTAAAAATATTTACATGCAGCAGACTCAAGGATTTTCTACTAATCCATCTCTTGTGTGCAGGCTAAAGAAATCATTGTATAGGATTAAGCAAGCCCCCAGGGCTTGGTATGCCAAGATTGATGGATTTTTGCTGTCATTGAGTTTTGTTCGATGCAAGTCTGATCATAATGTTTATTTGAAGATGATTCATGGTTATTTGATGATTATTTTCTTGCATGTATATGACCTTCTCATTATAGGAAGCTCAAAGGATGAAATTGCCTCGTTGAAGGATGCAATGAACCATGCATTTTCTATGACTGACTTGGGGTTATTGAGCCAATTCTTGGGTCTCGAGATTGGTCAAACCAAACATGGAATAAAATTACATCAGTCCAAGTATGCTTTGGATTTTTTGAACAAGTTCAACATGAAATATTTCAATCCAAACAAGACTCCCTTCCTTTCAGGAGTTAATCTTGAAGAAGCAGGTTCTTCTCCTATGGTAAATAATACACTGTATAGGAAACTGATTAGGTATTTTCTGTACCTTACACATACTCAACCTGATATTTCTTATGCATTAAGTGTGGCTTAAATATACATGGATTAGCCTCATGAGATCCATTGGAGAGCAGCCAAAAGGATCCTTAACTTTTTTCAGGGAACAAGGACTCATGGGATCTTCTACAAAGCTAAATCTGATCTTGATTTGATTGGGTTTATTGATAGTGATTGGGTAGGTGACAACACAGATCAAAATTCAAAATTAGGATATGTGTTCATGCTTGCTGAAGGACCAATCAGCTGGTCAAGCAAGAAACATAGTGCCATTGCACTCTCATCTACAGAAGCAGAGTACATAGGAGTTGTAAATGCAGCAACTCAATGTTTATGGTTGCAGGGGTTACTTGGTGAGTGTGGCTTCAAATCAGAATACTCAACTACTATCTATTGTGATAATTAGAGTACCATTTGAATCTGCAATGATCCAATTCAGAGACAGAGAACCAAACACATTGAGATCCATATGCACTACATCAAACAGCTTGTGCATGATGGCACCATTCACCTACTCTTCTGTTCATCTTCAGAACAAGTAGGAAACATCTTCACCCAAAGTTTTTTGTGAGAAGACATTCAGCAATCTCAAATCACTGTTGGGGATTGCTGATCATGCTATGAAGCATGATTGATGACAATATTTTCAAATTTTGTTTTACTGTCCATGTTTAAGGGAGGATTTTTCCCACTGGGCTTTTACCTCTTTCCTTGGTTAAATGGACATGCAGTATGTAAATGGTGACTAAGCCTTGTTGCTAGGCCCGATAATTTTCTGATATATTACTCATAAGTTAGGCTTAAGGGGGGGTGTTATAATAATCAACCCATAGTTAGCTACCTTAGACATTAATTAATCCATTTTTGTCTTATTTGCCTAGTTTCCATATTCCACCTTATGCAAGTTGTCCTCCACATGTCCAAAGTGGTAAAACTTGATAAAACTGAGTCATGGAGCACTTGGGAAACCTCTTGGAATCAATTCTTCTTTATTCCTAGCCTTCCTAGTGCATGTCTATTTTTTCTGCTTTATTGCCTGCTTTTACTGAGTTTTAAGGCAATTGGGAAAGTTTGACTAGGTGAAGTTAACTTGTTTTTTGTCCTCATCATCCTCCACTCTTTTCTCCTAATAAAAGCATGTATGAGTTGTCCTTACATCATCTATTAGCTTTCCTAATTGATTTTTCCAATTCATGAGCTCCTAGACAGACTTGGAAGCTACTTTATACACCTATGGGGGATTTGCTTAGATTTAGTAAGCCTACTTTTGACCAATTCGAATGGCATCCCAATGCATTCAAATATCTCATGTAATTATTTATTGTGGAATCCTATGACTTCATATGGTTGGCTATCATACACTTATTCAATACATATTAGTGTTCTACTCCATATTCAGTGTCCTTTGTGTGTAATTTGCATGTGTAATTGGCAACTTTTTGTGAGTGTAATTGTTCTAAGACCTAGGTTCAATTTCCACAAATTCTTCTTTCATGGCTGCTTGCCATCTTGTATCATGTACTGCATCTTCATATCTGCGAAGGGAAATTCTTTAAGACTTCCAACGCAGACATGGCTGCGGGAGATTGGGCTAAGTCATCTACGATGTTGTAGTTGGATGCAGCCCGCGCATTGGGGTTGTTGTTGATCCGGGGAAGTGGGAAACGGGGTGCTTTGGGAGCTCCATCCAGTGGAGGTGGAGGTATACGCAACGACTGATCGGTGGGATGAGCATTGGTGGGGTTATTAGCGGGTGGTGCTTCTGGGGTAGAGCCATATTGGTTCCGCCGGGTCTGGAGGTTGACCTGATCGGAGGACATCATCAACAGGTGGTGGGTGCCTGAGTCAGACGGGGGCTGATCAGGAGCGGCGTAAGTGATGTGCTGGACAGGCGCAGTGGCTTGCGGGGGAGCCACGGGTTTAGTGTTCACTAAGACTTGGTTGGGTAAGGGGTTTTGGAGGACCAAAGGTGGCTGTTGAGGTTGTGGAGGATTGGGTTGTGCTTGAGGAGCCGTCTGGCCTTGGCGTAGCTTATCAACGGACAACAGTTGTTGAACGCGCTCCATATGCGGACAAAAATGTGTGTAATGTCCGTAGACCCCGCAAACAGAACAAGGGAAGTTGGTTCGCAGGTTGGGGTTTTTAGCCTTCTTGGGCGGGCGATCAGGGTTTTGGTTGGTGGGGGCGGTGTTAGTGTTAGCAGGGGGATTCGGTTGTTGGCCAGCTTGCTCAGGTTGCTGGTTGTTCCCACGGTTTCAGCCCCTGCCGCGGTTTTGTTGGCCCTAGTTACGCTGGTTATTCTGGTTTTGCGGCGGGTTTGCTTGGGCGTAAACCTGCCCTTGTGTAGTAGGTGGGTTTTGAGTTTGGGCAGGAGCGGGAGCAGGCTGCGGTGGGTAATATGGGGGTGGGGGCTGCACTGGCGCAGCTACTTGAGGGGGTTGCTGATATTGCTGTGGAACAGGTTGGGGGTTTGCCG
>LPNX010623899.1:64390-252525 GCA_001517045.1 Pseudotsuga menziesii | reverse complement strand
TTATGTACCTTGTGATTTCCAGGTTGCATTGGAGACATTGATCAGAAGCCCCAATAGTGCTTTGATATACCTTTATGATTGATGCAGCATACTTGTACCGCAGAGACTCTGACTCTCAATGAGCGAGTCCACACAGCTATGCACTAGATCCAGCAGACCGTCAGTTATGAAGATATAGAATTCCATGAGAATGCCATGGGTCCAATGTACCAGATCAACATTGTATTCAGCCTCACATGAGAGGCAACCATCATTGTAACATCAATTCTATACGACCATCTCTTGTATTTTAGAGCATAGATCAAATGATTCTTTTGACATTGTCATGAGCATGGGAATTCCTGCCTCGTCCATATACATGTCACACATTTATTGTATCTCACCCATTGATGGGAACCAAATTAATACAAAAAACAAAATCCACCATGCCCCAGCCTCAAAAGCACCACCTCTTGATAGCAAATCCTATGATGTCCATCGGCCATACGTTGAGATCCTGCCCTCACACATTAGGGGGCAATCTGTTAACCCAAAAATCACCCCCATAGCTCTCAATGGCCTACACCACCCAAGGACACCATCTTACAATACTCATTTCACTCCATAAGACCTTCCATTTGACCCCCATGCCTCCAAACGAACCCAAGGATGAAGAAAAGGGCTAAAAACCCCAAAAAAGAGCCCAAAATAGACCCCCAAGAGCTAAAGCCCTCAAAAAGGGGCTAAAACCCTGAAAGGAGATAAAGTTAGGGCGGAAGGGGCTAAAGGCCCAAAAAAGGGGCTAAATCCCTGACCAAGGGCTTAAAACCCCAAAATCCCTTGAAAAAACTATAAAAGGAGGGTGGGGGGTCACTCTCAAAACACTCCTCACTTGCCTATTGTTATGCTGCCCGTGGATGCTTTGAGACCTCTTGCTCTCAAACCACCCACTATCCCCCTCCTCCATCTCCATCTCATTAAGCCATTGCTTCCCAACCAAGAGAGAGGTGCTCCCATGAGCTAGGGCATGGTGGCCCATTTCCACCTAAGTGAGTTGTAATCTCTTTTTATGTTTGTCTTATTATTTTTACTTTCTAACCCTCATCTCTATTTGCAGGTTCTTCATTGACATTGTTTGCAAGTTTTCTCCATTGTAGCTCAGGTTTATTTTGCAGGTTTTGGAGGCAGAACCCTAACCTACTGTGTGCATAGGGGTTCAACAATGCTCCATCATTTCTCCATTTATTTCCTGTCATTAGCTCTTAAATTCAGTTTACTATTGTAGCTATTTTCTTAGATTAGCTTAGTTTCAATTCCCAGCTCTGTTTTTGTCATTTATCATTCTGTTTTTTACTGTTTTCTAAGGGTAGGAACCTACACTTGTTACCTATAGGCACAAGAGAGCCATTCCTGCCCCTGTAGTGAGTATAAATTCTCACTACAACTATGTGTAAGCCTGCTTTGACTCTTATTCCTTGAGGAATCATGCCCAGCTCGGGGGTGGCAGTGTTCCTGAGAGATTGATGAGCACGCTAGCCTATGGTTGGGTGGAACAGTGCAATGACATAGCTGGTTGTGGGACAATTTCTTTATAAGATAAGTAATCTTGTCCATTTAGCTTCTGCAATTACATTTACTATCTATTGTCAAATGAATCATGATGAACATGTTGATGCTGGAATGAATGTATGTTTATTTCCATTGTATGATGAATAATTATGTATATGTGTATGTTTTATGTTTTAAGCATTTGTTTTCAGAATTATATGCATGTTCATGTTCATGGGGCTAGTTTCCCGGAGGTTTTTGTTTGTTTGGTAGCGTCCTCCTCGCCGGTCAGAGGGTCGGGGACATTACACTATTGGCTTGCATAGAATTGTGTCAGGAGGAAGCATTGTAATTGGGTATTCATGTTATGTTAGTAAGCATAAAATTATAATGGGCATAGTGGTGCTACTTACAAGAGACCCACAATTGAGGATCACCTCATTACCAAGCAAATCAATTTCTGTAGTAAACAAAGTTGCAAATTCTCATTGAATTTAATTACTAATGTCATTGCTTGGTTATGGAACAATCAAATTTGGATCGAATTATCAGATAATGATTGACTGTTTGGCTATTTGATGAATGTGCCAGGGGTACACACTGCAGGAAGATAATGTGTGATGGGCTGTAAGAGCCAAACTTCATTGGAAGGTTTTCCCTTATCTTGGAAATGGGTTTCGGGTGAAACTCTATTAGACATTTTGGAAATGTCTCATCTGCACTACATGTTTGGTAAGAAACATGAGTGAGATGGTATGGATTATGTCGGTAAGACATGTGTGAATATGAAATGTAAAGAGGAATTGGAATGGCAAACCGAGGGACTGCCAACTCAGAGAAGGGAGCCACCATTCCTCCTTAACGAAGGAATACTGCATTGACAAATGGATAAGTGTTCTGTGACCCTAGATAAGAATATGCATGTCAAATTGTTAAATTCAAAATGCAGAGCATGTTTTTATTTTATTCCCAGTATGAACGATTGCTTGAGTATGAATAGGGCCTACATGGCACACACCGGAAAATGTGGAAAATGTTGCACACTTTTCCGATGTCGGATCATGAAAGGGTTTTTGAATATTGATTACACCCTAGGAAGTGGATGCACTCCTGGTGTCTCAATACTTGATAGTGAATGATGTGAAATATGATTACAGGAGCAATAACGCTAACGAATATGCTTATGTTGCTTGTGTTGTCAGGCTAAACAGATGTAGTATGGTATTGTACATTAAATGGACAATGGCTTGAGCTCATCCTACCTTCTACTAAAGAGCACAAAGAAGGAGACATTCCTGAGGGACTGTCAACTCAGAGAAGGGAGTGGTCTCTTGTGTGACATGGGGTAGTGGAATTAGAGCTCACTACCGGAAATGAAACCTAGAAATGATCATTTATTGTTGATATAAGTGCATGTGTTATTGTTGATGGCCTAATAAACCCAATTGTGTTGGCTTGGATGATGATTGGTTGTTGATATAAGTCTATTGTTGAGATAAGTACAGGTGATTTGTTGACGGTCTGATAAAACCAACTGAAGGTTGGCTTGACTATGCCTAATATATATATAAAAGGATGTTGTGAAGTAGCCTACATGCTGGCCTAACATCCAAGTCCATAGGCAATCCAGGCTGGCCTAACATGTGTATATGATTTGGTTATGATGCTTTAAGCTCTTGTTTAAGAGATAAAAGCCATTGAGAATAAACTAAACATGTGAATCTATTCAATGTTTGAATATAGGTATCACTGGGGGAAAGGATTATGAAAGCATCCCAGGGGTGCATGTGGACATGTGACTGTCCTAAAGAGCTCAGAATGAGCAGAAATGAAAAAGGTGCTAGTGAGACTGTGAAGGTCCTAGCCACCGAGGCAAACCATGTGGGGAGGCTTCATGGTTGCGAGGTATGAAATAGACCGAAGACACTAAGTATCATGACCAAGAGGGATTGGTTCAGCATTCACAGTGAAGTGAAAGAGGTTGAGAGAGTGGAAAGCCACAGTGGTGGTGTGGGTTCCAGGAATGGAACAAAACAAAGAGGGGGAAAAGTCTTGCTGCTCTCTCTTGCCATTTTGATTATATATATATGCATTGTGAAAACAAAAGATTGTTGAATGCATTTATGACTGAAAATGGAATGTGTGTAATTGCTTAAAGTAAATTGTGAATGCTAGAATAGTTAATTCCCTACCCAAGAATGGACATGAATGAGCTCATGTGCCTGTTGGGGAGGCATGGAAAATATGGAAGTCTCCTTGATGAGATTTGGACTGTCATGCCAATTGGGAAATTAATTGACTGATTTGAATGCCTATATTATGCTTGGTTTGACAGAATTTCAATGGTGCATTTCACAGGTGAGAAAAATGAAATCCAGTGGTGCACATTGATCATGGTAGCAGACCAAAAACTGCTGGACTTGGCTAGAAGTCTCCTTCAAATGATTTCCAGGACCCAAGAGAATCTTGGAGAGATGCTCAATATACAGAAAAGGAAGAATGAGATGAACCACTAGATTTTGCAAGACTCTATTGGTTTGCGAAAGGAGGTGAAAATCCTTCTGGGAGCAATTCATAAAGGCAAGGAAAGTGGAGCAATGATGGGACATTCGTCCAAACAATTTGTTAAGAAACATTCTAGGCATGAAGACTCAAAGGAAATTGAGGAGGTAAAGATGAAACAACCAACGAAATGTTGGAAATACGGAGGACATCATTTACGCCGAGACTGCCCAACGAGGGAACATAAAGAGGGTAGCAGCCACAAAGTTCCTCGACTTGGGGATGAGCCGAAGGCTGAGAACCATCAAGAGAAGCTTGTGGAAGCCAAGGGGCTTGGTCCTTAAATTTCAAGTAAATAATTGAATGTGGGACAGATCTGCAAAATTTTGAAATTTTGGATGTGCAAATCGTATATGTATTCTTATGTGTTGGAATACTGAGGACGGTGTTACTCCAAGGGAGAGGGGATTGTAATGTCCCAGTTTTGACCCTGTTTGCATTAAAAGATACATGATGTATATATTGTAATTAATTGTGGTGTGGAGCTAAAGGCAAAAGCCCCACTATTGATTTGGCTGTGTATGTTTCGGCAATAGGGATCATTGCCGATGGTATATCATGCTATCTGACACACTATAGATTTGGGAATCATGTAAATATGCACATCAATTAAAATAAACCTACAGCCAGCTACGATGGTGCAAGGGGGGGGTTGTCCAACCTATGGGGATCATTGGGAGTTTATCATGTGTCAACCACCCATTTAAACTTCTGTTGTTTGTTAGTTGGGGTAGTTATTGCTGAGTAGTGGTGGGTGTGGCAGGACTGTCAGTCCTTGCCCACGTGCCCACTCCACCAGCGGATTCTTCCTCTTCACATCGGTGGGGGCAGAGATGCGACCTTCCATTTCTCCCCACTCTTTCCACTCTCTACATTCTTCGATTATTTTGGGTCTGGTCCATCCTCACGTGGATGGTTCTCTTCACGAATAGACGGGGAGATCTTCATTGTTACCCTCATGTGGGTAGTGGGTTGGCTCTCCATTCTTTTTGGAGGATTGCGGTCTATATAAGTTTTTCCCTTCATGCAGGGAGGTCTGCTTCCTCATGCACACCGTTTTGGGGGATTCTCCATCATTTGTTCATCCACACAGAGAGTTGTTCTCTCTCACCTTCTCATGCACAACAATTCTATGTTGGTTTCCTCACATAGAGAGAGGGAGAAGTCATGGCTGTCACTTAGGATTTTTGAGTGCAGGAGCCATTCACGCTCGGGGCTGTGTGCCTCTGTGTGTGTCCCATACCGGTTTCAGTGGTAGGTGTATGTATCCTTGCCGATTGTGGTCGTGTATGTTGCCGATTGTGGTTTTCATTTATGTTTTCCCCTGTCTATGCTAGGATTTTGGTTTCTTTCTCATTTGCTAACTGTGTAACACTGCCGTTGTTTTCATTGTGAGATTGGGGGCTGTTGTTCTCCCCCTGGTTTTTTGGGTTGCTGTGTATGAAAGTACCTTGTGGGGTTGCTACTGAGTTGTTTTGGCCATACTACGACCAAGAACAACTCTGAGTCGTCTTGCTGACTTGAGCTGTGTTCACCTTTTCATTTGGGGTTGTCACCCTGTTGTCTTCATCTTCTTCACAGAGATGTGAACTGTTTATTTTGCTGAGGTATGGAGTGGTTAGTCTTCAGACTGTTGAGAGTAGGATTAGAGGCTGGGTATGCTTGTGAAAACTAGTGTTTGGAGCCACTCATGAAGAGTTAGATTGTTGGATTTATTCTCCACAACCCTTGAAGAGTATTGGAAAGGGATGTCAGGGCCTGAGGGACTGTGAAGCAGAGAAAGGACCGATTCCTATTGATGGGTGTGTGGATGTCTTAGAAGTTAGGTTAACTCTGGTGTAGGCATCCTTAGCTCTCCATTGATGCCACCACCTTAGCATTTAGCCTTTCCTTGCTCCTTGGTGGCCTGATAAACCCTACTATGTGGGCTTGGTTGATTTGTGTACCTTGGATATGTGTAAGCCTACTTTGACCCTTATTCCTTGAGGAATCATGCCCAGCTTGGGGGTGGTATTGTTGCTGAGAGATTGATGAGTAGGATTGCCTATGGTTGGGTGGAACGTTGCAGCGACGCAGATGGTTGCAGGACGAATTCTTTTTAAGATGAGTATTATTGACTATTCCATCTCTGCATTTACATTTACTGATTAATGAATATGATAAACATGTGGTATGCTTGAATGAATGTATGTTTTCTTCCACTATGTATATGAAGGATTATGCATCTTAGTATGTTTTATGTTTGAAGCTTTATATTTCAGCATTATATGCCTGTTCATGTTCATGGGGCTACCTGCCCAGAGGTTTTTGATGGTTTGGTAGTGTCCTCCTCGCCAGTCAGAGGGTCGAGGACATTACACAAAGTGCATCCATTTCACTTTCAACTGGACTATGATATGCTTCCTGAGCTACACCTCTCTATTGTCCAATATATGAAGAGGTTTAGGGGGAAACTCCCCTTCAGGTTCCACCCGTAATAAGGACCAATCAATCACATGTTTAGTATTATAAACATATTTCTTTAATAATGATGCATGGAAAACATTATGGACTCTTATGTGTGTGGGAAATGCTAGTTCATATGCCACTGTCCCTCTCTTAGCCAGTATTTCAAAGGGTCCATAAAAATTAGTTTCTAACTTACCACACCTTCCCAAGCTCAACGAGCTCCATTTTTCTTTTGCTTTCAAGTAGACATGGTCGCCTATTTGATAATATTTATATTTTATTTTCTTATCCGTGTAGCTTTTCTGGATGTCTTGTGCTTCTTTAAGGTTCACCTGGACCTTGGTACCCAACTGTTCCAAGTCCTTTAACAAGTCAGGCCCTAACATGAGCCGATCCATCAGGCTATCCCAAGTAACCGGTGTTCTACACTTCTGTCCATAGAGTACCTCAAAGTGACTCATCTTGGCAGAAGTATGGTAACCTTTGTTATAGGAAAACTGCAAGATGCAGGTAGTATTCCCACTTACTCGGGTTGTTTATGACATACATCTTAAGCATGTCCTCAACAATATGGTTTACCCTTTCTTTTTTCCCGTCTGTCTGCGGGTGATAAGCAATACCAAATTTCAACTGCGTCTCTAATCTGGAGAATAAATATCTCCAAAAATTTCTGGTAAAATTAGTATCTCGATCTAAGATGATTGCCTTGGGTATCTCGTGCAATCTAAATATTTCCTTCAAGAAGATATTGACAATGTGTATTGCCTAATAGTTTGACTTCACTGGAATGAAGTGTGCTGATTTTGACAATTTTGTCAACTAATACAAAAATATAATCATTTTGTTTATTAATCTTAGGTAAACTAGTGATAAAATCCATACTAATGAATTCCCACTTCCATTATGGAATGGGTAATATATGGCTATAGCAATCCCAAAGGATGTTGATGCTCAGCTTTGACCAGCTGACATTCCTGACATTTCACAATAAACAATGCAATGTCGGCCTTTAACATAGGCCAGAAAAAGTGTCTCTTAATGGGGGATATCATCTTTTGATATCCTAGATTCCCCAAGTAGGGTTTCTGATGAAATTACGTGAGGATGCTAGACCGAATGTCCCATTCTTCTGGAACATACAATATGTCCTTGGACCATATCAGTCCTATTTCGTCTACCTTGTACTCTTTTTGTTGTTGAAACAACATGTCCTCTTGGACTTTCTTGAGGATTTCTACATAGAAAGGGTCAAGTCTGCTAGCCTTTCTAATCCTTTTGTGTAAATACAAATCGCTTTGACTTAAAGTCACCTCATATATCATATGAGTTCGTCGAATCAAAACATCATCAATGTTGTTCTCTTTTCCCTTAATATGCTTTAGCTCGAAATCGTACTCACTATGGAAATCCAACCATCTGGGTTTCCTAGAATTTAGATATGTCTCCTCAAATAAATACTTCATACTCATATTGTCTGTCTTCAGAAGGAATTTCGTTCCCATGAGGTAGTGCCTCCACATCTTCAAAGCGTGAATGATGGCAGCCAACTCAAGATCATGTGTGGGGTAGTTCTGCTCATGTTCTTTTAACTTTAATGATTCATAACATATCACATAATCATTCTGAAAGAGGAGTCCTCCGAGCCCTTCCTTGCTTGCATCCGTGCAAACAACGAAATCCCCATCGGGATTCACAATTCATAGTATCGGTGTGGTCATCAAAATATGCTTAATATTTTGAAAACTTTCCTCGCACTTTGTTGTCCATAAAAACTTATTTTCCTTCTTTTTTAAAGCAGTCATGAGACAAGATATTCTCGAGAATTTCTCAATGAACTTTCGATAATATCCAGCTGATCCCGAAAAGTACCTAATGTTGGTGACACTAGTAGGGGTAGGCCAATCTTCTATGGCTCTAATTTTTTTCGGGTCCTCAACTATCCTTGTCTCGGAGATGATGTGACCCAAGTATTGTATCTGTGGTTTAAAAAAAACACATTTACTAAACTTGGCATAGAGCTGTTGTTCTCGTAACACCTGTAGCATTATGCGAAGGTGTTCCTCGTGCTCCTCTTTACTCTTATAGTAAACTAGGATGTTTTCTATAAATACCAAAACAAATTTATGCATATATTTACTGAATATATGCTTTATCATACACATAACATTCATGGGTGAATTGGTCAACCCGAATGACATTAATACAAACTCATAGTGCCCGTACCTTGTACAAAATGAGGTTTTGTGAATATCTTCATCCCGAATCCATACTTGATGGTACCCAGATCACAGTTTGATATTTTAAAAGATCTTGGCTCCTCATACTCGATCGAACAAGTCAACAATCCTAGGGAGTGGGTATCCGTTCTTGATAGTCATTTTGTTAAGATGACAGTAATCGATGCACATCCGCATCGTACCATCCTTATTTTTCATGGAATGCATCGATGCTCTCCAAGGGGACACACTTGGTCAGATATATCCTTTCTCTATCAATTCTTGCAACTACATTTTGAGTTCCACCAAATCTGGTGCACTCATGGGGTAAGGGGATTTTGAAGCCAAAACTGATCTTGGTGTCAGTTCTATGGAAAATTCTATGTCTTGTTTCAGAGGTAATCCTAGGATCTCCTCAGGAAATACATCTTGAATTCTACAATAACTAGGAATTACTCTATTTATTATTCTCTCTCAGCCTTTATGTCTCGAATATTTACTGCAAACAACTTGCAGTCTTTCCTAATGCAATTCTTTGCTTGTAAGAAATATACATGCCTTACATAAACTTTCTTTGGTATGCCTTGAATCTTCACTTGATTCCTTGGCTATCTATTCGCAAGATCGACTTGTGTAAGCAATCAAGCATGACATGGCATTGTTCCATCCAGTGCATGCCGATAAGTATATCATATGATCCTAAAGGTAGGATGTTCAAGTTTACTTTCGTAGGAAAACCATTCAGGTTTACCTCACAATCTTTAACTATTTCTGAAACCTTTTGTTTCATACCTATGGCTAATTGTACCAGCCAAGGTTTATCATCTTTTACTTTTTTTAGTTTACACACATCAACAATTTTAGGCGATACATAGCTCCAGCAAGCACCGGGGTCAATCAGTATTGAAGTAGAAGTGTTCAAGATCTTCCCTTCTATCTCAATCATGGTAACCTGATGGTCTTCCTGTTGGCCATCCAAGGTTGCATAAATTCATAGTGTTCCAGCTATGTCCTCTACCATTGGTTCCTCTTGTAAGTTGTGTAGGACCTCATTGGTCTTGTTCTTACAATCTCAGGCATAGTGAGTGTTAGGATATTTAGACACTTAGGAGTTAGTTAAGATCAACTTGTGTTATATATCCGTTAGGTAAAAGTGTGTTTCTTTAGTATGCATTACTATGATTTTGTAAATATTCTAATCCGATATGTTCTAGACATAGAGTGATCCGACGGTTCAACTTCTCTTAGATCATACCTACCATTGATCTGTGTCTTGACACCCAATTGGTCTATCATCTCTATTTAAAGAGCATAGAGGGTCCTTGGCTAGTTGATCGATTATGAGAAGCTCATATAACTTTCTTTATTTTGCATAATAAATTGCTCCAAGTCGCTATTTGGCTGGGGCCGTGGATTGTTTCCCTCTCGAGGGTTTTAACCACGTGACAAACATCAGTGTGTTGATCTGTGATCTATTTGTGTGAAGTGGTTGCTTAAGGTGTTCGATCTTTTGGGAGTACCCTGTGTACTCAAACATGGTATCCGAGCTTTTATGAAGAGTTGCTTTTGGTTTTGATCAAGATCTAGAACCAGTGTTGCCGAAACTTTGAAAATGTTTCTAGTTATGGATTTTCTATGTATTTTTGGCCTATGGGAGCTATTCCATTATGTCTGGAGTGTCGTTTCCATTGAGAAATAGTTTTTGTTTCACCAAAAACCGTTTCTATTTGTTCCAGAAACACCAATTTTGGCAAATATGAAGGTATAATGTTACAGTGACGGATTTTTATTTATTTTTTAAATATCTCACATCTTATCAGTTTTATTTTTAGATATTTTTTTGTTTTAGTCTCGGACTGTTTCCTTCCCTAACCGTGTATGCTCTTTGTCATGCACCTTGCATGATTGCGATGAATCAGAAACAGTAAGGAAAAGTTTATTTTTTCTTGTCTTCTCGGCTACGTATTCTCTTTGCAGTGCACCTTGTTAGATCACGGCAAATCAGAAACAACGAGAAAATTGAAAACGTATACTTTTCGGGTAAGCTAACCAAGATCTAACCCCATTGTGTGGAAAACGTTTTTTTTGTTTTTGTTTTTCATTTTTTTTGTGATTTGCAAAGAAAAAAGGCAAGCACGGAGAATGACAGAGAAGAGTTGAAAACAAAAAAGGCCCCCTTCCTCTTTCCATTCTTTTACGTACCTTTTAAACTTAGCTCACTTGGTCCAAAGTTGCTTTATTCCTTAATAGGTCTTGAGTTCAAGTCTTATTAAGCTAATTTTTAGTGCATGCAATTTCTATTTTCAAGTTACTTTATTGTAAAAGTGCATCTCACATAAATAAAATAAAATAAAAATGAGTCACTTAAGTCTTTTAATTTATTGCCGCACTATTTAAAAGTAACATTATTGTAAAAGTGAACCTCACTAATTCTACAAAAGTGATTCACTTCAAAGCAACTTTATTGTAAAGTGATTGTCAATGGTTGATCTTGGGAAGAGGGGGGTTCTTTTTTTTTAGTTGGTCAAGTTAATATCTGCCACGTCACTATTGGGGACATCTTCAACATTTTCTTTGATAACGCATAACTTTATCATCCAAAATAAGTTTTCAGTGCCTTTTTTTTTATATTGTGTATTTTTTTAGCTCTTTGGAACCAGACAGTTAGTTTTTGTTTTTTTCAGCCATTATTTTACAATATGGCTATCCCTTGTGATATTATACTTACAAGTTTTAACTATTTCTCATGGAAATATCATATGGAGGATGTTCTATGAAGTAAGGGACTTTTCATGATAATGTCAGGGAAAGAAACAGAACCCACTGATGATGATAAGAAAATTAAATGGAAAAATCGATGTGATGAAGCTCGTGTATTGATTGGGATGCCAATCTCTACTGATTTGCGATTCCACATATCTGTAATTGATGAACCTGATAAAGCTTGGGAAAAGTTGGAATCTGTGTTTGGTAAACACAATGAAATTTAGGGTCATCAACTTGAGAATGAGTTACTTTCCTTGAATCCAAATGATTTTTCATGCATTCAAGACTATTTATCTAAGTATAAAACTCTTAGACTCTTATGTGCAGAATGCAAGATTAAGAAAGAAGACAAACAATGTATTTATCATATTATTTCCAAACTTGGACCTGCATATTCTATTTTTGTATCTACATTCTACTCCATGAAAGAATCCTTGACTACAGCTAGCTATCAAGAGCCTCGTCTTGAATCCTTTTGTGATTCCTTAATTAGAGAGCAATATAAGCTCATTCATCTTAGAATAATTCACAATGCAGATACATCTAGGAAAGCCTTATTGCCCCAATAGAAAGAAAAGTCCAAGCCTTCCAAGAAACATAATTTTCGCAATAATAATCCAAACAACAAGGGTCCCAAACCCTCTCAGTTAGCTCCTTCTTTAAAAAATGACAAAGGATCCAAGCAAAAAGGAAAGAAGACTGAGCATCATTGCAATTTTTGTGGGAAAGATAATCATGATGAATCTAAGTGTTTCAAGAAGATGGCAGTCTTGGAAGCAACAACGAAGAAGCACCACATCAACCTAGATTCGTCTTTAGAATCTAACTCTCATGGACATGCACTTTGTGCTTCTGGTTACTCTTATACTGCATCTTCTTCTTCTACTTCAAATGAATGGCTCATTGATTCTGGAGCATCTTATCATATGGCTAAGGATCAAGCCATATTTTCTACTATGCATGAATGTAACACCAAACAAATATTTGTTGGTGATGATAGATCTCTAAGTGTTGTAGGATCTGGAACAGTTCCAGTAGAAAATGGTCATTTCAGTGATGTACTATGTGTTCCAAAAATTTCCTGCAATTTGTGATCAGTCTATCAAATTACTCATTCAGGTGAAGGTAAAACTGTGACTTTTACACCTCACCAAGTTCTAATCAAGGATTTTAAAAATCCTCAAAATGTCCTTGCTGCTGGAATTGTTGATGATATTACCAAGTTGTACAAATTTAACAACTTTGGGTCATCACCTTTCCCTTCAGTTTTTGTTGCTCATAGTGATAACTTGAGCAAACTTTGGCATGAGCGATTTGGCCACTTAAATTATCGCTCGTTGCAAGAACTATGTAAAGACAATATGGTGACTGGTCTTCCAATGGTATCTTGCAAGGATGGTGTTTGTTCTAGTTGTGTACTCAAAAAACAACATCAGGACAGTTTCAACAAATGTTCCTCTTGGCACGCCTCAGTTCCTTTTGAGCTTGTGCATAGTGACTTGTGTGGTCCTCTTCCATCTGCTTCCTTTTGTGGTTTCAAATATTTCTTAACTTTCATTGATGACTACTCCAGACGCACTTGGGTTTACTTCCTAAAACTTAAGAGCGAATTATTTAACATGTTCTTGGCCTACAAGGCCCTTGTTGAAAAACAATCTGGTCTTCAAATTATTAAGTTAAGATCTGACAATGGAGGAGAAGATGTTAACAACAAGTTCACTACTTTCTACACTGAACAAGGAATCCAACAACAACACACTGTTCCATATACACCTCAACAAAATGGTGTAGCTAAATGGAAGAATCGTATTTTAAAATAAATGGCTAATTGTATGATCCAATCTAAGGGACTAAGTCTTCAATATTGGGCTGAGGCCATAAATTGTGCAAATTACATAGTTAATCGCACACCCACTAAATTTTTACAAGGTATAACACCGGAAGAAGCATGGAGTAAAATTAAATTAGATGTAAGTCACTTTCATGTGTTTGGTTGTGAAGCATGGGCTCACATTCCGAATGAAAAATGAAAAACATTGTAGCCTAAAAGTGAAAAGTGCATATTTGTTGGATATTCTGAAGATGTAAAAGGTTATAGACTTTTTCAGCCCCATTCACATGATATAATCATTAGAAGAGATGTTAAATTTGATGAAAATCTCTTGTCCTGTGAGCCTAACTTGGCAGGTGTGCCATCTTTGGCCTGCAAGCCTGATTCGATGATTGTGCCTTCTTCTTCTTCTTCCAACTTCCTTGACAGGTTTCCATCTCCAGTTTCTGATGATGACAGTGAGAATGAAAATCCGCCTCCACCTACTCATGTTCCTCCAATTGCACCAGCACCAATACTTCCTCGATGGGTCCATTCAACATGTGAAGCAGCTGGTGATCTTGCCGGTGATCCTAAAGATCAACATCAAACACGTTCTTAGTTTTAGCGAGCCTCTTCTCTTTTGGCTCAAGTTTTTGAGAATCATGATCCAGAAACTTTTGTAGAAGATTCAGGAAATCTAGATTGGGATGCAGCTATGGATGAAGAATATCGTTCCTTAATGGCGAACGATACTTGGGATCTTGTTCCTCTTCCAAAAGGAAGAAAACTTATCAGATGTAAATGGGTATATAGAACTAAGTATGCATCAGATGGAAGTGTTGAAAGACTTAAGGCAAGGTTAGTTTCCAAAGGTTTTTCCCAAGTTGAATGGATTGACTACAATGAAACCTTTTCCCCTGTAGAAAAAATGAACTCCATCCGCCTTGTTCTTTCCCTTGCATCCTTCCATAACTGGGAAGTCCATCAAATGGATGTCAAGTCTGCCTTCTTACATGGTGATTTACATGAGGAAATTTACATGGAACAATCTCCTGGATATGTTCAAAATAACTCTATCCTTGTTTGTCTCCTTAAGAAATCCTTATATGGCCTTAAGCAAGCTCCTAGAGCTTGGTATGCAAAAATAGAAAGCTTTCTCCTTTACACTGGTTTTTCTAGATGCCATTCTGACCCCAATGTCTATACCAAGAAAGTAGGAAACCATATCATCATACTTGTTCTTTATGTTGATGATCTTATCCTTACTGGTAGTGACCCTAAACTTATAACCCATGTGAAATCCTGTCTTAAGCAAAATTTTGAAATGTCAGACTTAGGACATTTGCATTATTTTCTTGGTCTCCAAGTCTTGCAAACCAGAGAAGGAATTTTTCTTTCCCAGTCTAAGTATGCTTGTGACCTTCTTTTTCTCTTCCACATGGAAGATTGTAAACCAGCCCATTCTCCCTTCCAGTTTGGATTCAAAATTTCTGCCACTTGTACTTCACCTAAAGTAGATATCACCTTGTATTGTCAGCTTGTTGGTAGTCTTTTATACTTGACTCATTCCTGTCCTGACCTTTCCTTTGCCATTGGTTGTGTTTCCCATTATATGCAAATTCCTCATGAAAGTCGCTAGAAAGCAGCAAAAAGAATACTTTGATATATTCGAGGCACAATTAAATTTGGGATTCATTACAGTACAGGGGGGAAACCTTTGTTGGTTGGTTTCACTAATTCAGGTTGGGCCGACGATCCTGATGATCGAAAGTCTACTATAGGTTATGTTTTCTATCTGGGATCTCGACCTGTCACTTGGTCTTTTAAGAAACAACAACCTCTTGCTCTTTCTTCAGCAGAAGCAGAATATCGAGCCACAATTAATGCCAGTCAGGAAGCTTTATGGCTTCGAAAGATCCTTTCAGAGTTTGGATTCGAGCAGTAGCAGCCTGCTCCACTTTGGTGCGACAATCAAAGTTCCATCAAACTTGCCAAAGATCCAGTTCTACATCACAACAAACACATTGAGATACACATGCACTTCATCAGAAATATTGTTCATGATAGTGTTATTGAAGTTCTCTATTTCCCTATAGATGATCAAGTTGCAAACATCTTCACCAAGTCTCTTACAGAAGTGAAGTTTTCTAAACTTTGGTCCATGTTAGGAGTTCAGGAATGTGTCCTTAAGAGGGGATATGCTCTAATGCCTCCTTCCTTCTCCTAATAGTGTCACTTTTGTAAATCCTTCAATCCTATCCCAAGTTGTTCTTAAGTGGGGATGTTAGGATATTTAGACACTTAGGAGTTAGTTAAGATCAACTTGTGTAATATATACATTAGGTAAAAGCGTGTTTCTTTAGTATGCATTTGTAAATATTCTAATGTGACTGTTATGATATGTTCTAGACATAGAGTGATCCAACAGTTCAACTTCTCTTAGATCATACCTACCATTGATCCATGGCTTAGCACCCGATTGGTCTATGATCTCTATTTAAAGAGCATAGAGGGTCCTTGGCTAGTTGATCAATTATGAGAAGCTCATGTAACTTTTTTCTTTTGCATAATAAATTGCTCCAAGTAGCTATTTTACTGGGGCTGTGGACTGTTTCCTTCTTGAGGGTTTTAACCACGTGAAAAACATCGGTGTGTAGATCTGTGATCTATTTGTGTAAAGTGGTTGCTCAAGGTGTTCGGTCTTTTGGGAGTACTGTGTGTACCCAAATAGTGAGGCCCTTGTCATTTCCAGCATTTAATTTGTAGTAGGGCAACATTGGCTTCCCCCATTTGCTGATGACATGTTAATATTTGGAGCTGGTATATATGGATTTGTACCCGATTTGTTGAATTTCTTATTGGTTGGAAAACTGTTGTTATTTTTTCTGTACGGTAGTGGGTTGAAACCCGGTTTTCGGTTTTTAGAGAAGTTCTTAGACTTATCTATGTTTCTTTTTAGGTTCTCTTTCCTCAGCTTCCCATGCTCATAGCAAAGCCTAGATTTGTGCAATGCCCTTTCCAAAGTTTTAGGCATGTCAAACTCAATCCTTTTTCGAAAGTTGGGAGGGAGAAATCCTAAATTCTATTGTATTTTACCTTCTCATCCTTGATGTATGGCACACAATGTAATAGATATAAAAATATGTTAATAAAATCATCCATAGTCATGGATCCCATACATAACTCATGAAACTCTTTCACTTTTTTGTCAAAGAATATTTTCGACATATATTTTTCTTGAAAAATCTTACCGTAAAATTACTCTAGTGTATTTCTCTTACCTCATCTTTCTTGGTATGCTTCAAGTCTCTCCACTATCTTGCTACTTTTCCATTTAAATTATAGGTGGCCAGTCGAGCCTTCATTTCACTAGAGTAGTTATGTACTCAAAAATATTTTCCCATACCCAACAGCCACCCTTCATCTTTCTCCCCCATGTTCACTTCTCCCTCATAGGTTGGGGCTCTTATTTTTACTTAACTCCCTGTGGAGATTGTCATCACTTCTTTGTTTCTTTCTGCATGGAGAAAGAGAGTCATCACTGGAAGGACTGTGATAATCTCCTTCTGGAGGTTCAGGGGTGTGTTCATCTTTTCCTTCTTCTCTTGGGCTATTGGCTTGTTTATGATAAGGTTCCTTCTTAAACATGTTCATGGAATGAGTGGGTTTTTCCTATGGGCTTCCTCCCGTCATGTTTGGCATTAATGCTTCATTAATTGCTTGTTGTTCCTTTATTTCATTCAGATTATCATCTTTGAAACTTTGTAAGTCCTCTTGAAGACTTTGTATGGTTTTCATCATATCAAAATTTGGTTCCACCATCAATTCTGCTTCCTGGGTGGGGGTATTCAACTTCCCTTGTCATATATTATCTTCTTCAGTGTTCATGATCCACACTAGTTCTTTTAGAATCCTGAAATTGCAAACTTTTAATAACAGGAAAAATTTCTGTTAGTTAAGAAAATTTAAAACATACTTTATTTTCCTTGCAACGAAGGTCTTGTACGCCCATTTGGTCTCTTAGTGTTGAAACTGGGCTCTGATACCACTTGTAATTTCCCCAAAAATTGAAAAAAAAAATTATTAGGCTAGTCAAAACTACCTATACTAGACATTATTGGAACTTGTGCGGAATGCGTCGTTCTTTATTTACTGTACTGTAAATTCATAAGTTGTTCTTACGTTCTTTTTTCATATTTCTTGATGCGTTTATTAATGTATTACTTACATTGTCATGATGTTGATTACTATGTGGATCTATGGTTGCGCATTGATGTGTATGTTAGATATTTGATTATGTACCTCATTGATTATAACATTTGATTACTGTTGTATACACAATGCTGACTTAACTTTGTTACTGGAAAAAGGCGTGGAGTGGTGGGACTAGTTTCCCTTGTGACCACCTGAGAGCTACTATTTTCTACTTGTCTGAACAGGCTTACTTAGTTCTTACAAACTAATGCATTTCTTTTACTTTGCATGCAGGTTCACTTAGCGTCAGAAAACTATTTATAAAATTTGAACATCCAAGTGGTCCATTTTGTCACTGACACTCTGTGATACAGACCTATCCTAGTGGCGATATGCTGGTTGTTTTAAATGATTCTTATACCAGGCTAGGCGGTTTACTAGCCTGTATTACATGAGTTGTTATTATTGTGCTTACGGACTCTGCGTTAGTGACTGGGTCACTAATGAATTTTATTGTTTATGTGACATTTATTTACTATGGTGTAAAGGCTTATAACGTTGTTCATGCTTTAACCTAGTCTTAGTGTATAGTTTTAATATATGGTTTGTAATAGTTGGAAAAGATATTTATATAAACCTTGGTATACAGTTTTCCATGGCATATTTCATATCGCATGGTCTCATTGCTTAAACCTTAGGAAAATCGATATACACTTGGGGTTTATGTATAATACGTTGATTTTGGAACAATGTTTAAATGGTGATATGAACTATACCATTATGGGTTTGGGAAAGGTTAATGGAGGCTAGGGTGGCGACTTAAATGCGCATGAGGAAAAGTGGCATCCCAACTTATGGATTGGCTCATTGATTTGGCTTGGTCATTTGCAGCCTAGCTGCTTGTGCTCTTCTCCTGCGTGGTTTAACAAGGTGAGACTAAGATGGATTATGCAGGTATGTGATGGTCTGGTTTAGCAGTAGTATTGTGTATGTCATATTGTTTATAGTGTGTACTCCTAATCATGGCTTGTCTTTGTGTGTGCAGGTTGTAGGGTATGAAAGGTTCGATGTCATGGGTTTCCCCGTATTTCAAAATCCATACCCAATACGTGTAAGCTCTATTTATAGAAGTTAAAAACTTTCCTCCTTCACATGGTGGTTGTGACTGAGTGTTGCACTCATTGGGGGTTTGAGTGTTTGGTTCTGGGTTTTCTAGAGTCTTCAGGATGGAACTAATGTATTCGAGGTTTTTGGTTTAAATATTGCTTTGTGTATTGTAAATGTGACTGGTTATTTCTTTGACAGTCTCTGCACAATGTATATATGTTTATATTTTTGACATGGTGGCAGCACCATTGCTTTGCAATGGTGTAGGGCCGAGTTTAACATGATTATGTAATTCTTATTGGTTTTTATAATGATTATGGTTATAAATATATGAAACATTTACATACTATGTCGATTTCAGGGTTATTATTCTTAATGGACTATGTGGAATTTGAAATCGTTGTTTGAGTTACTTGTGTGGATGAATTCATGATAGCGTTGTTGGCTTTGGGGCCATGCCATATATGGCATATATGTTCCTTCCATTGAAGCTATGATAGTGTATTAGATAGAGTTTTGATTTTTATGATTGAGCTGTGTATTTAGAATATAAAACCGTTTGTGGGTGAAACCCCTTCATTTGGTAGTCATCAATAATGGTAATTCGTTGACTGGTTTTAATGGATACTATGTTTGGGTTGTAAGAAAAAGGGCCGTAGCTTTGGAAGGACCCTTTAAAAGGATGTTGTGACTAAATGCATAACGTTGGCAGAGTTGTATCTTTTGGTATTTTTATTGAAGTGTTTGGATATGTCATAAGGCCGAGGGCCATGGTTATAGTGTGAAAATTATATGGGTCTTTCAACTACTATGTAGAGAGTTGAATTATTTATGTTACAGCCTGGGTTTATATTTATATGTAGTGTGTATTTTGATAGTTTTAAAGCTACATCGTGAGGACAAAATCCTATAGGATTTGTTCACGATGATTTGTAATTAAAACAGACCCTATAGGAATCGATCTTGGGTCATTTATGGTTTGTGAGGGTTTATAATTATATGAATGCAATTTGGGCTTAACACCCACATGAATCGATCATCTGACCTTTGTGTATTTATATTGATTCTTAAATGATTACTGTGCATAACATTATGGTTAATTTGATTAGGTTGGGTTTTACTTTATGGCATGCAATTCTTATAATGTGGTTTGTAGATGTTCTAAGGTTTGGTTTATTATGTTGATAGTTCTTTAATGCATATGATTTCATAGATGTTGGTTGTTAATATAAATATGTGGTTTGATTTTTAATGTGGAGCATTGAGAATGCACAAATCCTGGACCATTTAAGTGGTCTTGATACTTGGACTGTTGATTCGATTTATGAATACTTTGGTTAATGGAAAAATATATTTTTTAGCCTTGATTCTTGGTAGGAATATTTACAGACCCTGTGAGGTATTTGATGATTTTTATTTTCGCTTTAATACTAGAAATGATGACGTAATTACTGAGTTATGTTTGCTATATCAGTTAACTGTATTCTATATTTATGTTTTGTTTAAAACTAAATCTGAACTAGTCTTTTACTTCTAAACATAGCTCTTCTTGCAATATGAAATCTACCAGTAGAATTCATAGGTAATTAAACACATAGGCACTGTTAGAAAAATTCCTAGGGTTTAGGAAAACAAATCTCAAACTATGAAGAAATACAGAACTAAGTATTGCAGAAATAAACCATAATTATTTCTTAAACAATAATTAATTTATAGAAATAGGGTTTGTAAATAAAATGTAAACCCTTAAATATTTTCACAAGAAAACAATGGTAAACATAGGGTTAAAATTTAAACATAAACACTTGCATATTCTAACCGGAAATTATATTAGATAATGAATTGTAGGAAGCCAAGAACCTCATACCTGGAATGTGGAGTTGTTCCAATGTTTGAACGTTGCACACTCAATTACCTAGAATTATCAATTCATAGGAAAATTGGACTCTATATAGATGACCGAATCACTTGGGAGATACCACATTCCACCCAACGATGACGTGGAACCATTCTTGTTTTTAATCCAAACTCCCCGAGATGGTTCCAACATGCAAGTAGCTTATCGCTCCTAAGGTAGGGGTTTCCTAACTAGTATATCAGGTTTGGATCATTTCTCATTTTTCCTCTTAGGAAAATGTTCTCTGTTAGTGCCAGAAATTGTTCTCAGACTACAACAAGCCAACACAATCTTACTAAATAAAAATAAGTAAAACAGGTTTTTTAGGGTTTTTGGTTGTGCAGTTTGTAAACAAGAGGGTAAAAACTCATAAGGCTAATACAAACACTAAATCATGCAACAATGAAATACTGAGATGTATCATGTATGAAGTATAAACCAGAACAACGTAAGCACATTACTGAATTTCACCCACAGCTCACAAGAATTTCATAAGAAATAACATTAAACAAGAAATGAGTTTATAAACTGAGAGATTAAACCAATCAGAAATGAAACCAACAGATAAGATAAATGGGGCTTATAGTTTGCATATATACCATAATCAGTAATTCAAAATACATAAGAGTTTTTGAAACTTAGCTCTGTATAGTAGCTAAAAGCCTCCCCTTGCACAAAAATTCGAACCCTCTGTCTTTCTTCAGACTTACTTTTATCTTAGTTACCCAAAAATAGTTACATAACTGAAAAACTACTTTTTTTAGCCATACTACTGAATTACTTAACAAAATAGAGTCATACATATTAAACTAACTTCTTTACAAAAATTAACTAATAACCACTATCATTTAAAGCATTTTAAAAATATTTAGCAGCCTCTGCCAAAAGAGATATCCCTTCCAATGCTTGAGTCTTTCTTCGTGTTTTCTGATGGTCAACTTCTACGTCTTCGACTCTTTTTGAAAGCTCCTGATTTTGCTGTGTTATGTCTTGAATAGTTTGCTTTAAATCTGCACACAAACTTTGTGTCTGTATTTTCCTCTTCAAAGATTCCTTAGAGATGCAATTAACTCTTGATAATGGCTATTGACCTCCTCTAAATATTCTGTTAATCTTCTGTTAGCAGCTACTAACCCCTCATTTGTTTCATGCAGGTATTCTATCTGATACTTATATTGTTTGATGCTTCTCTGAAAATTTTCATTCTCTGAATCAATTCTTTTTCCTTCTGAGGCTGAATGCATTCCTTCTAGAATCCAAGGAATCTTCAATTTATTAAAGATCTCCTCATCCTCCTTTTGTTTCTCTTTCATAGCTATAGGAGCCTCTAGAGACTCATTAAATTCAAAACACCATTGAGCTGATGGTTCTGCAATCTTTTCTTCCTCTGCACAAATACTTGTCATGACTAAGTGCTGCTACATTGAATAATCTTGATAATGGTCTAAAACTAATTTCCTTCGAACCTCTTTTAACATCTCTAAGATTTTAGTTTCAGTTAAGGCTAACTTATCCTTTGAAATAACTTGTTTCTTACCTTTCATCTCTTTTACATATAAACCTTCATTCTCTTCTAACTCTTCTTGGGATGAAGAGTCTTCTATCAGTGTGATTTTCTTCTAAGATAACTTAGGGTTTAGCAACTTCTTCATGTTCAATCTCAATTTATTCTTGGGTCTGGTCTTAGGTCTCCAACCTACCCCAATCTCTCCCAACATGCTCAAAGTTTTTCCTTGGTGTTTTATGGATGCTAGCAGAATCACCTTTATTTTGATTCCTTGTGACATCAACTTTTCTTCAGACTATTCTTGTAAATCTTGTTTAGTGTCATCCCTAGATTCATCAATCAATGGACTTTTCTTATCTTCTGACTATACTCCTGTAGGAACTTGTTCCTATTCTAACAAACTTTCATCTACTCCCTAATCTACTTTTTCATGAAAGCTATCTTCTACATGATCTAAATCCTGCATTTGATCCTTTGCTATTTCATCTTCATCAACTTTGTTCTGTTGTTCATTTTCAGCATTTTCATCCTTTTTTGTAACAGACTTTCTCTGCACATTATCTTCTTCTATCTCGACTATGACCTTTTTCTTCAATTTCTTGACTAAATTCTATCCTTTGTTTAGCAATCTTTTCTTTGATTGGTCTTCTTGCTCAGATTGAAACCCATACCAAAATAGAAAATAGACCCAGGTCTTTTGCTTCTTTTGGATCACTGTACTTATGATTAACATTATCAGACCATGTTGAAATATGGAATGTTGAGTATGATCTTGATGCTTTTTTACTCTACTGGACATCTTTTGTAGACTCTTTAGGAAAATGAAAGGAAGGTTCATCTTCACTTCTTGACTTAGATGCTGCAAAAAACTGAAATGATATTTAAATATAAATGCATATCTTGCTTCACAAGTTACATAGATTTGCAGAATTTTAATGGTTCTCTCCACTTTGGTTTGAACTTATGAATATGTACTCCTTTACCCCAGTATGCAACAACATTTGGAAGCAAGTAATTCTCTGAATCAAAGGTAAAAGGTACCCTCTTGAACCAATATTCACCTTCATCAGGAATCCCTATAGCCTCTGCTATTAGCTCTCTAGTCAGCTCAATCTGTAGGGTGTCAAAAGTAACTATGTCATTATCCAATCCCTGTGCAAACTTATATGAAACTTCTATGTGATGTCCATCAATCTTCTCAAAATAGTTTAGCCATCCTGCTTCTGAAAATAACCTTGCACAGTCAGGGAAAGCTTGAACCTAAGACATATCTGAGGGTTCATCTCTGTTTGTTTTCCCACTCCTCTCCATTTTGGATAATTGATCTTAAAAGTGCTTCCTTCAGTAAAGAACTTAACACTATTCGAATATTTGCAAATTTAACAATCAATCATATGTTGAGAAAATTAAACCCTTGAGCTAAATTTTACTTCTCAAACTGATAAGTATTTTGACTCTACTGACAGAAAAGATTTGACATTGAGCAAAAGTTGAGTTTATGAACTAGCATTCTTAGTTAATCTCAATAACTAATCCTCTGTCAATGTGAACCCAAACTCATGGAACATGTCAATAATTCGCTTCATACCTGTCTGAATAATGGATTCGATTGCTAGAAATCTACTTTCTTGTTCTTCCCTGGTGTCCAATTTCATTCTTAATTCTATCTTTGGCTACCATGACAGTGCTAAACAATTACCATGCAAAACCCTAAATTTTCGACCTTCTTCAATATTCAATCATAAACTGCCACATCTTCCCATGATTTCTATGGTCTTCATGCATTCAAGAAATGCATAGCTCATCGTGCATAATCATTATCGTTCCACTACTATGTATCTGATAAATTCCAGACAACCGCAACTCACCCAAATGATTCCTTGCCTGATCTCACAACACTTGTCACAATGATTATTGTGGCTGAAACACATATCAAACTCATCGACATGCCTGAAAGACTTCTCCTATGCATGAATTTTGAAAATTTTGAGCCAATATCATGACTTTTCAAATAGCACAATTTTCTTGTAGTGCCCTTGTTTACCTTTTCTGAGCTTGCACTAAAGAATATTTGTTTTATGATTTTTTTAACCAAAAATCCAAACAAAGTGTTAATTTTTGGTAAATAACTTTAAATAAGGCCTTATGATATTTCTTTAGAACCTTTCAGAAATATATACATCCTATAAACCCATAAAAACCATGAAATTTACTAAGTAAAGCCAAAATTAAAAAGAAAACCTATTAAATCGACTATAAACATAAGCCTAAAAATCAAAATATTTTAAAAGAAACCAGGGTCAAAAGTAAAAAAAAAAAAGAAAAATCATATTTTTTAGACAATCAAATGGTTCAAAAATAGAAAACAAAAATAGGCTATAACATCTGGCTCCTGCTGTGGGATGAAGTCCTCCCTTTGAGGCTTCAAGAACCTATAGACTAGTGCCTTCTATAACTAAAACTGCCTGCTATTCTTCAAAACATCCATTGGGCTATGGAGTCTTTATTCAATCCTTCACACATCGATATATACAATGAAAATAAAATCTCTTTCTTTCAAAGACTATAAAAGTATTTGAGGAACCTTCCATTTATTGAATCAAATTGTAATCCCATTTCCAATGTAACCAGGCAAAAATTTCGTCAACCCACCAAAACTTGTTTCCCACTATGAATATATGTAAAATCAGAAATATGGAAAACATGAAGAGAAAATATCTAACAACATGTACTCACTTTCATCAAATGGTGTCTCTAAGATAACACATTTATAACTTAGTATTGACTCTAAATAATCTGCCACTGGATCATAAAAATTTCCGAAAGTTACCACTTCATGTTCTATGAAAAAGATAGGCTGTCCATAAGAATGTTTTGTTCTATGAATATCAACCAAACATTGGCGATAAAAGACATCAGGATCAGCATGAATTTGATCCTGAATTTTTTAGACAGTTTCATCAATAATGTCAACAAGCTGACTCCTCCTTTTCCACACTGTCTTCAAATTGATAACTATCATACCTTTGCTCTAGTTGTTCAAGGATAATGGACTGAATGCATTCCTAAATATGCTGATCAGATTGTGCCATATGACACACATCACACATTTCTAGGTCTTTCTTTTTAATTTCATTATCATATTTATCAAAAATTGGAGCATCTTCATAATGGTTTTGAACAACAGATTTATCATAACCATGAATATAAGAAACTTCTGATATAACATTAAAAATGTCAACAGCTTGACTTTCATCAATTTTAATATCAAAACAAAAAGGACTAGAATATAATTCATCACATAATTCTTGTCCTAGAACCCCAATGTCTTCATCATAACGAGGAGCATTTTGAGAAATTTCAAATGATGATGCTGAAGGTTCATGTTTTTCTTGATTACAAGGCTGATTTTTAACACAACAATGATTTCCAATAGTTTGTTGAAAAAGAGATTGATCTTCAACATGATTATCATTCAAATGATTATTAATACTATTGAAATCATTTTGAGAATATTCCAAAGTATCTTTGTTAATCTCATCACTAGAATAATCTTCAACCTGACTTAAAACAACAACTTGATTATCATAATGATCATGGAATTCTTCCTTGACAGCAGAATCTGAAAATTTTAGCTCTTCATCTTCAACAAATTCTAAAACAACCTCTTCATGATATGTTTTGAATCCTTGATTATACTTATCATCATGATTTTTTGAATCAAAAATTGTATTATAAAAATCAGCCTGCTCACAACAATCTTTAAAAAATAATTCAGCTGAGAACATATACTTACAATGTTTCCAAAAACATGTGTGGAATTCTTTCAGTGAGGAAATGCTAGGAACGGGAAGAGAAAAATACCATTCTCATGCATCTTGCTTGAGTGAATACATGAACATATTCATGTTGTATATTTAACTGAACCATATATTAATGAAATTTGATGAGGTGATCTAAAGTATTATCCTCTTCATTTTCTCTAAACCGTGGAAGACAATCTCCCCAAACATCCATAGTAGGTATTGGATTTGGAAAACCAAGAACATTGGAAAAATTGAAAGGTGCAAATCTTCGAGCCAGAATGGCTTCCATGGTCTTTGGCATCTGTATATTGAAATAGTGGAGTTTCAAATCGATTTATCAAGATAGATTTTTTTTTTCCTCCTCAAAAAGTGGAAAGGGTGACAGTAGGTCAAATTAATTAGGGCTACATAAAACTGGGGATGACTGTGATATCTTAATTTTCCTAGCTTCTTTCAGAATTTTCTCTGGGTCTGAGACACCCAGGTGCAATGGTGAACCAGGTCTACTTCTTGTCCCAACTCCCTTAGTAGCCAATGTGAACTGTTTGGTGAAATGTAGTCTTAACGATTTGCTAGTTTTGTTCACCTCTCAAAACTAGTTCAATGATGAATAACCTAGGGAAAATATGCTTGAGCATCATCCTGGAAATGATGCCAAATATCTTAGTGCCAGAAATTGTTCTTAGACTACTAAAGAACAATCCAACACAATATCAATAAATAAAAATAAGTAAAACATGCTGTTTAGGGTTTTTGGTTGTGTACTTTGTAAACAAGAGGATAAAAAATCATAAGGCTAAGACAAACACTAAATCATGCAACAATGAAATACTGAGATGTATCATATATGAAGTATAAACCAGAACAACATAAGCACATTACTAAATTTCAACCACAACTCACAAGAATTTCATGAGAAATAACATTAAACAAGAAATGAATTTATAAACTGACTGATTAAACCAATCGGAAATGAAACCAGTATATAAGATAAATAGGGCTTATAGTTTTCATATATACCATAATCATTAATTCAAAATACATAAGAGTTTCTAAAACTTAGCTCTGTATAATACCTAGAAGCCTCCCCCTGTACAAAAATTTGAACCCTCTGTCTTTCTTCAGTCTTACTTTTATCTTAGTTACCCAAAAACAATTACATAACTAAAAAATTTCTCTTTAGGTCATATACTGAATTACTTAACAAAATAGAGTCATACATATTAAACTAAATTCTTTACAAAAATTAACTAATAACCACTATCATTTAAAGCATTTTACAAATCTTTAGCAGCCTCTGCCAAAAGAGCTATCCCTTCCAATGCTTGAGTCTTTCTTCTTGTTTTCTGATGGTTAGCTTCTAGGTCTTCGATTCTTTCTGAAAACTCCTAATTTTGTTGTGTTATGTCTTGAACAATTTGCTTTAATTCTACACACAAACTTTGTGTCTATATTTTCCTCTTCAAAGCTTCCTTAGAGATGCAATTAATTGTTGATAATGGCTATTGAGATCCTGTAAATCTTCTCTTAATCTTTTGTTAGCAGCTACTAACCCCTCATTTGTTTCATACAGGTATTCTATCTGATACTTATATTGTTTGATGCTTCTCTGTAGATTTTCATTCTCTAAATCAATACATTTTCCTTCTGAGGCTGACTGCATTTCTTTTGGAATCCAAGGAATCTTCAATTTCTTAAGGATCCCCTCATCCTCCTCTTGCTGCTCTGTCATAGCTACAGGATCCCCTGGAGACTCATTAACTTCAAAACTGCATCGAGCTGATGGTTTTGCAATCTTTTCTTCCTCTACACAAAAAACTTGTCACGACTGAGTGCTACTTCATTGAATCATCTTGATGATGGTCTAAAACTACTTTCCTTCAAACCTCCTTTAACATCTATGAGATTTTAGTTTCAGTTAAGGCTGACTTATCCTTTGAAATAACTTGTTTCTTAACTTTCATCTCTTTTACATCTAAACCTTCATTCTCTTCTAACTCTTCTTGGGATGAAGAGTCTTCTATCACTGTGATTTTCTTCTGAGCTAACTTAGGGTTTAGCAACTTCTTCATGTTCAATCTCAATTAATTCTTGGGTCTGGTATTAGGTCTCCAACCTATCCCAATCTCTCTCAGCATGCTCAAAGTTTTTCGTTGGTGTTTTATGGATGCTAGCTGAACCACCTTTCTTTTGATTCCTTGTGACATAAACTTTTCTTTAGACTGTTCCTGTAAATCTTGTCCAGTGTCAGCCCTATATTCATCAATCAATGGACTTTTCTTATCTTCTGAATGTTCTAATGTAGGAACTTTTTTCTGTTCTAACAAACTTTCACCTACTCCCTGATCTACTTTTTCATGAAAGCTATCTTCTACATGATATAAATCCTGTATTTGATACTTTGATATTTCATCTTCATCAACTTTGTTCTGTTGTTCATTTTCATCATTTTCATCCTTTTGTGTCACAGACTTTCCTTGCACATTATCTTCTTCTATCTCTACTATGACCTTATTCTTCAATTTCTTGACTAAATTCTATGCTTTGTTTAGCAGTCTTTTCTTTGATTGGTCTTCTTGCTCAGATTGAAACCTAGACTAGAATAGAAAATAGTCCCAAGTCTTTTCCTTCTTTTGGAGCACTGTACTTATGATTAACTTTATTAGACCATGATGAAATATGGACTGTTGAGTATGATCTTGATGCTCTTTTACTCTGCTGGACATCTTTTGTAGACTCTTTAGGAAAAAGAAAGGAAGGTTCATCTTCTCTTCTTGATTTAGATGCTGCAAAAACTTGAAATGATATTTAAATACAAATGCATATCTTCCTTCACAAGTTACATAGATTTGCATAATTTTAATTGGTTCTTTCCACTCTAGTTTGAACTTCTGAATATGCACTCCTTTACCCCAGTCTGCAACAACATTTGAAAGCAAGTAAATCTATGAATCAAAGGTAAAAGGTACCTTATTGAATCAATATTTACCTTCATCAGGAATCCCTGTAGCCTCTGCTATTAGCTCTCTATTAAGCTCAATCTTTAGGGTGTCAAAAGTAACTATGTCATTGTCCAATCCTTGAGCAAACTTATATGAAACTTCTGTGTGATGTCCATCAATATTCTCAAAATAGTTTAGCCATCCTACTTCTGAAAATAACCTTGCATAGTGAGGGAAATCTTGAACCCAAGACATATCTGAGGGTTCATCTCTATTTGTTTTCCCACTCCTCTTCATTCTGGATAATTGATCTTAAAAGTGCTTCCTTCAATAAAGAACTTAACACTATTCGAATATTTGCAAATTTAACAGTCAATCATATGTTGAGAAAATTAAACCCTTGAGCTAAATTTTACTTCTCAAACTAATAAGTATTTCGACTCTACTGACAGAGAAGATTTGACATTGAGCAAAAATTGAGTTTATGAACTAGCATTTTTAGTTAATCTCAATAACTAATCCTCTGTCAATGTGAACCTAAAATCATGGAACATGTCAATAATTCACTTTATACCTTTCTGAATAATGGATTCGGTTGCTAGAAATATGCTTTCCTATTCTTCGTAGGTGTCCAATTTCATTCTTAAGTCTATCTCTGGCTGCCACGATAGTGCTAAACAGTTAGCCACCAAAATCCTAAATTTTCGACCTTCTTCAATATTCAATCACAAACTGCCACATCTTCCCACGACTTCTATGGTCTTCATGCATTCAAGAAATGCGTAGCTAATGGCAAATTTTCCTCATCATTGATAATCATTATCGTTCCACTACTATGTATCCCATAACCTCTAGACAACTGCAACTCACCGAAATGATTCCTTGCCTGATCTCACAACACTTGTCACAATGATTATTGTGGTTGAAACATGTATCAAACTCATCGACAGGTGTAAAATACTTCTCCTATGCGCGAATTTTGAAAATTTGAAGCCAAAATCATGACTTTTCAAATAGCACGATTTTCTTGTAGCGCCCTTATTTACCTTTTCTGAGCTTGCGCAACAAGAATATCGGTTTTATGATTTTTTTAACCAAAACTCTAAACAAAGTGTTAATTTTTGGTAAATAACTTTAAATAAGGCCTTATGATATTTCTTTAGAACCTTTTGGAAACATATACATCCTGTAAGCCCATAAAAACCATGTAATTTACTTAGTAAAGCAAAAATTAAAAAGAGAACATATTAAATTGACTATAAGCATAAGCCTAAAATCAAAATATTTTAAAAGAAACCAAGGTCAAAACTTTAAAACAATAAGAAAACTTATATTTTTAAGACAAGCAAATGGTTCAAAAATAGAAAAGAAAAACAGGCTATAACATCTGGCTCCTGCTACAGGATGAAGTCCTCCCTGTGAGGCTTCAAGACCCTGTAGACTAGTGGCTTCTGTAACTAAAATTGTCTGCTATTCTACAAAACATCCATTGGGATATGGATTCTTTATTCAATACTTCACATACCAATATATACAATGAAAATCAATTCTCTTTCTTTCAAAGACTATAAAAGTATTTGAGGAACCTTCCATTTACTGAATCAAATTATAATCCCATTTCCAATGTAACCAGGAAAAAAATTCATCAACCCACCAAAACTGTTTCCAACTCTGAATATATGTATAATAAAAAATATTGGAAAACATGAAGAGCAAAGATCTAACAACTTGTACTCACTTTCATCAAATGGTGTCTCTAAGATAACAGATTTATAACTTAGTATTGAATCTAAATAATCTGCCACTGGATCATAAAAATTTCCAAAAGTTACCACTTCCTGTTCTATGAAAAAGATAGGCTGTCCATAAGAATGTTTTGTTCTATGAATATCAACCAGACATTGGTGATAAAAGACATCAGGATTATATTGAATTTGCTCTGAATTTTTTTGGACAGTATCATCAATAATGTCAACAAGCTTAACCTCCTTTTCCACACTGTCTTCAAATGGATAACTATCATACCTTTGCTCTGATTGTTCAGGGATAATGGACTGAATGCATTCCTGAAGCTGCTGATCAGATTGTGCCATATCACACACATCACACATTTCTGGGTCTTTCTTTTTAATTTCTTCATCATATTTATAAAAAATTGGAGCATCTTCATAATGGTTTTGAACAACAGATTTATCATAACCATGAATATAAGAAACTTTTGATATAACGTTAAAAATGTCAATAGCCTAACTTTCATCAGTTTTAATATCAAAACAAAAAGGACTAGAATATAATTCATCACAAAATTCTTGTCCTGGAACCCCAATCTCTTCATCATAACGAGGAGCATTCTGAGAAATTTCAAATGATGACGCTGAAGGTTCATGTTTTTCTTCATTACAAGGCTGATTTTTAACATGACAATGATTTCCAATAGTTTGTTGAACAACAGATAGATCTTCAACAAGATTAGCATTCAAATGATTATTAATACTATTGAAATCATTTTGAGAATATTCCAAACCATCTCTCCTGATATCATCACTAGAATTATCTTCAACATGACTTAAAAAAACAACTTTATTATCGTAATGATCATGGAATTCTTCTTGACAGTAGAATCTGAAAATGTCACCTCTTCATCTTCAACAAATTCTGAAACTACAACTTCTTCATGATATGTTTTCAATCCTTAATTATACTTATCATCATGATTTTTTGAATTGAAAATTGTATTATAAAAATCATTCTGTTCACAACAATCTTTAAAAAAGAATTCATCTTAGAACATATACTTACAATGTTTCTGAAAACATGTGTGGAATTCTTTCAGTGAGGAAATGCTAGTAGCAGGAAGAGAAAAATACCATTCTTGTGCATCTTGCTAGAGTGAATACATGAACATATTCATGAGCACATCTTCATGTTGTATATTTAACGGAACCATATATTGATGAAATCTGATGAGGTGATCTGAAGGATTATCCTCTTTGCTTTCTCTAAACCGTGGAAGACAATCTCCCCAAACATCCATTGTAGGTACTGTATTTGGAAAACCTAGAACATCGAAAAAATTGAAAGGTCCAAACCTTCACGCAGAATGGCTTCCACGGTCTTCAACATCTACATCTTGAACCAATGGAGTTGCCAATCGATTTATAAAGATAGATTTTGTTTTTCCTCCTCAGAAAGTGGAAAGGGTGACATTAGGTCAAATTAATTAGGGCTACATAAAACTGGGGATGACTGTGATATCTTAATTTTCCTAGCTTCTTTCATAATTTTCTCTCGGTCTGAGACACCCAGGTGTAATGGTAAACTAGGTCAACTTCTTGTCCTAACTCCCTTAGTAGCCAATGTGAACTGTTTGGTGAAATGTAGTCTTAATGGTTTGTTGGTTTTGTTCACCTCTCAAAACCAGTTGAATGATGAATAACCAAAAGAAAGTATGCTTCACCTTCATCCCCAACAATGACACCAAAAATGTTAGCGCTAGAAATTGTTCTTAGACTACTAAAGAACAAGCCAACACAATCTCAATAAATAAAAATAAGTAAAACAGGTTTTTTAGTGTTTTTGGTTGTGCAGTTTGTAAACAAGAGGGTAAAAACTCATAAGGCCAAGACAAACACTAAATCATGCAACAATGAAATACTGAGATCTATCATATATGAAGTATAAACCAGAACAACATAAGCACATTACTGAATTTCACCCAGAGCTCACAAGCATTTCCTGAGAAATAACATTAAACAAGAAATGAATTTATAAACTAAATGATTAAACCAATCAGAAATGAAACTAGCAGATAAGATAAACAAGGCTTATAGTTTTCATATATACCATAATCAGTAATTCAAAATACATAAGAGTTTCTGAAAATTAGCTATGTATAGTATCTAAAAGCCTCCACTTGTACAAAAATTCAAACCCTCTGTCTTTCTTCAGTCTTACTTTTAGCTTAGTTACCCAAAAACAGTTACATAACTGAAAAAGTGCTTTTTAGGTCATACTACCAAATTACCTAACAAAATAGAGTCATACATATTAAACTAACTTCTTTACAAAAATTAACTAATAACCACTATCATTTAAAGCATTTTACAAATCCTTAGCAACCTCTGCCAAAAGAGCTATCCCTTCCAATGTTTGAGTCTTTCTTCTTGTTTCCTGATGGTTAGCTTCTAGGTCTTCGACTCTTTTTGAAAGCTCGTGATTTTTCTATGTTATGTCTTGAACAATTTTCTTTAATTATACACACAAACTTTGTGTCTATCTTGGGCCTCTTCAAAGCTTCCTTAGAGACTACAATTAACTCTTGATAATGGCTATTGAAGTCCTCTAAATCTTCTCTTAATCTTCTGTTAGCATCTACTAACCCCTCATTTGTTTCATGCTGGTATTCTATCTGATACTTATATTGTTTAATGCTTCTCTGTAAATTTTCATTCTCTTTATCAATACATTTTCCTTCCAAGGTTGAATGCATTCCTTCTGGAATCCAAGGAATCTTCAATTTCTTAAAGATCTCCTCATCCTCCTCTTGCTGCTCCGTCATAGCTACAGGAGCCCCGGGAGACTCATTAACTTCAAAATTGCATTGAGCTGATGGTTCTACAATATTTTCTTCCTCTTCACAAAAACTTGTCATGACTGAGTGCTGCTTCATTGAATCATCTTGATGATGGTCTAAAACTACTTTCCTTCGAACCTCTTTTAACATCTCTGAGATTTTAGTTTCGGTTAAGGCTAACTTATCCTTTGAAATAACTTGTTTCTTACCTTTCATCTCTTTTACATCTAAACCTTCATTCTCTTCTAACTCTTCTTGGGATGAAGATTCTTCTATCACTATAATTTTCTTCTAACCTAAATTAGGGTTTAGCAACTTCTTCATGTTCAATCTCAATTTATTCTTGTTTCTGGTCTTAGGTCTCCAACCTACCCCAATCTCTCCCAGCATGCTCAAAGTTTTTCCTTGGTGTTTTATGGATGCTAGCTGAACCACCCTTCTTTTAATTCCTTGTGACATCAATTTTTATTTAGACTGTTCCTGTAAATCTTGTTCAATGTCAGCCTTAGATTCATCAATCAATGGACTTTTCTTATCTTCTGATTGTACTCATGTAGGAACTTGTTCCTGTTCTAACAAACTTTCATCTACTCCCTGATCTACTTTTTCATGAAAGCTATCTTCTACATGATCTAAATCCTACATTTGATCCTTTGATATTTCATCTTCATCAACTTTGTTCTATTGTTCATTTTCAGCATTTTCATCCTTTTGTGTCACAAAATTTCCTTGCACATTAGCTTCTTCTACCTTGACTATGATCTTTTTCTTCAATTTCTTGACTAAATTTTGTCCTTTGTTTAGTTGCCTTTTCTTTGATTGGTCTTCTTTTTTAGATTGAAACGTAGACCAGAATAGAAAATAGTCCCAGGTCTTTTCCTTCTTTTGGAGCACTGTACTTATGATTAACTTTATCAGACCATGATGAAATATGGACTGTTAAGTATGATCTTGATGCTCTTTTACTCTGTTGGACATATTTTGCATACTCTTTAGGAAAAAGAAAGGAAGGTTCATCTTCGCTTCATGATTTAGATGCTACAAAAACCTGAAATGATATTTAAATACAAATGCATATCTTCCTTCACAGGTTACATAGCTTTGTAGAATTTTAATTGGTTCTCTCCACTCTGGTTTGAACTTCTAAATAAGCACTCCTTTAACCTAGTCTGCAACAACATTTTGAAGCAAGTAATTATGTGAATCAAAGGTAAAAGGTACCTTCTTGAACCAATATTAACCTTCATCAGGAATCCCTATAGGCTCTACTATTAGCTCTCTAGTGAGCTCAATCTTTAGGGTGTCAAAAGTGACTATGTCATTGTCCAATCCATGAGCAAACTTATATGAAAATTATGTGTGATGTCCATCAATCTTCTCAAAATAGTTTAGCCATCCTGCTTCTAAAAATAACCTTGCACAGTTAGGGAAATCTTGAACCCAAGACATATCTAAGGGTTCATTTCTGTTTGTTTTCACACTCCTCTTCATTCTGGATAATTGATCTTAAATGTGCTTCCTTCAATAAAGAACTTAACACTATTCGAATATTTGCAAATTTAATAGTCAATCATACGTTGAGAAAATTAAACCCTTGAGCTAAATCTTACTTCTCAAACTGATAAGTATTTCGACTCTACTGACAGAGAAGATTTGACATTGTGCAAAAATTGAGTTTATGAACTAGCATTCTTAGTTAATATCAATAACTAATCCTCTGTCAATGTGAACCCAAACTCATGGAGCATGTCAATAATTCACTTCATACCTGTCTGAATAATGGATTCGGTTGCTAGAAATCTACTTTCCTATTCTTCCCATGTGTCCATTTCATTATTAAGTCTATCTCTGGCTGCCATGACAGTGCTAAACAGTTACCCTACAAAACCCTAAATTGTTGACTTTCTTCAATCTTCAATCACAAACTACCAGGTCTTTCCATGACTTCTATGGTCTTCATGCATTCAAGAAATGCGTATCCAATGGTGAATTTTCCTCATCGTGCATAATCATTATCGTTCCACTACTATGTATCTCATAACCTCCAGACAACCGCAACTCACCCAAATGATTCCTTGCCTGATCTCACAACACTTGTCAGAATGATTATTGTGGATGAAACACGTATCAAACTCATAGACCAGTGTGAAAGACTTCTCCTATGCGCGTATTTTGAAAATTTTGAGCCAAAATCATGACTTTATAAATAGCCCAATTTTCTTGTAGCACCCTTGTTTACCTTTTCTGAGCTTGCGCTACAAGAATATCTGTTTGATGATTTTTTTAACCAAAACTCCAAACAAAGTGTTAATTTTTGGTAAATAAATTTAAATAAGGCCTTATGATATTTCTTTAGAACCTTTCAGAAATATATACATCCTATAAGCCCATAAAAGCCATGAAATTTACTACGTAAAGCCAAAATTAAAAATAAAACCTATTAAATAGACTATAAACTTAAGCCTAAAATCAAATTTTTAAAAGAAACCAAGGTCAAAAGTTTAAAACAATAAGAAAAATCATATTTTTAAGACAAGCAAATGGTTCAAAAATAGAAAACAAAAACAGGCTATAACATCTGGCTCCTGCTGGATCATAAAACTTTCCAAAAGTTACCACTTCCTTTTCTATGAGAAAGATAGGTTGTCCATAAGAATGTTTTGTTCTATGAATATCAACCAGACATTGGCGATAAAAGACATCAGGATCAGCATGAATTTGCTCTAGAACTTTTTGGACAGTATCATCAATAATGTCAACAAGATGAACCTCCTTTTCCACACTGCCTTCAAATGGATAACTATCATACCTTTGCTCCGGTTGTTCAAGGATAATGGACTGAATGCATTCCTGAATCCACTGATCAGATTGTGCCATATCACACACATCACACATTTCTAGGTCTTTCTTTTTAATTTCATCATCATATTTATCAAAAATTGGAGCATCTTCATAATGGTTTTGAACAACATATTGATCATAACCATGAATATAAGAAACTTCTGATATAATGTTAAAAATGTTAACAACCTGACTTTCATCAATTTTAATATCAAAACAAAAAGGACTAGAATATAATTCATCACAGAATTCTTGTCTTGGAACCACAATCTCTTCATCATAATGATGAGAATTCTGAGAAATTTCAAATGATGATGCTGGAGGTTCATGTTTTTCTTCATTACAAGGCTGATTTTTAACACAACAATGATTTCCAATAGTTTGTTGAACAAGAGACTGATCTTCAGCATGATTAGCATTCAAATGATTATTAATACTATTGAAATCATTCTGAGAATATTCCAAACTATCTCTACTGATCTCATCACTAGAATAATCTTCAACCTAACTTAAAACAACAACTTGATTGTCGTAATGATCATGGAATTATTCCTTGATAGCATAATCGAAAAATGTTACCTCTTCATCTTCAACAAATTCTAAAAACTACAACTTCTTCATGATATGTTTTGAATCCTTGATTATACTTATCATCATGATTTTTTAAATCAGAAATTGTATTATAAAAATCAGCCCGCTCACAACAATCTTTAAAAAGGAATTCAGTTGAGAACATATACTTACAATGTTTCCGAACACATGTGTGGAATTATTTCAGTCAGGAAATGCTAGTAGCGGGAAGAGAAAAATACCATTCTAGTGCATCTTGCTCGAGTGAATACATGAACATCTTCATGAGAACATCTTCATGTTGCATATTTAATTGAACCATATATTGATGAAATCTGATGAGGTGATCTGAAGGATTATCCTCTTTGCTTTCTCTAAACCCTGGAAGACAATATCCCCAAACATCCATAGTAGGTACTAGATTTGGAAAATCTGGAACATCAGAAAAATTGAAAGGTGCAAACCTTCGAGCTAGAATGGCTTCCATGGTCTTCGACATCTGCATCTTGAGCTAGTGGAGTCACCAATCGATTTATCAAGATAGATTTTTTTTCCTCCTTAGAAAGTGGAAAGGGTGACAGCAGGTCAAATTAATTAGGGCTACATAAAACTGGGGATGACTGTGCTATCTTAATTTTCCTAGATTCTTTCAGAATTTTCTCTGGGTATGAGACACCGAGGTGTAATGGTGAACTAGGTCTACTTCTTGTCCCAACTGTAACATCCCCGATCCCCCGATTAGTGAAGAGGACGCTACTATACATCAAAACATCTAGGGATCTAGCCCCATGAACATGAACATACATATATGTAATGCTAAAGCATGATACTTAAAACATCAAACATATTACGAGGCATAATCATTCATATACACAACGGAAGCAAAACATATCAATCAATACTCATGCATATATAGATCAACATTTAACATGTATATCATCATTCATCAATGGTAAACATAATTGTAGACACAAGTTAGGAAAGAATATTTATCTTAATAAGAACTTGTTTCGAAACCAGCTACGTCATTGCAACGCTCCACCCAACCATAGGCCCACATGCTCCTCAATCTCTCAGCAACGCTGCCACCCCCGAGCTGGGCATGATTACCCAAGGAATAAGAAACTAACAGGATTACACATAGCCAAGGATAACAACATGACAAGGGTACATAGTTCAGCCAAGCCAACACAGTTGGGTTTATCAAGCGAACAATAGATCAGCCAAGCCAACAAAGTTGGGTTTATCAGGCCATCTAGGAGCTAGGAAAGGATAAATGCCAAGTTGGTGAGCTCAGTGAAGAGTTACAGACACCAACACCAGAACCAGCCTGGCTTCTAAAACACCCACACACACCCAACACAAGTAAATTAGTCCCTTCTCTACAACGCAGTCCCTCAGACCCTGATCTCCCTTCTAGTGCTATTCAGGGGTTGTGGAGAAGAAAGTCAGCTCAGTAGATCTGTTTGTGTGGTTCTCAACCCACCAGGTTTATCAAGCACCTCAGGCCCTCATTCACCACTCCAATGAAGCCTGAGGACAAAACCATTGTATGCAAGCAACCAAACAGCCATTCAAGCTTTTACAGGGGAAAAAAACAATCGACCAGAACATAGGAACTCTCAGCAATTATTCAAGAAATACCACCACAAAAAGGGAAAACACATACAAGTAAAATGTGGGAAAATAGTAGCCCACAAATGACTATGAATCCACAACACCCGATCCTCAATGCAACCGCTGGAGAAATTGCACAGGCAAAAAATGGGGAAAGAACAACTCCCGACTATGCATGATGGACAAAGACGCAATCCACAAAACTATTGATGCCATTACAGCCACGATTCCGCGATGGAAATAACAAAACCATTATGTAGTCTGACAATGGTGGAAAAGGACACAAAACTTTGCGTGAACAATGGAACGAATTGATTCGCAAGCCAACAAAACTGTGAGGCAGAGGAAAACCATCTTTCTGCGTGAATAGAGAAGAAAACTCACATACTAGCAATCAACGTGAGAGAGGGAAGAAAAAAACCCAACAATGGAATGTGGAACCTTTTAACTCCACCCAACATGAGGGAAACGAACAGACTCTTGATCCCCATAATGGATAGACCATCCGCTACCCCAAGGCATGTCATGGAGAGAGTGTGAGAGTGGTGGTCTTCTACCAACCAATCGTTGCCCCCAACTAATAATGGAATAACTAAAGTGGTGGGGAGAAAAAGAGAGTGGTGACACATGGCTCTTCCCCCATGACTCAATGTTAAACATTCCCCTTCCTTATCCTTTGGAATCATGCCCCTTCTCAATTTAGTTGCAGTGAACATAGCTGGTTGGGTTATTTAATTAAAATGCAAATTTACATGATGCCACAATTTAGTACATGCCATATGTCCCGATATACCATCGGTGACCATTCCAATCCAAAACATAACATAACTAAATTAATGGTGGGGCCTTTGCCCTTAGCTCCTCACCATGATTATTTACAACATATGTATTAATGTAAACGGGGTCAAAACTGAGGTGTTACACCAACTCCCTTGGTAGCCAATGTGAATTGTTTGGTGAAATGTAGTCTTAACGATTTGTTGGTTTTGTTCACCTCTCAAAGCCAGTTGAATGATGAATAACCTAGGGAAAGTATGCTTCAGCCTCGTCCCCGGCAAAGCCGCCAAAGATGTTAGTGCCAGAAATTGTTCTCAGACTACTAAAGAACAAGCCAACACAATCTCAATAAATAAAAATAAGTAAAGCAGGTTTTTTAGGGTTTTTGGTTGTGCAGTTTGTAAACAAGAGGGTAAAAACTCACAAGGCTAAGACAAACACTAAATCATGCAATAATGAAATACTGAGATGTATCATATATGTACTATAAACAAGAACAACATAAGCACATTACTGAATTTCACCCACAACTCACAAGCATTTCATGAGAAATAACATTAAACAAGAAAAGAATTTATAAATTGAGTGATTAAACCAATTAGAAATTAAACGAGCAAATAAGATAAACATGGCTTATAGTTTTCATATATACCATAATCATTAATTCAAAATACATAAGAGTTTCTGAAACTTAGCTCTGTATAGTAGCTAAAAGCCTCCCCTTGTAGAAAAATTCGAACCCTCTGTCTTTCTTTAGCCTTACTTTTATCTTAGTTACCCAAAAACAGTTACATAACTTAAAAACTACTTTTTATGTCATACTACAGAATTACTTAACAAAATAGAGTCATACATATTAAACTAACTTCTTTACAAAAATTAACTAATAACCGCTATCATTTAAATCATTTTACAAAGCTTTAGTAGCCTCTGCCAAAAGAGCTATCCTTTCCAATGCTTGAGTCTTTCTTCTTGTTTTCTGATGCTCAGCTTCTAGGTCTTCGACTCTTTTTGAAAGCTCCTGATTTTGCTATGATATGTCTTGAATAGTTTTCTTTAATTCTGCACACAGACTTTGTGTCTGTCTTTTCCTCTTCAAAGCTTCCTTAGGGATTACAATTAACTCTTAATAATGGCTATTGACCTCCTCTAAATATTCTCTTAATCTTCTGTTAGCAGCTACTAACCCCTCATTTGTTTCATGTAGGTATTCTATCTGATACTTATATTGTTTGATGCTTCTCTGTAATTTTTCATTCTCTGAATCAATACATTTTCCTTCTGAGGCTGAATGCATTCCTTCTAGCATCCAAGGAATATTCAATTTCTTAAAGATCTCCTCATCCTCCTGTTGTTGATCTGTCATAGCTACAGGAGCCCCTCGACACTTATTAACTTCAAAACTGCATTGAGCTGATGGTTCTCCAATCTTTTCTTCCTCTATAAAAAAACTTGTCATGACTAAGTGCTGCTTTATTGAATCATCATGATGATGGTCTAAAACTACTTTCCTTCGAACCTCTTTTAACATCTCTGAGATTTTAGTTTCAGTTAAGGTTGACTTATCCTTTGAAATAACCTATTCCTTACATTTCATCTCTTTTACATATAAACCTTCATTCTCTTATAACTCTTCTTGGGATGAAAAGTCTTCTATCACTGTGATTTTCTTCTGAGCTAACTTAAGGTTTAGCAACTTCTTCATGTTCAATATCAATTTATTCTTGGGTCTGGTCTTAGGTCTCCAACCTACCCCAATCTCTCCCAGCATGATCAAAGTTTTTCCTTAGTGTTTTATGGATGCTAGCTGAACCACCTTTCTTTTGATTCCTTGTGACATCAACTTTTCTTCAGACTGTTCCTATAAATCTTATTCAGTGTCAGCCCTAGATTCATCAATCAATGGACTTTTCTTATTTTTTGACTGTACTCCTGTAGGAACTTGTTCCTGTTCTAACAAACTTTCATCTACTGCCCGATCTACTTTTTCATGAAAGATATCTTCTACATTATCTAAATCTTGCATTTGATCCTTTGATATTTCATCTTCATCAACTTTGTTCTATTGTTCATTTTCATCATTTTCATCCTTTTGTGTCACAGACTTTCCTTGCACATTATCTTCTTCTATTTTGACTATGACCTTTTTCTTCAATTTCTTGACTAAATTATGTCCTTTGTTCAGCTGCCTTTTCTTTGATTGGTCTTCTTTCTCATATTGAAACCCAGACCAGAATATAAAATAGTCCCAGGTCTTTTCCTTCTTTTGGAGCACTGTACTTATGATTAACTTTATCAGACCATTATTAAATATGGACTGTTGAGTATGATCTTGATGCTCTTTTACTCTGCTGGACATCTTTTGTAGACTCTTTAGGAAAAAGAAAGGAAGGTTCATCTTCACTTCATGATTTAAATGCTGCAAAAACCTGAAATGATATTTAAATACAAATGCATATCTTCCTTCACAAGTTACATAGATTTGCAGAATTTTAATTGGTTCTCTCCACTCTGGTTTGAACTTCTAAATATGCACTCCTTTACCCCAGTCTGCAAGAACATTTGGAAGCGAGTAATTGTATGATTCAAAGGTAAAAGGTACCTTCTTGAACCAATATTCACCTTCATCAGAAATCCCTGTAGCCTCTGCTATTAGCTCTCTAGTCAGCTCAAACTTTAGGGTGTCAAACGTAACTATGTCATTGTCCAATCCCTGAGCAAAATTATATGAAACTTATGTTTCATGTCCATCAATCTTCTCAAAATAGTTTAGCCATCCTACTTCTAAAAATAACCTTACACATTCAGGGAAACCTTGAACCCAAGACATATCTGAGGGTTCAGCTCTGTTTGTTTTCCCACTCGTCTTCATTCTAGATAATTGATCTTAAAAGTGCTTCCTTCAGTAAAGAACTTAACACTTTTAGAATATTTGCAAATTTAACAGTCAATCATATGTTGAGAAAATTAAACCCTTGAGCTAAATTTTACTTCTCAAACTGATAAGTATTTTGACTCTACTAACAGAGAAGATTTGACATTGAGCAAAAATTGAGTTTATGAACTAGCATTCTTAGTTAATCTCAATAACTAATTCTCTGTCAATGTGAACCCAAACTCATGGAACATGTAACACTCTGGTTTTGACCCCGTTGTATTAAACGTACAGGATGTATATATTGTAAATAATCATGGTGCAGAGCTAAAGGCCAAGGCCCCACCATCGATTGGTTATGCTATGTTTTGGGTTGAAATTGTCACCGATGGTATATCGGGGCATGCGGCATACACATCAAGTTTTGTCATCATGTAAATATACATATTTAATTAAATGAACCCAACCAGCTATGCTCACTGCAACCATAATGAAAAGGACATGATTTTTCCCAAGGATAAGGGGGGGAAGCTATCAAACCTTGAACCAATGGGGTAAGGAGACATGTGTCACCTTCCCTTGTCTTATCCAACTACCACCATTAAAAACTGATACTGTTAGTTGGGGCAGTTATGGCAGGGAGTGGAGTGTGGTAGGACAGTCATTCCTTGCCCATACGCACACTCCACTAGTGGATTGAACCTCACGATGGGCAGAAGAATGACTATGCCCCTCATTCCATCCTCTCCACTCTCTCCATGATAGAGCTGAAACACTCATGCACTTCTGACTATGCGATTCTCTCCATAGTCTGTTCATTCTCACACACATGCATCTTTCTGTTTAATCTCACATAGCTTGGAGGGTAGCCGCTTATCGGTTGTCATTCATGTTTTTCCATAGAGTGGAATCTGGTGTGTTTTCCCTTTATATTTTGGGGTCTTGTGCAAGTTTCCCTCACGCACAGGTTGGGAGAATGTATTTTCTTCCCCAGTGTGGTCTGTGTAAGCTTTCCTGGTGGCTTCGTTGCTCAAGACGGACTGTTTTTTTCCCCATGTTGTGAGTTGTGTTTATGTAGGAATATATTAAACCCACTCACAACTTAGGATAAAATAATTAATCATTATTTGATTAATTATTCACCCACTAGCTTAATTAGTTGGCATCCACTTGCACCTTAAAGTCAATACATGCCATCTATATCCTAGGAATGATTTATTTCCAATTTTGGGTTGATCTTGACCACCTTTTGACCATCCAGAATTAGTATACAGGACTTTACAGCAGATTCTGCTTTATTCTACTTTTTTATGAATAAGATAAAAGCTAGTCAACTAGGAAACTAGGAGCTTTTGTTTCCAACCCATACTCCATTAGTTTTTCTCCATTTTCTAGGATTATCATGTTATTTCCATCTCCTTGAAAACTCACTCATTCTTTTTCCAACTTGTGAGGTCCTTGATAGATTTAGTAAGTGCTTTATCCACCTATGGGGGTTTTGCTATATTTTGGTAAGTCAACCTTTTTGAGCTTTATGAGTTGTTTCCATACAATTCGATTTTCCTATGAGGGATGTACTATTTATGTACACTATTATTCATCATTATTCAATGGGAGGATACACACCAATATTCATCTCTTCATTCATGTGATTCAGTCTCTTTTCTTCTCTCTATTTTTTCTGTGTATGCTTGTGAGAATTCTTAGTAGCAAGATCTATTTCCTGTGCTTCTTCTTAGAATCATTGCTCATAGAATTGATATATTATTTATATAGTTTACTAATATGTTTTGGGACTATTGTAATTCACTTGGGAGTCGTTTTGGCCACGATAGGGCCAAGAACAACTCAGGAGTCGTTTTCCCTGTTTAAGTTGTAACTGCTGATTGATTGCATGCGTGCAATGGTTGGTCTTTGGACTGTGTTGGGAGAAGGGATGGGGGCTTGGGTTGCTTTATATACCTGGTGTGTTTGGAAACCACATAGACAGAGCTAGAGGGCTGGATTTCTTCTCCACAACCCCTAAATAGCACTGGAAGGGAAGTCAAGGCCTTAGGGACTGTGTAGCAGAGAAGGGACTGATTCCTTGTGTTGGGTGTGTGTGGGTGTCTTAGAAGTCAGGCCAGTTCTTGTGTAGGTGTTCCTAGCTCTGTAATGAGCTCACCAGCTTAGCATTTATCCTTTCCCAACTCCTAGATGGCCTAATAAACCTGACCATGTTGGCTTGGTTGTCTTGTTGATGGCCTGATAAACCAAACTGTGTTGGCTTGGCTATGTTTTATGTATCCTTGGCTATGTGTAAGCCTGCTTGTTCCTTATTCCTTGGAGAATCATTCCCAGATCGGGGGTGGTGGAATTTCTAAGAGAATAAGGAGCATGCTGGCCTATGGTTGGGTGGAACATTGCGGCGACGTAGCTGGTTGTGGAACGAGTTCTTGATAAGATAAGTAATCTTGTCTATTTTACTTCTAAAATCCTATTTATGGTTAATGATTATGATGAACATGTTGAATGCTTGTATGAATGTATTTTTTATTCCATTATATGATAAATAATCATGTATGCATGTTCTAGTTCAAAGCATTTTGTTTTAGCATTTCGACATTTTATGAATGTACATGTTCATGGGGCTCTTATCCCGAATGGTTAATGCTATGGTAGCATTCTCTTCCCCCGTCGGAGGGTCGAGGACATTACAGTGTGGTATCAGAGCTCATGTTGCAGCATGGGCCTGAATGAGCCATGAAAGATGCAGTGGTAGAGGCAGGATTTCTTTCTACCCAGCAGAGATCAGAAGTTTGTGACAGAAAACTTCCACAAAAATTTGTCTAAGTGTTTGAACTGTCAGTTCATTGGAACACTTGGTGGGAGGGACTTCCGATGTAGCGGAGAGCTAGGTGGAAGCACCTCCGACGAAGGACAGTTGGAAGAAAATTGTGGAAAATTTTCTAAGTTTTGTCGACCGTTGACGGAACTTAGTGGATGTGGGAGCCGTAGTTTCGGCAAAGATCAGCCGAAGACCACCAAAACACCGGCTCAATGTAGTGGAAGAAATGCATGATATTGACTTTCGGTGCCAATGAAGTATGTTGTTCAAATCGTTGATGGATGTCGATGGAAAATAGTTGATCGAGCACCTGCTATTGCAGATGGATAGAAAACTACACGCCCGACGGGTAAGGCCTCCGACCGCCGATGCCGTAAAGAAAGTTTAAAAAAATATATATAAAAAAGATTTTTCTAAGGCCCAAAATCATCGGCTATCGAAAGAAGATAGTGTTTCGTGCATTTGCCATTGTGGAATCCTAGAGCACTAGTCTTCCGACAGGAAGAAGCTCCGACTGCTGATCCGGGTCAAAAATCAATTCGCCAATCGAAAAACATTAATGGATTAGACTGCCGATCGGGAAAGGATCAAAGATGATGAGCCACCGTTGTAGCTACTGATCGAACTAACTTCCGATGCTTTAGTCTTCCACTCATCGATGCCGAGGTGTTAGTGGATTATGGAGCCGACAGAGTCAGTGGAAGATAGAGAAAGTTTTCACCAACAGAAGAAGAAAGTTTCAAAATTTGTCTAAGTGTTGAGGCCATCGGTGATCGGCGACAGTTAGCTGTTTGGATTGGATGAAGTTAGTGGATTGAACATCTGCTGTTGTGACTGCTTAGAAGACTAATCGTCCGATGCAATAACACAGCTAATCGCCGACAAAGAGGTGGTAATTTTTCATTTGGATCACTGCAATGACAGGAAGTATAGTGAATTGGTTCGTCGATGAATAGAAGATGGAAGAGTCGATTCCGTGGAAGACAAGGAAAGAGGAAAATTCAAATTTTCTCTAAGGCACGAGATCATCGAACATCGGGAAATGTTAGTGGATCGGATCGCTGATCGAAAAAAAATTTCAATGAAGGTGACTCACCGTTGCGTCTGCTTAGTCAACTAGCCCTTTGACGCTAGAACAACCAGTGCTTTCGACTGCCGATAGACTTACGGCTGCGGAAGACTTAAGGATAATAGTCATTAACATCGTCGATCGGAAGTCTAGATGTTTTCCCATGGAAATTGAAGTAAGAACACTTTCCTCCATTGCGGAAGCTGAGACGACTAACCACCCGATGCACAAGACACCCTACCGCCGATGCAGCACATGGGATGGTTTCACCGCTGATTAGGTTCAGAGAGTTGGATGCGGATCCGATACAGCGAAAGGAAATAGGTGAATAGTCCTCCACGTCGCCAATGCAGATTGAAAGTTTGGCGATTTTCTTGCTGAAACGCCAGAAAATTTGTGCGGAGGAGACATTATGAAGAGAAGGAAACTTTGGGTTTTTCGAAGTGGAAATTTTCTCAGCAAATTGTAACTGTTTTAGTATATTTTAGCGGACTGTCAGTGGATTACAGGGTTGAACACGGGGGAGAGGAAAATTCTGTGTTTTAGCATAATTGTTGTTTTATGAATTTCTAGAAGAAAAGTTAAGCAATTTTGATTATATCAATGTTATGCATGTAACGGTTGTGTTACTAACACGTTTGTAGAACATTAGATTACTTTCAAGAGCACTACTCCAGGAAGAACAGTGTGGTAAAGCTTGAGGTGGCTCAGTCATGAGAACCCATGATGGGTATGATGCTCAAGATTCTTACAAGCGAGCAGAAGATGCCATGGGAGAAAATTTCCGTAATGGGAATGATGACATTGAGTCCAATGGAAGGAGATTGCAGGGGACACCGTCCAAGGTTGCAGCCATCATGAGAAGCTTGATCAAAGCCTAGGAAGAGTAGCATCAGTTGAATGCTGCAATGTTGCAGAGTTTGACAGACTTGCAAAGAAATATAGACTCTGGATGAGGTACAGCAAGACCAGAAGGCAGTAAGAGTAGTACTAGGAGAAGGAGAAGGACTCCTAGTGGATCATCTGATTCTGAAGAATCCAGCGGGGATTCAATTCTTCTTCTCATAAAAGGAAAAGAAAGAGACACCATAGGGATCACTCTCAGGATGAATTTAAGAAAGCCAAACCTCCTACATTTGATGGTGAGGTAAAGACTGGACAAGAGGCTGAAGCTTGGCTTCTTGGGATAAAGAAGTACTTTCAAGTACATGATTATTCAGGAAACATGAAGGCAAGAGTTGCCATATTCAATCTGAATGGAAGGGCATCCATTTAGTGGGAACACTTCAAGCAAGTAAAGAGGATCAGTGAAAGGAGGATTAAGTGGAAACAGTTCAAGAAGTATTTCAAGCAGAAATACCTCTCTGACAGGTATTATGATGACAAGATTAAGGAGTTTCATGAGCTGAGATTGGGACAGCGGACCATGGAAGAATATGCAAATAAGTTTTTGGAGCTATTGAGGTATGTCTGGTACGACAGAGATGAAAAAGTGAAGGTCCAGCATTTTCTGAGTGGATTGCCTCAGTCTTACAAAGATAGAATTGAGTTTTATGAACCTAGAACTATTGAAGAAGCAATAAGGAAGGCTAAGTATTTCTATGAGCAAAGCAAAGGTAAGCCGGATTAGCATAAGGCATGGAAGGACAAGAAGAATGATAAGTTTGACCAAAGAAAGAAAGGTTTCAAACCTTCTAACTTCATGAATCAGCAAAAGCAACCATCTCAAGCTGTGAGTAAACCAGTTAGAGGGACAGGAGAAAATCCTAAGGATCCACAACAGAATAGAGGACCACTTCAATGTTGGAAATGTGGACGACCCCGCATGCGCCGAAATTGTCCACTTGAGAATGAGAGTGCAAGGCCAGCTTATAACATTCAAGAATCAGAAACAGTGGGTCAAGTAGCAAGGGCAGTCCCTAGGATTTATGCAGCACTGGAGGACCTCCAAGTAGATCATGAGTCAACTGTGGTTGAAGTAGCAGGTAATATTGTTGAGCAATCTATTTCTATTTTGATTGACCCTGATTCTACTCACAGTTACATTACTCCTAGAGTAGTGGAGCTTTGTGCTTTTAAGAAAGTAAAGCATAGGAAGTCTTGGTTAGTTCAGCTAGCCACTGGAACTAAGAGAAAGGTTAGTGAAGTGGTAGATAAATGTCCATTAGTCATGGATGGATTGGTCACTTGTGTAGATCTGAATGTTCTACCACTTGGTTCCTATGATGTTCTCATGGGAATGGATTGGTTAGAAGCTCACAGGGAGAAGCTTGATTATTATAATAAGACTTTCGAATGCATGAATGAGGAAGGGAACCTAGTAGTTGTGAAAGGTATTCCAAAGGTGATTTCAGTATGGCAGGTTTTAGCAATGTAGTTAAAGAAGTTCTGTAGGAAGGGTTGCCAGTTGTATGCATCCCATATTTTGGAGGCATCAGATGATGAAACTCCAAGGTTGGAGGACTATCAGGTGTTACAGGAATTCAGGGATGTGTTTCTTGATGAGATTCTAGGGCTTCCTCCAAAGAGGGACATTGACTTCACTATTGAACTTGTTCTAGGAGAAGCACCAGTGTCCAGGGCACCCTACAGGATGAGTACACTAGAGATGCTAGAATTGAAGATGAAACTACAAGAGTTGTTGGAAAAGAAGTATATCCGGCCGAGTGTGTCTCCTTGGGGAGCACCAGTTCTGTTTGTAAAGAAGAAAGATGGTACACTCAGATTGTATATCGATTACAGACAATTGAACAAGGTTATTGTGAAGAATAAATACCCTTTGCCTAGGATTGATGATCTCTTTAATCAAATGAGAGGAGCAAAGGTATTTTCCAAGATCGACTTGAGGTCTGGTTACCATCAGGTGAGAATCAAGGATGAAGACATCCATAAGAAAACCTTCAGAACAAGGTATGGACATTATGAGTTTGTAGTGGTACCATTTGGTCTCACAAATGCACCAGCTACATTTATGTGCCTTATGAATAGTGTCTTCAGCAGGTATTTGGACAAGTTTTTCCTTATTTTCCTTGATGACATTCTTGTTTATTCTAAGAATGAAGTGGAGCATGAAGAGCATTTGAGATTGACATTGAAATTGCTCAGGGAGCATCAGTTGTATGCAAAACTGAGCAAGTGTGACTTCTATAGAGATAGAATTCAGTATTTGGGTCACATTTTCTTAGAGGAGGGTATATCTGTGGACCTCGAAAATATTGAAGCCATTATGAATTATCCTACTCCAAGAAATGTGATAGATGTAATATCTTTTATGGGACTTGCAGGATACTACTAAAGATTCATTGAGGGATTCTCCAAAGTTGCACATGCCATTACTTCTTTCCGAAAGAACGGGATGAAGTTCGAATGGACATCGAGGTGTGAAGAAATTTTCCAGCAGTTGAAGAATCTTCTCACCAGTGCACCCGTATTGAAGGTTGCAGATCCAGAGAAAGACTTTGTGGTGTGTACTGATGCATGCAGACAAGGGCTTGGAGGATTCCTTATGCAAGACAACCATGTGATATGTTATGAGTCAAGAAAGCTGAAGTAGCATGAGAAGAACTATGCCACTCATGATCTAGAGCTTGTAGCCATAGTACATGCTCTCAAGATGTGGAGACATTACTTGATGGGTAGGAGATTTGAGCTCAGAACAGATCACCATGGATTGAAGTATTTGTTTGATCAGCCTACTCTGAATGCTAGGCAAGCAAGATGGCTGGAATTTTTATGTGAGTTTGATTTCGAAATCAAGCACACAAAAGGAAAAGAAAACAAGGTAGTTGATGCACTCAGTAGAAAGGTGCAAGAAATGCATGTGGCATCTCGTAGTATTTTCCAATCATATTTGAGGCAACAGATTGTTAGTCATGCTGCTGGAGATGAATTGTATGAGCAGGTAAAAGACAAATTGCAGCAGCAAGGTCTTGAGAAGAGGTATGAGGAATATAAATTGGAAGAAGATGGAATTCTGACTTATAAAGGTATAATTTATATTTCGAATGTAGTAGGTTTGAGGAGAGTTGTTATGGATGAAATCCATCAAGCTCCGTATTCTGGTCACCCAGGATATCAGAAGACAATTGCTACAGCCAGAAAGCAGTACTTTTGGACAAGAATGAAAAAGGACATGGTTGAATACATTTCAAGGTGCATGAAATGTCAGTAGGTAAAGGCTGAGCATCAACATCCAGCAGGTTTGTTGCATCTTTTTCCAGTTCCATAATGGAAATGGGAAGTTATTTCTATGGATTTTATTACAGGATTGCCGATGACTTGGAGACAACATGATTCCATCATGGTTGTGGTGGACAAGTTGACAAAGGCGGCGCATTTTATACTAGTTAAGTCTATGCATAAAACTAATGACATTGCAAAGATCTTCATGAAGGAGATTTTCAAATTGCATGGATTGCCTAAGGCAATAGTCTCTGACAGAGATGTCAAGTTCACTTCCAATTTTTGGAAGGGGTTGTTTGTAGATTTGGGTACAATGCTAAACTTCAGCACTACATACCATCCTCAGACAGATGGGCAGACAGAGAGAGTTAATCAGGTGCTTGAAGACATGCTTCACATGTACGTGATGGACAAACCAACCAAGTGGAAAGATTACTTACACTTGGTAGAGTTTTCTTATAACAATGGATAGCAGTCATCCTTGGGGATGAGTCCGTATGAAGCTTTGTATGGAAGAAGGTGTAGGACACCTATGACTTGGGATAATCCAATGAATAGGATTGTGCTTGGACCAGAATTGCTCAAGGAAATGGAGCAAGAGGTTGTAAATATCAGGCAGAATATGAAAGTAGCAAACAGACATAAAAGCTATGCAGATAAGCATAGGGTAAATAGGGAGTTCAGTGTTGGGGATCATGTTTACCTCAGAGTGAGGGAAAAGAAGAGTTCCTCGAAGCTTGGAATTTCCAAGATGTCACCGAGATACTGTGGTCCATTTGAAATGCTTGAGAGAATAGGGCCCGCTACATATAAACTTGCATTTCCTGCTAGCACTAGGGCTCATAATTTTTTTCATGTTTCTTTGCTTAAGAGATATGTACATGATCCTAACCATGTGATAAATTGGGATGTAAATCAGGTGGAACCCAAGGGAGAGTTCCGAATCGAGCCAATGCACATCCTCAACAGGAAAGTCACAATGCTCCGAAACCAAGCCATAGGGCAGGTAAAGGTGTAATGGGAGCACTACAGACCTGAAGAGGCTACATGGGAGCTGGAGGATGCCATGTGATTGGCACATCCATTTTTGTTCAATTCTAGGGAACACTGAGGTGATACTAGTGTAGCATCTTGTTCAATTTTGTAAAGCACTGAGGATAGTGCTATTGAAGGGGGAGGGGAATGTAACACCCCGATTTTCACCCCGTTGCATTAAATGTACAGGATGTATATATTGTAAATAATCATGGTGTGGAGCTAAAGGCCAAGGCCCCACCATTGATTGGTTATGCTATGTTTCAGGTTGAAATTGTCACCAATGGTATATCATGGCATGTGGCATACACATCAAGTTTTGTCATCATGTAAATATACATCTTTAATTAAATGAGCCCAACTAGCTATGCTCACTGCAACCATAATGAAAAGGGCATGATTTTTCCCAAGGATAAGGGGGGGAAGCTGTCAAAACTTGAACCAATGGGGGAGGGAGCCATGTGTCACTTTCCCTTGTCTTATCCAACTACCACCATTAAAAACTACTGCTGTTAGTTGGGGCAGTTATGGCTAGGAGTGGAGTGTGGCAGGACTGTCAGTCCTTGCCCACACGCACACTCCACCAGTGGATAGAACCTCATGATGGGTATAATAATAAATACGCCCCTCATTCCATCCTATCCACTCTCTCCACGACGGTGCTGAAACACTCACACACTTTCAACTACGCGATTCTCTCCATAGTCTGTTCATTCTCATGCATAGGCATCTTTCTGTTTGATCTCACGCAGCCTGGAGGGGAGCTGCTTATCGGTTGTCATTCACATTTTTCCATAGAGTGGAATCTAGTGTGTTTTCCCTCTGTATTTTGGGGTCTGGTGCAAGTTTCCCTCACGCACAGGTTGGGAGACTATATTTTCTTCCCCAATGTGGTCTGTGTAAGTTTTCCCAGTGGCTTCATTGCTCAGGACGAACTGTTGTTTTCCCCATGTTGTGAGTTGTGTTTACTGATACATTTTGGGACTGTTGTAATTCGCTTGGGAGTCGATTTGGCCATGATAGGGCCAAGAACGACTCAAGAGTCATTTTCCATGTTTAAGCTGTAATTGCTGATTGATTGCATGCATGCAATGGTGGGTCTTTGAACTGTGTTGGGAGCAGGGATGGGGGCTTGGGTTGCTTGATAAACCTGGTGTGTTTGGAAACCACACAGACAGAGCTAGAGGGATGGATTTCTTCTCCACAAACCTTGAATAGAACTGGAAGGGACGTCAGGGCCTGAGGGACTGTGTAGCAGAGAAGGGACTGATTCCTTGTGTTGGGTGTGTGTGGGTGTCTTAGAAGTCAGGCTAGTTCTAGTGTAGGTGTTCCTAGCTCTATAATGAGCTCACCAGCTTAGCATTTAGCCTTTCCCAACTCTTGGATGGCCTGATAAACCTGACCATGTTGGCTTGGCTATCTTGTTGATGGCCTGATAAACCCAACTGTGTTGGCTTAGCTGTGTTTTGTGTATCCTTGGCTATGTGTAAGCCTGGTTATTCCTTATTCCTTGGAGAATCATGCCCATCTCGGGGGTGGTAGCGTTGCTAAGAGATTAAGGAGCACACTAGCCTATGGTTGGGTGGAACATTGTAGCGACGTAGCTAGTTGCGGAACAAGTTCTTCATAAGATAAGTAATCTTGTCTATTTTACTTCTGCAATCCTATTTACGGTTAATGATTATGATGAACATTATGATTGCTTGTATGAACGTATGTTTGCTTCCGCTATATGATAAATAATCATGTATGCATGTTCTAGTTCAAAGCATTTTGTTTCATCATTTCAGCATTTTATGAATGTACATGTTCATGGGGCTCTTAGCCCAGATGGTTAATGCCATGGTAGCATCCTCTTCGCCCGTCGGAGGGTCCGGGACATTACAGAACATGTCAATAATTCACTTCATACCTGTCTAAATAATGGATTCAGTTGCTATAAATCTACTTTCCTATTCTTCCCAGGTGTCCAATTTCATTCTTAAGTTTATCTCTAGCTGCCATGATGGTGCTAAACAGTTACCCTACAAAACCCTAAATTGTTGACCTTCTTCAATCTTCAATCACAAATTGCTAGGTCTTCCCATGACTTCTATGGTCTTCATGCATTCAATAAATGAGTAGCTAATGGCGAATTTTCCTCATCATGCATAATCATTATCGTTCCACTACTCTATATCTCATAACCTCCAGACAACCGCAACTCACCCAAATGATTCCTTGCCTGATCTCACAACACTTGTCACAATGATTATTGTGGCTGAAACACGTATCAAAGTCATCAACAGGGGTGAAATACTTCTCCTATGCGCGAATTTTGAAAATTTCGAGCCAAAATCATGACTTTTCAAATAGCACAATATTCTTGTAGCACCCTTGTTTACCTTTTCTGAGCTTGCACTACAAGAATATCTGTTTTATGATTTTTTTAACCAAAACTCCAAACAAAGTGTTAATTTTTGGTAAATAACTTTAAATAAGGCCTTATGATATTTCTTTAGAACCTTTTAGAAATATATACATCCTATAAGCCCATAAAAACCATGAAATTTACTAAGTAAAGCCAAAATTAAAAAGAAAACCTATTAAATCGACTATAAACATAATCCTAAAATCAAAATATTTTAAAAGAAACCAAGGTCAAAAGTTCAAAACAATAAGAAAAATCATATTATTAAGACAAGCAAATGGTTCAAAAATAGAAAACAAAAATAGGCTATAGCATTCTCCAATAACTCTCTTGAGAATAATCAGGTAGAATAATGACTCATGACTCCAAAAATATGGAATAGATACTGAAGCCTCTCCTTGGCTTGGGAATTTATAGACAAACTTTTCATTCAAAGGGATATTTAAATCAAGAATCATTTGATTTCTTGATTCAACCCTTTTTATTTAATTTAGGTACTTTTAACTTATGAAATTTTAACTAGTTCCTAGTTGGACTTTTGTAGGTATTATACTATTTAATTTTTCTTTTAGTAATAATAATAATAGATGGAGATTTTCTTTCTTTTTTTCATTATTAATATTATTACTATGCTTACTCTTTATACATACCATGTATAAAATATATAAAAATATATTATTTGTTAACATTTGTCTTAGGGTATCACATATTGTGATCCCTAAACTTATGGCACTTTGTTCATTAAGGTCATGAGGTAGATGGTTAGGTCTACTAGAATAGGAAACTCTAAAAATACTTGCATATTGGATACCCTTTTATAACATGGTAGTTATTCAGTACTTGATGAGATACAGAAATTCAAAATTTTATTTAATCACTTATAAATAAGTCAGATGAGATCAATATTTTACTTGAGTCATTTTCACTTGGGAATCATTAATTATTTTCAGTAACTCCTAGCACTTATCCTTTCATGTACAAAATTTTACATTGGGTCAAAATTTCCTAATCACATTTTCCATATTCATTAGAGTTTGTCAAATTGATGCTAAGGGTCAAATGATTACCGAGGAAAATTACTAGTTTCCTAGGTTGGGGGTGGAAACTTTGGGATTTGGAATAGGAGGGACAATGAATAATGATTGAACGTTAGAATGGAATAAATATTTAATAAAGAAGCTAAATAAATAAATATAAGAGAAAATTGAAATGGCAATGGAGCAGGGAGACACATGGAGACTATGGGGCCCACACAAGCTAGAATTTATGTGCCACATGGCATCCTCCTCTTGCAATTTCGAATCCATGGGAAGCCTAAAGGTTCTTGGATGATTTAGAAGGATAATACATTAGGAATTATGAATCATAGGTTGAATTTTGATAAGAAATGTAACTTACATGGGAAAGGAAGAGTCATTTTGGACCTAGTGAGACACTTGGACTAGATTCTGTAGCTCTATGACAACAATGATGAAGATGATATGAAAACTATGAGAAAAATCAGACATCAAGGATAACATCTAACATATTTTAAATTTTAGGTCAAAATAGAGTATCCAAGAGATCTCTCATGTGGGTTGGAGAAGCCCAATAGGTTCCTACTCAACATGGGGGAAGATCGAAGGCTAGGAAAGGGAGGACACATGGAAAATATTGAGCCCACACCCAAATTTGAATTGGAATTAGTTTTTGGATGGATTGGGATCCTTATAAGTCTAATGATGTTTATAAAATATAGGAATAAACCAAGAGAACAACTTTTGTTCATTTGAGAAATTGTCATTTCTGAATTGTGAGAACTAGTGGATGACTAGTTTTCTTGCCTTGGCCAATTTTGAGGGTGAAATATTCCCATACAAGTTGGTGTTTATAGGGGCCACTCAGGTATTTCATGGATATTTAATAGTTTTTTATTTTCAGGTGTAAGCTATAAGGAAGCTCATGGTTCCTTTTATTGCAGCACTTTCTCTCAACCATTTCCATATTTTATTGCATATTCTTGGTTGTGGAGGGATTCTGCTTTGGGTGAGCTATTGATATCTTTTACAAAGATTATAATGCTAGTTATCTTATTTTATGATGTATATCCTCTGTATTTCATGTTCATAATAATCTCAGGTCGAAATACCCAAAATAATTCATGTAAAAATGTTGAACAATGAAGAAATAGTGCCATTTCCCCACTATCTTATTGTGAACCATTGTAATGCTGATGATTTCAAATTGGGAGAGAATTTTATTGTCCATTTATGAGTGTAATCAGTTAAATATGCTCTTTTATTCATTATTAGAAATTTTCAAGTCGAAATACCCAAGAGTTGTATGTCAAAATAATTTTTAATGAACAAACAATGACCATTTCCACTCTATTTTGATATATGCCATGGTAATGCTGATTATTTTGAATGGAGGAATGTGTATTTGATGAATGTATGATGTATGGACTGTTATTAATTTGTATTACAATTTACAATTTTCACGTTCATTACTTAATCATTGGAATCCATTTTACTCATTTTTATTGCATTGGAAGAAAATTTGGTGGATTTTCCGTAAGGGTCGAAATTGTGATTTGGGATCTGTTTTGGAAAGAGTCATAACAGGCTGTATAAAATGAACCATGATGCATATGAGACTTTTAAAAATTTCCTTACACATCCCCTACCTCTTTTTATAAATTTTAGTGACTTTGGGATCATTTGAGAAGCCATTTCCAACAATTACCCAAGGGGAATTGGAGCCCCAATTTGCTAGTAAAGACTCCTACTTTGAATAGAACATTAAAAAAGTTTTAAGAAGTAATTTTGAGGTCATAAAAAATCCCTGAACATAATATTCAATTTCTAATATCATTCATATACCTTCTGAGAAAATTTGGAAGCAATTGGGTCAATTTGGAGGTCTAGACGTCAAGACTAGTTAAGGTTGAAATTGGGGAAAAACTGGAAATTGGTCATTTAATAAAATTTCAAAAAGGGGACATTACAGTGGTATTAGAGCATGATCTTGGCACCTGATGTGGTCTGATATTTATGAGGAAAATAATGTAGGGACCACAATTATATATTGAAACCCAAAATTTCTTTTGTTGAAGAGCAAACAATGACTAGGGATGAAAGGGGAACTTCATATGATGGCGAGGAGAATATAAAATCCATTGAACCTATAATTGAAAACATGAAAAAGAATATTCTGAAATGATTTGAATTTTTTTCTATCCAAATTTGGAAAAAATATATTGATTTTAATAAAACCAAGGGGAAAAATGCTTCAGCTTGCTTGAAGGAGAAAAAGGAGGAGACCCATGAACCACCTAGTTCTGAAATAGGTGAAGTAGAATAAGTAGTACATGAAGAGGATTAAATTCACTCCCAAGTGACTTTGAAAAATATGAAGATACATCACATGAGTATGAATAATTTTCTATTGAAAATACTGAATATCATTTTGAGACACATTCTACCTTGGAAATGAAACAAAGAGCATCTAGTGATGGATGCTTGAACTATAAAGGAGTACCTACTAATGGGTGCTCACAACTCTATGTTGGTGATAGAGAGATCAGATTTCAAAATGTTTCTGCAAGCAAAATTTATAGTAAACATGAAAATTAATACCTTGTAGCAGTTGAAGAAGAAACAAGATCAACTTCCCCATCACCACTTGAGCTTCATGAAGTTGGCCCAAGGAAGAAGGAAGAAGATGAGGAGGTTCATTTGCAAGAGCCTCATTTTCTTGAAGGGTCTTTCAAGATGAATGAAAAGAAGATACAAGAGTCCCTTAGAATACTCCATGACACTCAAGAATTAGTGTCAAATTCTTGTTGGAGAGCTGATTCATTGGAGGAAACATCCTTCATTGAAGACATGGATAAGATTCAAAGAGCAATGTGCCACATCAAAGGTAATTTCATGTATTTGATTTTTGATAGAAAACATTTTTTTGAGCTTAATGAATTGTTACATGATGTGTACTTTAATAATAATGAGGATAATCACAAGCTCACAATTCAAATGAGCAACTTCTTGAAAAGTTACAAGATACTCGTTTTTCTTCCTATGTTTCAGATTGTCAAATGGAAGATTGTTTGGAGGATTCTCATGACATGGTGGATCATGAGAAATGTATAAATTTGAATGTGCTTGATGTGTTTGAATATGAACTTGAAGAGATCCCAACACTTGATGTGGTGGAAGAGGAACTTGAATTGTCTCTTGATGAAGGTTATGCAATTTTTAAAGAAGAGCATGATTCCTCTACATTGCAACCAATCTATGACAAAGATTTCACACTTTTGAAGGAGCTGCATGATACTACCCATATGGATACTTCCCATGATGAAAATTATACACTTTTTGATCATTTGGGTGAGTTAGTTCATTCTCCTACATCCTACAATTCCATTTTTTGCAGCATGAGCCTCAATGAAGTATGGGTGAAAGGGTTCTTTTTGTTGGTGCCACATGAGGAGTATGGAACTCCTAGATTTGTTTTTTATGATGAAATGGTTAGAGAAAATTATTATCTACATTTTAGAAGAATCCTTTGTTACTTTATGATCATGCACATCTACATGGATGCACCTATGATATGCATTTGAGTCAATTGAAGACTCATGGTTTCTCTTGCTCAACACTTGGTTCATTTGATGTTGGAGGAACTTCATCCAACACTGGGGTGAATATATTTATGATTGGAGAACATTTTTGTTTCTAGACACATAATATGTTATATATTTATTATTCTCTCATTCATGGATGTACAGGTGAGACTTCTTTGAATCATTTGAAGTCTCCTTGTTTCTCTTGCTCATTATTTGGTTCAGATTTTAGTGGAGATTTTTCATTCACTTCTTGGATGAAAGAATACATGGCTGAGTATTTTGATGCATATCACATCATTTTGGAGCAGAATTATAGGACATGGGATCCTAACCTATGTAATTGGAGCATATTTTATTGGTCACTTGAATCTTGTATGCACTTGGCAAATGGTGGTCTACTTACTTGGAGGTATAAGCACTTTCATGATTTTTTGATGAGGCACTTCCTTGATGTACATTTTTATTATGTTATTATGTTCTTTGATGATATATATTATGTACTCATGATGTTTGGAGGAATTCATACAAGAAAATGGGATCTCATAATTCTCTTTCCATGGTATGGGTTGGAGAGCACTCTTAATTGTTGGAGTGCAATACAAGCAATGGGACCCTGGGATATTTTTGTCCCATTGATTTCAATTTTTGGGGGAAACAAGAAGTAGGGGAGATGAATTCTCAACTTAATAAAGTGAATTTAATCAGATTAGTGTAGCAGAAAGCATGGTGGTTCCTCTCTCAAATATTCATGGAATCTCAAAGACTCAAAGTTGGGAAACTCAGTGGCAATTTTAAAGAATCATACAGAAAGCGGGTTCTTCAACACCCATGTTTCAAATTGCTTGAGGACAAGAAATATTGGGAAGGGAGGATTTGTAATGTCCCAAATTTTTCATTGGGTCACAATGGCCTAATCACATTTTCCATATTCATTAGAGTTTTTCAAATTGATACTAAGGGTCAAATAATTGCCAAGGAGAAAAATTACTAGTTTCCTAGGTTGGGGGTGGGGGCTTTGGGATTTGGAATAAAGGGGAAAATGAATGATGTTTGAACATTATAATGGAATAAATAGTTAAAAAAGAAGATAAATAAATAAATACAAGATAAAATTGAAGTTGAAATGGAGCATGGAGACACATGGAGACTATGGGGCCCACACAAGCTAGAATTTATGTGCCACATGGAATCCTCCTCTTGCAATTTTGAATCAATGGAAAGCCTAAGGTTCTTGGATGATTTTAAGGATAATACACTAGGAATTATGCATCATAGGTATAATTTGGGAAGAAATTTAACTTACATGGAAAAGGAAGAGTCATTTGGGAGCTAGTGAGACACTTGGACTAGATTCCTTAGCTCTATGACAACAATGATGAAGATTCTATGACACCTATGACAAAAATCAGATCTCAAGTCTAAAATTTGACATATCTGACATTTCAGGTCGAAATAGAACATCCAAGAGAGATATCATGTGATTTGGAGAATCCCAATGGGTTCCTACTCAAATTGGGGGAAAATGGAAGGCTAGGAAAGGGAGGACACATGGAAAATCTTGAGCCCACACCCAAATTAAAATTCGATTGAGTTTGTGGATGGATTGGGATCCTTATAAGGCTAAGTATGTTTATAAAATAAAATAATAAACCAATAGAATAATTTTTTTTCATTTGAGAAATTTCCATTTGTGAATTGTGAGAGCTAGTGGATGACTAGTTTTCTTGCCTTGACCAATTTCGAGGGAGAAAGATTCCCATCCAAGTTGGTGTTTGGAGATGCCACTCAAGTATTTCATGGAGATTTAATGGTGTTTTATTTACAAGTGTAAGATACAAGGAATCTCATGGTTCCTTCTATTGCAGTACTTTCTCTCAACCATTTCTCGTTTTTATTACATATTCTTGCTCATGGAGGGACTATGCTTTGGGTGAGATATTGATATATTTGGGGAGGATTATAATTCCAATTATATTATTTTCTGATTCATATGCTCTATATTTCACATTCAAAACAATATTAGGTCTAAATACCCAAAATAATGCATGTAAAAATGTTGAACAATGAAAAAATAGTGCCATTTCCCCACTATCTTGTTGTGATGCATTGTAATGCTGATGATTTCGAATTGGGAGAGAATTTTATTGTCCATTTATGATTGAAATAATTTAAATATTATATTTTATTAATTATTAAAAATTTTCAATTTTAAATACCCAATATTTGTATGTCAAATTGATTTTTAATGACCAAACAATGACCATTTCCACTCTATTTTGATATATGCCATGGTAATGCTGATTATTTCGAATGGAGGAATGTCTATATGATAAAATTATGATGGATGAAATTTAATTAATGTGTATTACAAGTTTCATGTTCATTACTTAAGCATTGGAATCCATTTTACTCATTTGTATTGCATTGGGAGAAGATTTGGTGCATTTTCCCCAAGGGTTGAAATTGTGATTTGGGAGCTGTTTTGGAAAGAGTCGTAAGAGCCTATATAAAATGAAACATGATGCATATGAGAATTTTAAAATTTCACTTACACATCCCCTTCCTCTAATCATAAATTCGAGTGACTTTGGGATCATTTGAGAAGTCATTTCCAGCAATTACCCAGGGGGAATTGGAGCCCCAATTTGCTAGTAAAGACTCCTATTTCGAACAGAAAATTAAACAAGTTTGAAGAAGTAATTTGGGGGTCATAAAAAATCCATGAACATCATATTTAATTTCTAATATCATTCATATACCTTCTGTGAAAATTTGGGAGCAATTCGGTTAGTTTGGAGGTCTAAACATCAAAACTAGTTAAGGTCGAAATTGGGGAAAAAGTGGAAAATTAGTCATTTAATAAAAATTTAAAAGGGGAAATTACATATCAAGATCTCATACTGAAGGCTATAAACAAGGATTTAGTGCAATTCCAAAACTCCTCGCTCAACACTAATGATAGGATGTACTTGTAGGATACACCGAGGGATACAATGGCCAAGGATCCGATGTTCCAGAGCTTATGCTCGACATCAACATGGAAGGATCCAGGGCTTATGCCCAACACTTCCAATTTTAATTTTCATGTGTTCTAGAGCTTCATGCTCAACAAAAATGTCTCAAAAATCATGCGCTCCAGATCTTCTCACTCAACACAAATATAAGTACCCATGTGCTCCAGAGCTCCTCGCTCAACACAAAACATCAAATCAATCATGTGCTTTAGGGTCCATGCCGAACACAAGAAAACATATATATATATATATATATATATATACACACACACACACACACACACACACACACACACACACATATATATATATATATACATACACATACACATACACACACACACACACACACACACACACACACACACACATATATATATATATATACATACACATACACATACACATACACATACACATACATACATACATACATACATACATACATACATATATATCATAGGCAATTGGCTTATTCCCAATATATCAAACAAATCATCATGTTCATATGCAGTGGGGTATTTGACCGAGTATATCAAAATAAAACATCAAGGTAACAACATAATCAATGGGGTTCATGCCCATAAGTGTTGGGTCCAAAATTTGGGATATTACATTACTCCACCCAGCATAAACACCCAAGATCCCAAAACCACACAGACAACTAGAAGAAGAGCCAAATGAATCACATAAATGACCAGACCAACGTATGAGGCTCATTTCCCATGCTTTCCAATGAGTCATAAATGTTCCACCTAGTCCTCCATCATCCACAAAATCCATACCCACATCTCCATAGTTAACATTGTGACGATTTCGAATAGTCCACCACCCTAGCACAAGAACCCTAGCTAAACCCTCCATTGCAACGTTAAGCCATAGTTTTATGGAATATGAAATATGACATAAAATGTTTATACATAACCCATATTTTTTACAAGAACTTATCACAAAGTTTTCCATGACATATAAATTAAGTCTTAAACCCTAGGCTTTATACCTTAAACAAATTACATGTTATAAATTGAATATTAAGTGGATAAGATATCATAGCCTCATAACATAATAATAATGACGTCCATAAAGACTTAGGTCACACACTTTCAACTCTGCGTAAACATAGAAAGTAGGAACAACTAGGTTGGGACTTTAGTCCTTGTATCCTTAGTATGAATAGGATAGTGAAAAATAGTTATCATGTTGTAGGATTTTGTTACTTTTCACTGTCGTAAATAGATTCCACCGACAAGATATCCTGCACAAAAGAGGAAGTCTGCATTAGTTTGCAATGAACTAAGTAAGTCCCGTAAAATCAAGAGGAACCTTTTTTACCTCTCCGAGTGGTCTCTCAAGGGATACAAACCCTGCCACTCCATCCCTTGACAATTAAAGGAAAATAAGAAATTTTAATAAATAAAACTATAAATAGAATACCAGACAAATAAATAGAAAGTAAGACATATCTGAAGTAGTATATGCAAATGTATGTTAACATTAAACACCATCTAAGTAATCATATAACAAATCCAAGTAACTTAACCATAGCACATAACCATATCAACAGTACATAGGAAAATACATAAAGATGGAAAGACAACTTGTGACACTTAGATCTAGTAAACAATGACAGACATATTCCAGAAAATATAAATTAATGTCCATACTAGGTAGCATTTAACTAGCCTACAATTTTTGTTTTTGAATTTTGGGGTCATTAGAAGTGTTATCAGATCCAAGTTTCAACACTAAGAGACCTAATGGGTGTTCCAAACATTCGTTGCAGAAAATAAATTATGTTTTTGAAATTTTGTTAACTAACAGAAAATTTATTCTTGTTAAAAATTTTACATAGTAGGATTCAAAGAACAGTTCAAATCATGAACACGGAAGAAGAAAATAGCCGACAAGGAAAAATTAATACCCCCACATTGGAAGAAGAATTGGTGGTTGAATTGAATTCTGATATACTGAAAACGATACATAGTATGCAAGCATACTTACAGAGTTTCAAAGATAATAATATGAATGAAAGAAAAGAATAACAAGCAACTAATGAAGCTTTACTACAGAAAATGACAAAATAAATCCCACATGGACAACCCACTCATTCAACCAACAATTTTAAGAGAGAGTTTTATCATAAACGATCTAGCAGCCCGAAGGAAGAAGGAAAAGAAGAACACACCCCTGAACCTCCAAAAAGAGATTATCACAGTCTTTCTAGTGATAATTCCCTTTCTCCATGTAGAAAGAAACAAAAGAATGATGCCAACCTCCAAGGAGAGTTTAGAAATATAAGAGCTTTAGCCTATGAATGAGAGATGAACACCGAGGAAAACACTGAAGAATGGATTCTCGATATGAGAAAATACTTTCGAGTGCACAACTACTCTAGTGAGATGAAAGCTCGTCTAGCCATCTATAATTTAAATGGAAAAGCAACTAGATGGTGGGGATACCTAAAGCATACCAAGAAAGTGGAGGTAAAAGAAATATGATGGAGTAAATTTCACAAAAAATTTCAGGAAAAATACATGTCTAAAAGATTCCTCAACAGGAAGGTGAAATAATTTCACGAGTTAATAATGGGTTCCATGACCATGGATGCTTTCATCAACAGATTTTTGGATTTGTTACACTACGTACCTTATATAAAGGATGATAAAGTGAAAATACAACAATTTTTAGCATGTATTCCTCCCAAGTTTTGAGAGAGAATTTAATTTGACATGCCTAAGACTTTGGATACTACCCTACACAAATCTAGGATTTTCTATGAGCATGGATAGCTATGGCAAGAAAAGATCAACATAAGAAGAGACAAGTTTAGGTTGTTCTTAGACAACCGCAAATTGGGTTTCAAACCACCTCACAGAAAACATAACAACAGTTTTCCATCCAATAAGAACTTCAACAAGGCAGGTACAAAGCCATATGTACCAGCTCCAAATGGTAACAAATTGACAGCAAATGGGGGAGCTAGTGTTTCCTTGCTGCAAATCAAATGCTAGAAATTCCAAGGGCCCCATTATCCCCGAGAATGTAAGAACAAGACCAATGAGGTCTTTCAAAATTTACAGGAAGAACCAACGGTAGAGGACAGAGTTGGAACACTTAGGATTTATGCAGCCTTGGATGGTCGACAGGAAGGCCATCAAGCTACTATGGTTGAAATATAATGTTTCCAACACTTCTATTTCAATATTGATTGACCCCAGTGCTTGCCAAAGTTATGTATCACCTAAAATTGTTGGTTTATGTAAACTAGACAAAGTTAAACATGAGAAACCCTAGATGGTGCAATTAGCCACTGGTACAAAATGAAAGGTTTTTGAAATAGTTAGATATTGTGAGGTAAAGCTGAATGGTTTCCCTGCTAGGATAAATATGAACATTCTACCCTTAGTATTGTATGATATACTTATTGACATGGACTGGTTGAAAAAACACCATGCCATGCTTGATTGTTTACACAAGTCAATCTTGTGTTCAGATAACTAAGGGAATTAGGTAAAGAATCAAGGATAAGAAGGTTTTCGTAAGGCAAATATTTTTCTTACAAGCAAAGAAGTGCATTAGGAAGGGATGCAAACTGTTTGCAGTGAACATCTAGGATGTAGAAGCTGAAATATAACAATGCATCGAGGAATTTATAGTTCTTGTAGACTTTATGGATGTATTTCCCAAGGAAATACAAGGATTACCACCTAAACGAGACTTATATTTTTCCAAAGAAATGACACCAGGATCAATTCCAACTTCAAAATCCCCTTAGCGCATGAGCGCACCAGATTTGGTGGAACACAAGTTGCAATTGCAGGAGTTGATTGAGAAGGGTTATATCTGACGCAGTGTGTCCCCTTAGGGAGCACCGATACTTTTCGTAAAGAAGAAGGATGGTACGATGCATATGTGCATTGATTACCACCAACTTAACAAAATGACCATCAAGGACCAATACCCACTCCCTAGAATCGATGACTTGTTTAATCAAGTAGGAGGAACCAAGATCTTTTTGAAGATCGACCTGTGGTCCAGATATCATCAAGTATGGATCCATGATGAGGAGATTCATAAAACCTCCTTTCGTGCAAGATACAACCACTACGACTTTGTATTAATGCCATTCGGGTTGACCAATGTACCCACGAACTTCATGTGTATGATGAACAATATATTTAGTAAATACCTGGATAAATTTATATTGGTCTTTATACATGGCATCCTAGTTTACTCTAAGATTAAATAGGAACACGAGGAACATCTCCGCATAGTACTACAAGTGTTAAGGGAACACCAACTCTATGTCAAGTTTAATAAATGTGATTTTTACAAACCACAGATACAGTACCTGGGTCACCTCATCTCCAATAAGGGGATAGTCGTGGAGCCGAAAAATATTAAAGCCATAGAGAATAAGCCTACCCCTACTTGTGTCACAGACATTAGGTCCTTTTTGGGATTAGCTGGTTATTACCGAAAGTTCATTCAGAACTTTTTGAGGATAGATTGTCCCATGAAATATTAGCAAAAGAAGGTGAACAAGTTCTTATGGATGACCAAGTGCGAGAAATTTTTTTAGAAGATTAAACAACTTTTGACAACTCCACCAATACTACGAATTGCGGATCTCGATGGGGATTTCATTGTTTGCACAGATGCAAGAAAGAAAGGGCTCATAGGAGTTCTCTTGCAAAACGATTGCATGATATTTTAGGAATCACATAAGTTAAAGGAACATAAACAAAACTACCCCACCCATGATCTTGAGTTAGCAGCCATGATCCACGCCTTGAATATGTGGAGGAACTACCTCATGAGGAAGAAATTACTTCTAAAGATAGACAACATGAGTTGGAAGTATTTATTTGAGAAACCAGATCTAAATTACAAGCATTCCAGATGGTTGGCTTTCCTTAGCGAGTACCATTTTGAGTTAAAGCATATAAAGGGTAAGGAGAATAAAATTGCTGAAGCTTTAATTTGGTGGGATCATATGTTATATGAGGTGACTTTAAGTCAAACTGATTCAGAGTTACACTAGAGGATTAGAATGGCCAACATAGTTGACCCTTTCTATGTTGAAATTCTCAAGAAGGTCAAAGAGGATAGGTCATTTAAGCAACAAAAAGAGTACAAGGTAGATGAAACTGGGATGTTGTGGTCCAAAGAAAGATTGTATGTTCTGGAAGGATGGGACATCAGGTCCAACATCCTTACGAAATTTCATCAGAAACCCTACTCAAGGAATTTGAAATATAAAAAGATTGTATTTGAAGTAAAGAAACACTTTTTCTGGCCTAATTTAAAGGCCAACATAGCGTTGTTTATCATGAAATGTCAGGAATGTCAATTGGTCAAAGCTGAGCACCATCATCCTTTGGGATTGATGTAGCCATTACCCATTTCGGAATGGAAGTGGAAGGTAATTAGTATGAATTTTATTATGGGTCTACCAAAGAGTAAGAAGAAAAATGACTCTATATTTGTAGTATTTGACAAGTTTTCAAAATCAGCACACTTCATTCTAGTGAAGTTGACTTACGAGGTAGTTCACATTGATGACATATTCTTAAAGGAGATATTCATATTACACAGGATACCCAAGGCAATCATCTTGGATAGAGATACAAATTTTACCGGGAACTTTTGGAGATCCTTATTCTCTAGATTAGAGATGCAGTTAAACTTTATTACTGCTTACCACCCGCAGATAGAACGAGTAAACCAAATTTTATAATACATTCTTAGGATGTATTTCATGAACAACACCACCAAGTTGGGATATTACTTGCATATTGTAGGGTTTGCATATAACCAAGGATACCAGACCTCCACCAAGATGAGTCCCTTTGAGGTACTCTATGGACGGAAGTGTAGAACACCAGTTACTTGGGATAGCCTAGTGGACCGACTCATGCTAGGGCCTGACTAGCTAAAGAAATTGGAACAATTGGTCACCAAGGTCCAACAAAACCTTAAAGAAGCACAATACCGCCAGAAGGGTTATGCAGATAAGATAAGAAAATATAAATATTATCAGATAGGAGACCATCTTTACTTAAAAGTAAAATCAAATAGAATCTCATTGAGCTTGGGGAGGTGCAGAAAGTTGGCACCAAGATTTTGTGGACCCATTGAGATACTAGCCAATATAGGGCCAATGGAATATGAACTAGGCTTTACCTGCTCACATAAGAGTTCATAATTTTTTCCACTCATCCTTATTAAAGAAATATGTATATGATACTAAACATGTTATTGATTGGTCCTTGTTACAAGTGGAACCTGAAGGGGAGTTTGTACTTGAACCCCTTCATATAATAGACAAGAGAGAAGTGCAACTCAGGAAACACACCATAGTCTAGTTGAAAGTGAAATGGAATCACTTTGACGCTAATGAGGCTACTTATGAGAACAAAGCCACCATGAGAGAGGCTTACCCCGCCTTGTTTCATGATTTCATTCCTAGTCCCTAGAACACCACGGACGGTGTTGTCCTTAGCAGGGAGGGATGTAATATCTCAAATTTTTGACCTGACACTTATGGGCATAAGTCCCATTGCATGTGATGTTGATTTGATGTTTTATTTTTTTATATTGGGCATAATACCCAACTGCACATGAGAATGATGATTTGTTTGATATATTGGGCGTAAGAAAAATTCATATGCTTTATGTATATGATTTCATGTATTGGGCGTGGACTCTGAAGCACATAATTGATGGGATATTTGTGTTGAGCGTGAGATCTGAGGCACATGAGTATTTGATGTTTGTGTTGAGCGAAAAGCTCTGGAACACATGATTATTTGATGTTTTTGTTGAGAGAGATGATCTAGAGCACATGAGTATTTGATGTTTGTGTTGAGAGAGAAGCCCTAGAGCACATGAGTATTTGATGTTTGTGTTGAGAAAGAAGCTCTAGATCACATGAGTTATGAAACTTTTTGTGTTGAGCATGAATATCTGAAGCACATGAAAAGATAAGAATTGAAAGTGTTGGGCATAAGCCCTGGATCATTCCAAGTCGATGTTGAGCATAATATCTGGAACATCGAATCCTTGGCCATTGTATCCCTAGGTGTATCCTACAAATACATCCTAGCATTAGTGTTGAGCAAGGAGCTTTGGAATTGCAATAAGTTGCAACTCCTTGTTTCTTAGCATTGAGTATGGGCTTTGAATAAATGCTAGGAGTTATTGAAAACAAATTAATATATTTTGATTGAAAATGACTCTGATAAAATATTGATGTCATCTTACTTATTTTTAAACGATTAAATGAAATTTCAAATTTCTGTATCTCATCAAGTACTGAAGAACTACCATGTTATACAAGGAAATCCAACATGCAAGGAGGTTTAGAGTCTTAAAGCCTTAATAAAGAAGTGACTATCAGCTAAAAAGAAAAGTATCATGTGATTCAAGATCATGCTATCTGATACCAAATGTAAAAATGTTAACAATGGTATATGTGTCTATATATAGTTTATATATAATGTGAATAAAAGAGTAAGCATGTGTATTAATAATAGTAACTATAAATAATAATGAAAGGATCTATGTATTATTATTTATCACTAGAATATTAATTAAATATTTAAATACCTAAAAGAGTCAAAATAGGAACTAGTCAAAGAGTTCCTAAGTTAAAATAAATCAATATTAAATTCACCTAAATTAAGTAAAAGGGTTATTTCAAGAAAATAAATGATTCTTGATTTAATTGCCCCTTTTCCTAAAGATTGTCTATAAAGACCCAAGCCAAACAGAGGTTGGGGAATATTTTGATTTTCCATCTATGCTACCTGATTATTTTCTCAAGAGAGTTCTTGTAGAGCATTTTTTCCCAAAAGGAAAATCCAACAGGTACATAACATGTTGTCCCAGATAGGGAAGCCTTACCTTTGGATATCTAAGCTACTTGCATGTTGGAATCAGATCGGGGGATTTGTATTTAAACTGAAAACAATTTTAGGTCATGGTTGGGTGGAACGTGGTATTTTCCACATTATTTGGTTAACTGAACTATGTCCTTGTTAATGCTGTGTGCTTAAGTGTGCAGGGTTTCTAGCCATTAAAACATCTTCAAATTGCAGGAACGAGGTTTCTTTTCTTTCTTATAGTTCATATAGATTTATTATTAAATGAAGGATTTATAAGCTAGAAGGAAAATATGTATATTATATGCTTGTTGTAGTTAGGATTATTTTGCTTATAGAGCCTTGAAGAGAAGCTATGTTTATTTGTTTACCAACCTTATAACCTGCTTTTATGAAGTAGAGATTATGTTATAGGGTGTTTCGTTTGCTTAATCGTGATTACCTAGCTAGAAAAATATAGGTTATATTTCCTAGTATTGTTTTAGACTGTCACATATGCTTTTATTAGATTTGAAAACCATAGGAAAAATATGTTCTCTATTCTTTCAGTATTACTCTTGTTATCATTCATATCTTAAATTCATTCTTCTCTGTAATGGTGTAATTTTCCAACATATTCTATATTATTTAAGATAGCTAGATTCTTGGTTATTGTTCAAACTTAGATGCAAAAGTAAAACAGAGTTCACTTAAAGATAAACAAAATTTATAGAAATAAACCATAGGTCAAATTCCTCACATTCTCAAACATTTTCAAAACTCTAAAACATAAATTATCAAGTGCTGACATATTTCATATTGCCAGCATATAAGCTTACATCATTTACTTAAAATTCATTCTGAAAAACAAAATTATCGAAAATTATTTACATCCTTCAAACTAAATACTCAATCCATGTTAAAACCAAGTATACTTTAAACACAGACTTGAACATAATTAAATACCATATAAATGATAACACATAAATAATTATAATTCTTAATAAAACCCATATAAATTCCTTTATAAAAAACTCTACACAAAACTTAGCCATTGAAACTTGTTAAGGTTTGGTCGTAGGCATAAATAACATTACAATTATATCAACTACTCTAATAAAAACCAAGAACCAAATATATACATAATATAAACCAATTTATTAACATTCATAATCCATTTAAAAACCCACGATTGAATCGTGTCAACATCGTTGCCAAGAAAAAAGCATAATGTTGTGTTAACACCAGTCCAAGCGTTAGGACAACCCAGGATTGAATCCTGTAGGATTATAATATCAAAGCCATAACGCTGTGTTAAAACACCAGTCCAAGTGTTAGACAACCCATAATCGAATCATATAGGCTTGCAATATTAAAAACAAAACCAAATCAATTACATCCCGAGGAATCGAATCCTGTAGGTATCAATGATAAATACTTGACATTATAAATGCTACAAATTTACATAGTAAGGGTTCGCATTACAGGCTTCCCATAATAGTTTCAACATAAACCTACAGTTAAAACCAAATATGAGATACACTAGCATAACCAAATACATAGTTATATACGTCAAACACTATATTCACTGGCTATGTATTCACATAAGAGTTGAGTCACAGCTTCCAAAGCTCACGAATGTAAACCCCAACCTTAAACATTACTTAAATATCTATACAATCATGAACTTAATAAACATAGAAACCATAGGCGCAACAGTATGCCAAGATAATTGCCGTAATAAGAAAACCTAGCCACGATAGAACTCCATACATTCCACAAATTTAATGCATACAAAGTAAATTAACACGGGCATGATTTACATAGTGCCATTGCAAGCAATGGCACTGTAATGCCAAAGATTTTGTATCATTTAAAAAAAAACACATCATTCTTTCATTAAAACGTCAAACCATACAACTGAAACACAAACCAAAATATATTTATAGAGTCGAGTCTTCGTTGGACAGACACGACTCAACCAAATTCTTACACTTGAAACTTCATAGAAGCAATTAAATGTAGTTGCATCTCATGGATGCTCAAATCATAAAAAGGACCCAAACCAACTATCAAACCACTAACCAAATTTACACAGAGAAAACCCTCCCAAACTAGAGTGCAATACTCTGTCACACAAACATGCAGAGGTAAGGACCTATGATTTTCGCAGGGCTTACCCGCCTAAACGATTGCATAGACCATTCAAGAGCCACCGTTAAGCCACATTTTGAATCACCCCTGTCACCTGCAAAACCAAACATGCAGAGCTATGAGGAATATTTTTAACCTCAACAGAAGTAAACAAACGACACCATGTTGCAAACCCATGTTAAGATCATACCTATCTATGCAGGAGGAGACTATTGCGCCATGCAGCATAAACACACGAGAGCCCAAGACCACACATACAACCAAAAGAAGAGCCAAATGAATCACACAAACTTACCATACCAACATATGAGGCTCGTTTCCCACGCTTTCCAAGGATCCATAAATGTGCTGCCATGTCCTCCATCATCCACGAAATTCATACCCACATCTCCATAGTTAAGACCACGCCGATTTCGAATGGTCCACCACCCTAGCACAAGAACCCTAGCTAAACCCTCCATTGTAATGCTAAGCCATATTTTTATGGCATATGAAATATGCCATAAAAAATTTATACATAACCCATAGTTTTTCTAAGAACTTATCACAAAGTTTTCCATGACATATAAATTAAGCCTTAAACCCTAGGATTTATACCTTAAAAAAATTGCATGAACTATAAACTGAATATTAAGTGGATAAGATATCATAACCTCAAAACATAATAATAATGACGGCCATAAAGACTTAGGCCATACACTTTCAACTCTGCATAAACATAGAAAGTAGGAACAACTAGTTTGGGACTTTAGTCCTCGTATCCTCAGTATGAATAAGATAGTGAAACATAGTTATCATGTTGTAGGATGCTATTACTTTTCACTGTCGTAGATAGATTCCATCGACAAGATAACCTGTACAAAAGAGGAAGTCTGCATTAGTTCACAATGAACTAAGTAAACCTCGTAAAAGGAGGAACCTTGATTACCTCTCCGAGTGGTTTCTCAAGGGATAAAAACGCCACCACTCCACCCCTTGACAGTTAAAGGCAAGTCAGAACGTTTAATAAATAAAATTATAAATGAAATACCAGATAGATAAATAGGAAGTAAGACATAACTGAACTATTAACTTTTCATATGCTTAGCTAATACATCAGTATTTCATTTTCATAACAAAAGCATATAAGCAAGATCACTTAAAGAAATAGTATCACAAGAACAACATAGATTTATCCTGGGAAAAACCAAGCAAAAGCTTCCTCAATATAGATGCCCAAAAAGATAAAAGGTAAAACCAACAAGGAGATCAAAGCCTGATCCTCCTCCTTATCCAGCTGCTTCTCTCTCTCCACTAATGCGCTACACAAGTGAGAGTGTGTGCTCCAAATGAGAAGCACTACACCTCTATTTATATTCATCCGTTCACTTTAATAATTAAATCCGACATGTAGGCTCGAGTTAATCATGTAGGATTGAGTTACACATGTAGGTTCAAGTAACCACACTGGGGTGCTAATGACCCACCTTTACAATTAGAGGGGACTACCTCATGAATATTATTAGTTCTTCTAATTAGAAGCATCGGGGTACAAAGTAATACAAGTGGTTCTCCCAGTAGGACCATCAGGGACCACAAAAAGATACATATAGAATATTCTTCGAAGTTACAATATTTCAACATGAACCAGTATATGCAAATGTATGTTGATAGTAAACACCAACTGAGTAATCATATAACAAATCAAAGTAACTTAACCATAGCACATAACCATATCAATAGTACATAGGAAAATACTTAAAGAGGGAAAGACAACTTGCAACACTTAGATCTAGTAAACAATGATAGACATATTCCGCAAAAGATAAATTAATGTCCATGATAGGTAGCATTTAACTAGCCTACAATTTTTTTTTCAAATTTTGGGGACATTACAATTCTTTTATCCACATGCCCATATACTAAATATTTAAATATTATTGATTTCATGAGTTTGCTTAAATTAACATCCTTTAAAACATCTATTTAAATATTATTGATTTCAAATTATTATATTGTTTGGTTAAATAATCACTTGTCAAATTTTATTGTTTATTTGAAGTGTATGAGCATAGTCAAACTATTGATCATTAAAGTGTGTGTATATATATATGTGTGTGTGGTGGGGGGGGAGGGTGGGGGGGGTCATAGCTATCCTAATATGGTGCTCAAAATTGTAATCAATGCTTGTTAAATGTTCTATAGAGGTCTTATGCTCCAATGACCATAAATATGAATTTTTCTTCAAATTCAAAAGAGCCACAAGCTAAAATAATTTCAATAGTTTAATAACTTGTTAGTTCTTGTTCTCTTCTCATTTCTTCATATCTTTACTCCTCAACCATAAAACCATCTCCACAATATATTCTCTATATTATTTTGAAATGCATTTTAGCTATTTTTAAACTAAGTTGTAGGGACTAGCTACTACCTAGTGTAAGACTAATTTTATTTTAATTAGTTTTAATGGCCCACATGAAGAGACACATGTGTTAGGCAGTTATGGTTTTCAAGAATTCCATATCCTTTGTTATTGATCAATTAGAGGAGTGGTCTCCAAGACTCCTACTTTGATGGGCAACTGGAGTATAACTGTTTTGGGAAACAAGTCCTCTCTCCACCTATAAAAGATATTTTAGAATACCCATCAAGTGACTCTGAAAAAGAACGTATCAGTAAAGGGGTAAGAGAGAGAAACCGTTTTCTACCTTGAAGGCCAAAGGAGTGATTGATCGTGTCAATATTTCTACACTAATGGATCCAGGTAAGTGACTAATGATTGTTTAAATTTCGCTTTGTGTTATACATGTGAAGATCATGATAGCTCTAGGTCTTGGAATTATAGTAGATGTGTAACGTCCCCGACCCTCACGGGCTCTTCACTTGTTGCCCAATATCCTATCACGTTAGTTCATATTGTGGGTTTTAAAATTATCAAAAATTGAACCAATATATTGTAGGCATTGGGGGGATGAGGGGTTTAAGGTGGAGGTGGGTAGGGTGGTTTATAAGGATTGAGGTATAAAAAGGGGTGGGGAGGAGGTTTTAAGTATTGGGAGGGGGTTTCAATAAGAAGAGTTTGGGTCAATATCTCTGGAAATTAAGGGTATTCTTTAATATCCCACAATCATACGTGCTATGTTAAAGGTTCACTAAGTGAAGTCCCCATGCCGACCCTCCGACTGGAGAAGAGGATGCTACCATACACTAATCATCCGAGCAACTAGCCCCATGAAAATGTACATACATATAAATTGAAATAAAATGCTTGGAAGTAAAAACATGCAGAGATGCATAATTGTTTAACATACAGTGGAAACAAGACCATAAATTCCAGCATTTAACATGTTCATCATCATTCATTAAACATCAAATATGACTGCAGAAGTAAAATAGATAAGAATACTTATCTTATAAAGTACTCGTTCCACAACCAGCTACGTCACTACAATGTTCCACCCAACCATAGGCCAGTGTGCTCCTTAATCTCTTAGCAACATTGCCACCCCCGAGCTGGGCATGATTTCCCCAAGGAATAAGGAACAAGCAGTCTTACACATAGCCAAGGATACACAAATCAGCCAAGCTAACATAGTTAGGTTTATCAGGCCATCAACAAGACAGCCAATCCAACGTGGTTGGCTTTATTAGGCCATCAAGGAGCTGGGAAAAGCTGAATGCTAAGCTAGTGAGCTCATTGAAGAGCTAAGGACACCTGCACCAGAACTAGCTTGACTCCTAGAACACCCACAAACACCCAACACAAGGAAATTAGTCCCTTCTATGCTACATAGTCCCTCAGGCCTTGACCTCCTTTCCAGTGCTATTCAGGGGTTGTGGAGAAGAAATCCAGCCCTCTAGCTCTGTCTATGTGGCACCCAAACACACCAAGTTTATCAAGCAAACCAAGCCCTCATTCCCACTCCAACACAGTCTGCAAACCAACCACTACATACACGCAGCAAAACAAGTGATTTACAGCTTAGATAGGGAAATTCGATCCCTGAGTCATTCTTGGCCCTATCGTGGCCAAAAAAACTCAATCATAACCCACAGCAGCCCAAAGCATAGGTGAAACCATAGCAACAAAAACATGGGGAAAGAAACCACCCCGATCTTCAACACTAAAACAATGGGAAGACACACGGTCTGAAAATGGAAAAGAAGATCTAATTCTTAGCCTGGACAGGGGAAAACATAATGCACCCAACCACAAGTTGGTGAGGGAAACACACATACACACAGCCCTGAGTGTGAATGGCTCATGCACAGGAAAATCATGGGTGACAGTAATGGTTTCTCCAGCTCCCTGCATGAGGAAAACAATGAAGAATCCTATGTGTGAGAAGGTGAAGAGAGAACATCTCTATGTGAGAATGGGAAATCCCCCAGCCTATGCATGAGGATGAGAAAAACCATGGAGAGTGGGAGAGTGGAAGAGTCCCCTGGTGTTTTCCCTACACACGTAAAAGAATGAGCCCACTGGTGGAGTGTGCGTGTGGGAAAGGACTGACAGTCCTACCACCCACCACTTCCCAGCCATAAATGCCCCCAACTAACAATAGAAGTTTTAAATGGGTAGTTGACACATGGATTTTTCCCCATTGGTTCAAGGTTTAATAATTCTCCCTCCCTATCCTTAGAAAATTCATGCCATTTTTAATATGGTTGCATTGACATAGCTGGTTGGGGTTTATTTAATTAAAATGCATATTTACATGATGCCAAAACTAATATGTGTCGTATATCATGATATACCATCGGCAACGATTCCAATCGCCGAAAGATAACACAACCAAATCGATGGTGAGGCTTTTTCCTTTAGCTCCACACCATGATTAATTACAATATATCCATCATGTACATTTAATGCAATGGGGTCAAAACCGGGGTGTTACAAGATGTTAATTACACAAATCAATTTTATGTTAACATGTGGTATCAGAGCCTGCATTAAGAACTTTCATGTTTTTCCATTATGTTTGATAATATTTTATCTGAAATTTGTTTCCCATACTTATTTCGACTTTTAGTATTTTGTCCTATAAGTTTTGACTTGTAAAAGTTACATGATCGAACTTGATTTTTTATAATACGAATATATTTTAGTTTTGCATTAGAAAATCTTATGGGTTATCATTCTTTATAATGCAGGAGGAAAATAAATAGCTAATTTGCTGCACAATTAATTTGTTGTATTGATTATTTTGGTTTTGATGTTCGAAATCGGGATATTTACTGGTATATTATAATTAATGATGTTAAACATATTACTGTTGATTTATTGTATATGCAAATGCATTATATTGATTTGAGGCCTATATTATGATACGGTTTGGTAGCCACCAAAGTGGTCCAACCGAAATGACATGTAGACATCAAGACAAATTATCAAAATTTTAATACTCATTTCCCGGGTGTTAAAAATAATGACTTTGCAAATCGCAATTATTTAATCACAAGAATATTAGGTTTGCCCAAAGGTGCAACTTTTTAAGAGATTAATTAATTGGAATAAGATGGTTGATGGGTATTCACGATTAATATTGGTACGGATACTCAAAGGTAACTTAGTTTTGAATATTTTATCAATTAGTCCTATTAGGTGAAAGGGAATCACCATAATTGTTAATAGTTTACCATAAGATTAGCGCAAAGGTAGGTCACAGTAATACTATTTATTATTGTTTGACCTTGAGTTTTATGGTGACTAATTGTCAAATTATTTATAACTCTTAGCATTAATGTTGTGAGCATGAATTTATGATTGCAGTGTCAGTACCTATTTTGCTACATCCGCATGCCTCTTTTGTTCCAATCTTGAATGGAATGAATTTCTCAGATTGGAAAGAATACATTCAGTTTCACCTCGTTATTCTGGATCTAGATATAGCACTTGAATCTGAGAAACCAGCTGCTATTATTGGTGAAAGCGGTGTGAAAGAAAACTCTATATTCAAAGCATGGGAAATATCGAACAGACCGAGCCTTAAGTTTATGCGGATGACTGTAGAAAACAACATCAAGTCAACTCTTCCTGAAACTGACAATGCTAAAGAATTTCTAAAAAATTTGGGAGAGAGTTTCTGAACTGTAGACAAATCCCTTGATGGGACACTGATGGCTACGCTTACCACCATGAAGTTTGATGGTACACATGGGATGCATGAGCATGTCCTTGAAATGACAAACTTGGCTGCTCAATTAAAGACTCTTGAGATGAATGTGGATGAGTTCTTTCTTGTGCAATTTGTTTTGAACTCCTTGCCTCCTCAGTATGCGCCGTTTCAGATTCACTATAAAACTATTAAGGATAAGTGGAATGTGAATGAGTTGGCCAGTACGCTCAATCAAGAAGAGGCAAGACTTAAGCAACATGGACAACATTTAGTTCATTTCACAACTCAAGGAGCCAAAAGGAAAGGGAAAAATACTAGAAAGGGAATGAAGTGAGTACCACCCAAGGCATATAATCCTAACCATGATTCTTAGGCTTATCAAAAGGAAAGGAACAGTGATATGTGTCACTTCTGTAGAAAGTCAGGACACTATCAGAAAGACTGCCCAAAATGTAGGGAATGGTTCAAAAAGAAAGGTATGAATTCAATTTCTATTTGTTTCGAATCAAACCTAACTGAAGTTACTTCTAATACTTGGTGGATTGACTCCGGGGATACTACTCATGTTTCAAATACATTGCAGGGATTCCTTACAACCTAGACCATAAATCCAAATGAACACTTTCTGCTCATGGGAAATCGGGTTAAAGCTCTAGTTGAAGCCATTGGGACTTATCGTTTATTTCTAGATTCTGGTTATCATTTGGATTTGTTTTAGACTCTTTATGTTCCTTCTATTTCTAGAAATTTAATTTCCTTGTCTAGACTTGATATTGATGGTTACTCTTATAATTTTGAAAATAAAAGTTTCAGTTTGTTTAAGAGTACCTCTTTTGTTGGTTTGGGTATTCTTTGTGATGGTTTGTACAAATTAAAACTTGATAATCAATTTTCTAAAACTATTCTTACCCTGCATCATAATTTTGGTACTAAACGTAGCCTCACGAATGAAAATTCCTCATAATTGTGGCATAAAAGGTAGGCACATATTTCCAGATAAAGATTAATGAGATTAGTAAAATATGGGATTCTCTTGAACCTAGATTTTTCTAATCTTGGGGTGGTGTAGATTGTATTAAGGGAAAAAAAAACCAAACACACCAGAAAGAGTGCCACAAGAAGTACTAAGCTTCTTGATATTATCCATACAGACATTTGTGGGCCTTTTGACAATCCATCTTTTGGTGGAGAAAAGTATTTTATCACCTTTATTGATGATTTCGCACATTATGGTTATGTCTATTTGCTGCATGAGAAATATCAATCGGTGGATTCCCTTGAGGTGTATATTACTGAGGTTGAAAGGAAATTAGATAGAAAGGTGAAAATAATTAGATATGATAGATGTGGTGAATATTATGGAAAGTATGATGAATCAGGGCAGAACCCTGGCCCATTTTCTAAACTCCTTGAAAAGTGTGGCATATGTGCACAGTATACTATGCCTGGAACACCACAACAAAATGGTGTAGTTGAAAGGCATAATCGTACTTTAATGGTTATGTTTAGGAGTATGTTAAGTAATACCAATTTACCCAGGTCATTGTGGATGCATGCTCTTAAGACCGTTGTATACTTATTAAATTAGGTTCCTAGTAAGTCAGTCCAAACTATGGACAGAAAGAAAACCGAGTTTAAGACACCTGCATGTTTGGGGTTGTCCAGCAAATGTTAGAGTGTATAATCCAAATGAAAAGAAATTGGATTTTAGAAAGATCATAGTTACTTTATTGGTTATCCTGAAAAATACAAAGGGTATAGGTTTTATTGTCCTAGTCACAGTACGAGAATTGTAGAGACCAGTAATGCCAGATTCATTGAAAATGGTGAATTCAATGGGAGTGACAAATCACAAAATGTGGTTATCCAAGAAGTTAGGGTACAAGTCCCTGTACCTATGGCTTCAAAGGAAATTGTTGTTCCTATCGTTGTTGAACAACCTGACAACCTTGAACAACAAATTAATGAACCACCACTCCATAATGAGACTGTCACCAATGAACTAATGGTATAAGAACCACAAGAAATAGCATTAAGGAGATCTCAAAACGAAAGTAGGTCTGCTATTTCAGATGATTATGTGGTTTATCTACAAGAATACGATTTTGATGTAGGGGGGTGTAAGGATCCAATTTCATTTTCACAAGCCATAGAAAGTAATGATTCTACTAAATGGATTGATGCCATGAATGATTAATTGAAATCAATGGATGAGAATTAAGTTTGGGATCTCGTTGAACTGCCTAAAGGATACAAGAAATTTGGTTGCAAATGGATTTTTAAGACCAAACACGACTCTAAGGGAAATATCGAACGACATAAATCTAGACTTGTGGCCAAAGGTTTCACTCAGAAAGGAGGCATAGATTATAAAGAGACCTTCTCTCTTGTGTCCAAGAAGGACTCACTTAGAATTATTATGGCACTGGCAGCTCATTGTGATTTCGAGTTGCACCAAATGGATGTGAAAACTGCTTTTCTAAATGGGAGTTTAGAAGAAGAATTCTATATGGATCAACCTGAAGGTTTCTCCATTAAAGGAAAAGAACACCTGGCTTGCAAACTTAAGAAATCAATATATGGACTTAAACAAGCTTCCCAACAATGGTATCTTAAGTTCCATAATAACATTGCTTCTTTTGGATTTAAGCAAAACACTGTTGATCGGTGTATATATCTGAAGGTTAGTGGGATTAAGTTTATATTTCTGATTTTGTATGTTGATGACATATTACTTGCCACCAGTGATGTAATATCCCAAATTTTGGACCTACCATTTATAAGCATGAGCCTATTAATCATGAAGATTATATTGATGTTTTATTTTATATTGGGTCAAAGACCCCACTACATATGAACATGATGATTTGTTTTGTATATTGGGCGCAAGAAAATTGTTGATGATATATAGGTGTATATATGTTTTCTGTTGGGCGTGGACCCTGAAGCACATGGTTGATGAAATGTTTTATGTTGGCCATGGACCCTGAAGCACATGATCGATGAGATGTTTTGTGTTGACTGAGAGGCTCTGGAGCACATGAGTACTTACATTTGTGTTGAGCATAAAGCTCTCGAGCACATGAAAATATAATTTGGAAATGTTGGGCATAAGCTCTAGAGCATTCCATGTTGGTGTTGAGCATAAGCTCTGGATCATCAGATCTTTGGCCATTCTATCCCTAGGTGTATCGTACAAGTACATCCTAGCATTTAGTGTTGAGAGAGAGCTCTGGAATTGCACTATGTTTGTAACTCCCTATTATAAGTGTTGAGTATGGGCTCTAGTAAGCGCTAGGGGTTACTGAAAAGATTAAAATCACCTCCAAGTGAAAAGGACTCAAGGAATAATATTGATCTCATGATACTTATTTTTAATTGATTAAATGAAATTTCAAATTTCTGTATTCTCATCAAGTATTGAAGAACTACCACATTATACAAGGGAAATCCAACATGCAAGGATGTTGAATTTCCATCATCCTTGACCTTCATAAAAGAAGTGTCGTTAAGTCTAATGGATCATGACACATGATGCCCGAAGACAAGTGTTAACAAAGTATTTTAATACTATGTATTTTATACGTAGTATGTATAAATAATTAATTATGAATAATTATATAATTGAATAAAGAAAGAAGAGAAGCTCCACCAATTATTATTTATTATTAAAGGTTTAATAAATAGTGAAATATCTATGAAAGACTAACTAGGAACTAGTTAAAAGTTTCTAGGATAAGAATTGAAAAATTACCCCAGTAAATTAAAAAGGGTTAAATCAAGAAATCAAGGATTTCTTGATTTAACTGCCCCTTTGACTGAAAAGTCTGCCTATAAAGACTCAAGCCAAGCAAGGGCTTGAGGGTTCTGATTTTTATCTAGGAGAATTATTATTCTGCATGTTTTGCTCTCAAGTGATTTCTTGGAGAAATTTTCCTACAAGGAAAAGAGGATTGATTCAGAACTGATTACCAGTTAGGAAACCCTACCTTACAAGCTCTAAGCTACTTGCATGTTGGATTCTAGCTCGGGGGGATCCATATTAGAACCAGGAATGGTTCTGGGTCATGGTTGGGATGAACGTGGTAGTTACCAAATGATTTGGTCATCAAATAGAGGTCAGATCTGTATTGAATATTTAATGTTGTTTATTTAAGTGTGCAGGTGCAGCCATTGACAAAGCTTCAATTTCAGGTATGAAACACTTGAAGGCCTATTCTATTTCTTCCCAAAGTCTCATTAATGTTTATGTTAAGTAATGGATGAAATGAAATTTCTAACCCTAATGGTTATGTTTTAAGGTTATCAATATGCTAAGGTTGTATATGTAATTTACTAATCATAGGCTCGAGAAATCTTATTATATACTGTACATTACTAGGGTTTGTACTTTGAGTGAAATTCTGTAATTATCTCCATGTTTAGTTTAGGTGCACCCTACCTAGTTTTTGTTACTAGTTAGCCTATTCTACAAGTGGCATTACTCTGCTGACATATTTCATTTGTCAGCAGAGGGTTGTTTTTAATTCAAGTTTAGTTCAGAAGTATAGGTTATATATATATATATGTATGTATGTATAGAGTTACATATATACATCAGTCTTCAATAGTTTTATAATTTATGTATTATTTGATTTACTATAAACTAAAGAACAGAACCTAAATATTAAACTAAATCTACTAGGAACAGAATTCATATAATAAACAAGATAACAAATTATTAAAGACCTTCTAAGGTCTACCCTACATAATCATGTAAAAACAAATTAAATATCTTAACATTCCATTTTAATAAACATAATCATATTAACCATTTGAAACAACTAAAACCCATTTTTCCAACAAGAGGTCACAACATCGAACCCTATATATGTCTAAACCCCTTACAATAACATTAATATATTCATAAACTTTTCAAATCCAAACAGTAAGCAATTGTATAACCATTCTATACAGTCCATGCTATATTCTCTAGTATGTGCAGGCTACACTTTTAAGATATGCCACAATCCTTTAAATCCAAATAATGCATACACTAACAGCTAGGTCATAAATACCCTAGTTATGGCCTCGACCAAGTTCAAACTAATCACACAGTCATGCTTTCAAACCAAATAGATATCCTAGGTTGTCATAACCCCAGTATGTCACAGTATTATTTCTTCCAAGTAAACCTCTTACCTTAAAATACCAACTAAAAATCTATCGCAGTCATTGGGAGAGGCACATCACATGCCATTTGTGGCATGGCCTACACCCACGTCGAGCCAATACAAAACTAAGATTACAGTACTCTGTTTAAAAAACACAGACCCTATTTATACGATAACGCAGAGCACGTGGTGACAAGCCAATGGGCTACGGCACCATTGTTACAATGGTGCATCCCATGGCATAATGCCTAAGCTCTAGAAGCCCTCTACTCAAAATACAAACCCAACAAACATAGTGTTGTGCATACGGCCATAACCCATAACAATATTAAATACACAGAGTAATTTCCTACAGGTTCTAAGGCCACGATCAATCCCATTAGAGTCCACATAAAGCGCATAAATTAAATAACCATACAAAACCCAAGTTACACAGTATTAAATGTTGAGTGAAATTGTAGGCTTCTCATAAGCAAAAAAAAATATTACAGTCTTCATATTAAAAATCAATGCGTCATGTATTTACACAGAGAGGCACGAAACCCCTTTGATGGACAATCAAGTAAATAAAACGTTAATGGAAAGCTATGAGCTATGGCACCATTACAAGTAATGGTGCATCCATAGCCCAAAGAAATTCCAAATCTCTCAACAAGAGTCAATTTAAAACCATAGAAAGCTACATCATAAACCCCGAAGGCAGAGTAAACAAGTGCCACATGAAAACCCCAACCTAGTAAATATTCCCAACTCAGGAATGCCCAAAACGAGAGGAGGCAAGTGATTCTTGTTGGCAGGATTACCATGGCCGTAAAGGAGAAATACCAACTCGACAGCGTAGCCCTGTGCAAACCCCAGAGCGCCTTCATCTGCACCTGCAACAAACCAACAATGGCATGAGGAGCATGACCATGCCATGGAGAAAACCAAACGAAGCATTTCATTTTACACAAAGCCAGATGAGCTTACTTGCGAATCATTGGGGTCGTCTCCATTCTCCAAACGCGCAAAGGCCTCACTACACCACAATGCTAATACCTTAATGCACATACAACAAATGCCAATTCCTTTGCTAAGGTTTTTCACCAACCCCAATGGAATTAATGGCACCAACTGGTGGCCATTAACATCCTCATAAACCCTAACGATAAGATTGTGTATCAACGTTAAATCAACCATGTCATATGATAAACCCTCTATACTATGGTTTCGCCACCTTTTAAAAGTCAGCGCAGGCTAATACTAATGACATGGTTTGTATACCATAATCCCAACCTTATGGTATACACAGCCCTTAATAATATCATATAGTATTACAATTTATTCCCTTTGAATCAATACCATATAGTGTTACAATTGCTATCCCTTAGAAAAAATCTTATAGTGTTATCATATGCCCTTTAGGATAGTTCATATAGGTAGCATATGTGTTTAAGTCGTAAATCTAGGTTGTATCATTTAGGCATACTGGAAAATGTGGTATGCCATGATTCCCTCGCTAGGATGAACAAGCGTAAGTCTACAAGCTCTTCACCAAGGTAAACCTCCAAAATAGAAATAAGAGACAAGTGAGTAACTAAACAAGAGATAGACAATAATAATGATAAGGATAGTAATACAATTCATAAGCATTGATTAAATTAACGAATAAAGTTAATTATAAAACATAGGGCTACCTGAGTCATAAAACTGATCAATAACAACAGTGCCAGGTGGAACGGGAAGTTTAACTAAGAACTGAACTGTGTCAAGTAACCAATAATCACGATGTCGCAATAGTAACCTGTGAATAATTGAATAAGGTGTCTTAGTTCAAATGAACTAAGTAAGTCGGCATAACGAAGAATAACCTTACCTCTTAGATCGTCATGGGAGAACGAGTCCTGCCACTCCATCACTTTGTTCCCATCAATAAAGTTAAGTTACTTTTCATTAAATAAACAAACTATACATGTGCAAGAGAAAAACAATGATCTATATAACTCATTAATTCATTGATAGTAATAACTAAGATATATTGACTGTTTAAATAACATAATTAAGGCATAAGAAGTAAATGAACTAATAGTTCACAGAATGGATAAGAGATTAACAAGACAGTGGGAAGAATCCGAAGAGGTTGCAAGTCTAAAGAGCATATATGTTTCCGCGCGATTACTAATGATCCCTTTTGGGTAGTTTCACTAGCTTATAATTTTTTTATTTATTTTCAATTTTTGGGGACATTACAAGTGGTATCAGAGCCCGGTTTCAATACTGAGAGACTTATGGGCGCACCAAGCATTCACGCAAAGAAAATAAAGTATGATAAGTAATGTTTGTTACTAATAGAAAAATTTTGCTGCTATTAAAAAAATTTGTGTTACAGGAAAAATTTTACAGCGATGTTCAGTTTATGAACACTGAGGAACAAAACAACCGGCAAGAAGAAATGACCACCCACACTCTGGAAGTGAACTTGGTGGTTGAGCTAAACTCTGATGTGCTGAAAACTTTGCATAGTCTTCAAGCTGAACTAAAGAGTTTCAGAGAAGATAGTCTAAATGAGAGAAAGGAACAACAAGCTATAAATGAAGAATTATTGTGTAACATGACGGGAGGGAGCCCGCAAGGCAAACCTACCCAGTCCACCAATAGATCCAAAAGAGAAGGTGAAGATCCAGCAATTCCTAGGGTTTCTTCCTCCCAGTTTTCAGGACAGGATTGAATTCGACATGCCAAAGACTCTAGATACTGCACTACACAAGGCCTGACTTTGCTATGAGCATGAGCAGTTACGGCAAGAAAACCAATACTGAAACAGAGAAAAGTCTAGAAACTTTTTTGATAACCGCAAGCCTGGGACAAAACCCACAACCTTATAGAAAGAAAAAAAACAACTTTGAAGTGAACAAGAACTTCAACAAAACTGGTACGAAGCCTTATATACTAGCTCCTAATGGGAATAATCATGTGGCGAGTGGAACCAATGCTACCCCTTTAGCGATCAAGTGTTGGAAGTGCAATGGGTTGTATTATGCCTGAGATTGTAAGAGAAAAAACAACAGAGTCTTCCATAACCTGCAAGAAGAACGTACTGTTGAAGATCTAGCGGGAACCCCGCTAATCTATGCAGCATTAGATGGCTAACATGCGGACCATCAAGATACAATGGTCGAGATCGAAGGTAAGATCTTAAACACCACTATTTCAATACTTATTGATCCCAGTGCTTGCCGAAGCTATGTTGCACCTAATATTGTTGATTTATGCAAGTTAGGAAAAGTAAAGCATGATAAACCATGGCTGGTACGAAACTGAAGGTTTCAGAGATTGTTAAAGACTGTGAAGTAAACCTGAATGGTTTCCTTACTAAGGTAAACTTGAAAATCCTACCTTTAGGATCGTAAGATATTCTTATCAGCATGGACTGGTTGGAACACCACCATGTCATGCTCGATTGTCTACACAAGTCTATCTTCTGTACTTATGGCCAAGGGAACCAAGTGAAGGTTCAAGGCATCCCAAAGAAAGTTTCTGTAAGACAATTCTCTACCTTACAAGCAAATAAGTGTGTTAGGAAGGGATGGAAGTTATTTGCGGTGAACATCCAAGACATAGATTTTGATAGAGAACAATGCATAGAAGACTTCCTCGTACTTGAAAATTTCAAGGATGTGTTTCCCAAGGAAATCCTCGGATTACCTCTGAAATGAGACATAGAATTTTCCATCGAACTGACCCCCAGATTAGTTCCAGCTTCCAAAGCCCCTTACCACATGAGTGCACCAGAATTGGTGAAACTCAAACTGTAGTTGCAGGAGTTAATAGAGAAGGGGTATATTTGACTCAGTGTGTCCCCTTGGGGAGCACCAATTTTGTTCGTAAAGAAGAAGGATGGTACAATGCGGATGTGCATTGATTACCGTCAGTTGAACAAAATGATGATAAAGAACCATTACATGCTCCCTAGGATTGATTATTTGTTCGACCAAGTGGGAGGAGCCAAAATATTTTCAAAGATTGACCTACGATCTGGGTACCATCAGGTACGGAAATGAGATGAAAATATCCCCAAGACCGCCTTTTGTATGAGGTACGGGAACTATGAGTTTGTAGTGATGTCGTTCGGGTTAACCAATGCACCCGCAAAATTTATGTGTTTGATGAACAACATATTCAGTGAATATCTGGATAAGTTTGTACGTGGTTTGTACTAGTCTTTATTGATGACATTCTGGTTTATTACAAGAATAAAGAGGAACATGAAGAACACCTTCGCATAGTACTTCGAATGTTGAGATTTTTACAAACCACAAATACAGTACCTAGGTCACATCATATCCGAGGTAGGAATAGATGTGGACATAGAAAATATTCATGCCATAAAGGATTGGCCTACCCCAACTAGTGTCACTGACATTAGGTCATTATTGGGATTAGCCAAATATTATCGAAAGTTCATTAAGAACTTCTCGAGAATCTATTGCCCCATTAAGGCTTTGTAGAAGAAAGCAAACAAGTTCTTATGGACTAACAAGTGTGAAGAAAGTTTTCAAAGGATTAAGCATCTTTTGATGACCACAACATTGTTGTGAATTGCGGATCCCAATGGGGATTTCGTTGTATGCACGGATGCAAAAAAGGAAGGACTTGGAGGATTCCTCTTGCAAAACAATCATGCGATCTGTTTTGAAATGCGGAAATTAAAAGAGCATGAATATAATTATCCCATGCATGATCTTGAGCTAGTGGCCATTATCCACGCTCTGAAGACGTGGAGGCACTACCTCATGGGAAGGAGGTTCCTCCTAAAGACTGACAATATGAGTCTAAAATATTTAGTTGATCAACCTGATCTGAATGCAAGGCAAGTCAGATGGTTGGCTTTCCTAAGTGAGTATCACTTTGAACTAAAGCACATTAAGGTAAAAGAGAACAAAGTTGTCGATGCATTGAGTTGATGGACTCATATGATATATGAAGTGAACCTAAGTCAAACTGATGCAAATTTGCATGAGAAGATTAGAACAGCCAACAAGGTTGACCCGTTCAATGTGGAAATCTTTAAGAAGGTCCAATAGGACCGGTTGTTTCAACAACAAAAGGAATACAAGGTGGATGAATCGGTACTTTTATGGTCCAAGGATAGATTGTATGTTCCAGTTGGAGGGGACATTTGGTCCAACATTCTCATAGAATCTCATATGGAACCCTAATCGGGGCACCTGAGATATCAAAAGATGATATCTGCCATCAAGAGACACTTTTTTGGCCCAAGATTAAGGTTGATATTGCAATGTTTATTGCGAAATGTCAAGAATTCCAACTAGTTAAAGCTGAGCACCAGCATCCTTCAAGATTTCTACAGCCATTGCCCATTCCAGAATGGAAGTGGGAGGTTATAATTATGGATTTTATTACTGGCTTACTGAAAAGCAAGAAGCAAAATGATTCCATATTCGTAGTCATTGACAAGCTGTCAAAGGAAGCACACTTCATCCCCATGAAATAGACCTACAAGGCCATGCACATTACCGATATCTTCCTGAAAGAGATATTTAGATTGCATGGGATACCCAAAGTGATTATCTCAGATCGAGATGTTAAGTTTACAGGAAAATTTTGGAGATATTTATTCTCTGGATTAGAGACGCAACTGAGCTTTAGCACTGCTTATCACCTGCAGACGGACGGGCAGACTAAAAGAGTAAACCAAATTGTTGAAGACATGCTTCCCCACCATGTGGGAGGATTATCTGCACCTTGCAAAGTTTGCATATAACAACGGCTATCAAGCCTCCACTAAGATGAGTCCTTTTGAGGTACTCTATGGACAGAAGTGTAAAACCCCAGTTACTTGGGACAATCCAATGGATCGACTCATGTTAGGTCCTGACCTGTTATTGGACTTGGAACAGTTAGTTACCAAGGTCTAGGGAAACCTTAAAGAGGCACAAGACCATCAGAAAAGTTATGCGGATAAAAAAAGAAAATATAAAGACTATCAAGTAGGTGAGCATGTCTACTTGAAGGTGAAAGAAAAATGAAGCTCATTGAGCTTGGGTAGGTGTGGTAAGTTAGCACCTAGGTTTTGTGGACTTTTTGAAATTATGGCCAATAAAGGACCAATGGCTTATGAACTAGCATTACCTTCGCATGTAAGAAGTCATAATGTTTTTCATGCATCTTTATTAAAGAAATATGTTTATGACACTAAGCATGTCATTGATTGGTCATTATTACAGGTGGAACCTGAGGGGGAATTAGCCCCTGAGCCTCTGCATATATTGGACAAGAGAGAAGTGCAGCTTTGGAAGTGCACTGTAGTCCAATTCAAAGTACAGTGGAAGCACTTTGAGGTAGATGAGGCTACCTAGGAGAATGAGGCCACCATGAGAAAGGATTACCCCACTTTGTTTCATGATATCATTCAAAGTCCCTAGAACACCAAGGACAATGTTTTTCTAAGCGGGGAGGGATATAATATCCCAAATTTTGGACCTAGCATTTATAGGCATGAGCCTATTAATCATGATGATTATATTGATGTTTTATTTTATATTGGGTCAAAGACCCCATTGCATATGAACATGATGATTTGTTTTGTATATTGGGCGTAAGCCAATTGTTGATCATATATAGGTATATATATGTTTTTTGTTGAGCATGGACCCTGAAGCACATGATTGACGAAATCTTTTGTGTTGGGAATGGACCCTGAAGCACATGATCGATGAGATGTTTCGTGTTGAGCGAGAGACTCTGGAGCACATGAGTACTTACATTTGTGTTGAGCATAAAGCTCTAGAGCACATGAAAATATAATTTGGAAATGTTGGGCATAAGCTCTGGAGCATTCCATGTTGGTGTTGATCATAAGCTCTGGAGCATCGAATCTTTGGCCATTGTATCCCTAGGTGTATCATACAAGTACATCCTAGCATTTAGTGTTGAGCGAGAGCTCTAGAATTGCACTATGTTTGTAACTCCCTGTTATAAGCGTTGAGTATGGGCTCCAGTAAGTGCTATGGGTTACTGAAAAGATTAAAATCAGCTCCAAGTGAAAATGACTCGAGGAATAATATTGATTTCATCATACTTATTTTTAAGTGATTAAATGAAATTTTGAATTTTTGTATTCTCATCAAGTAGTAAAGAACTACCACGTTATAAAAGGGAAATCCAACATGCAAGGATGTTTAGAGTTGCCTAGCCTAGTAGGCCTGAGCCATCTATCTGCTTGACCTTCATAAAAGAAGTGTCATTAAGTCTAAGGGATCATGACACATGATGCCCGAAGACAAGTGTTAACAAAGTATTTCAATACTATGTATTTTATACATAGTATGTATAAAGAATTAATTATGATTAATTATATAATTGAATAAAGAAAGAAGAGAAGATCCACCAATTATTATTAATTATTAAAGGATATTAATAAATAGTGAAATATCTATGAAAGACTAACTAGGAACTACTTAAAATTTCCTAGGGCAAGAATTGAAAAATTACCTAGTAAATTAAAAAGGATTAAATCAAGAAATCAAGGATTTCTTGATTTAAATACCCCTTTGACTGAAAATTCTGCCTATAAAGACTCAAGCCAAGCAAAGGCTTGGGGGTTTTGATTTTTATCTAGGAGAATTATTATTCTATTTGTTCTGCTCTCAAGTGATTTCTTAGAGAACTTTTCCTGCAAGGAAAAGAGGATTGATTAAGAACTGACTACCAGTTAGGAAACCCTACCTTAGGAGCTCTAAGATACTTGCATGTTGGAGTCCAGCTCAAAGGGATCCAGATTAGAACCAGGAACAGTTCTGAGTCATGGTTGGGAGGAACGTGGTAGTTCCTAAGTGATTTGGTCATCAAACAAAGGTCAAATCTGCATTGAATTATTAATGCTGGTTATTTAAGTGTGCAGGTGTAGCCATTGACAAAAGCTTCAATTTCAGGTATGAAACCCTTGAAGGCCTATTCTATTTCTTCCCAAAGTTTCATTAATGTGTATGTTAAGTAATGGTTGAAATGAAATTTCTAACCCTAATGGTTATGTTTTATGGTTATCAATCTGCTAAGGTTGTATATGTAATTTACTAATCATAGGCTCGAGAAATCTTATTATATGTTGTACATTACTAGGGTTTGTGCTTTGAGTGAAATTCTATAATTATCCCATGTTTAGTTTAGGTGCGCCCTACCTAGTTTTTGTTACCACTTAGCCTATTCTAAAGGTGGCATTACTCTGTTGACATATTTCATTTGTCAGCAAAGGGATTTTTTTAATTCAAGTTTAGTTCATAAGTACAGGTTAAATATATGTATATATATATAGATAGAGAGAGAGAGAGAGAGTTACATATATACATCAGTCTTCAATAGTTTTATAATTTATGTATTATTTGATTTATTATAAACTAAAGAACATAACCTAAATATTAAACTAAATCTACTAGGAAGAGAATTCGTATAATAAACAAGCTAACAAATTATTAAATACCTTCTAAGGTCTTCTCTACATAATCATGTAAAAACAAATTAAATATCTTAAGATTCCATTTTAATAAACATAATCATATTAACCATTTGAAACAACTAATGTTACGTTCTTGTCATGTTCAACCTTAACATTAAGAATCACTAAGAAAATGAGAGGTATCAAATTGTACATAAGTCCTAACAAAATTATAAATATCATAAAGAAAGAAGTAATTTTAAAAAACTTTGTAATTAAGATTTTATATACCTTATTTAAACTCAAGCATACATAAGCACAGCTTTATTGTAATTTATATATAATATAAAAAAATTTGTAATTTACGATTATTTTATAAACTTCTATGGAAAAAATAAATTAGCCATGATTAGAAAAATTGTCTATCTTTGAATATAATATTCTTATTTTATTATGCTTCTCTCAAAACATCTACGTTGGTCATTAACTTTTGAAACAATTTAAAGAGTGACTTGCAAGGAATTCATCCGTAAGTGAAGATTATACAAATTTACGATCATGTTGAAAGCCAACAATAGTTCCACAATAATATTAGTTATTCTCCTTGATAACAACAGTTACATAGGTTTAGTGAGATTACATATTGACCCAACTACAAATGACGGTGACACCAAATCAATGATAAAGATCAACAAAAAATCATTTCATTTCATGGCAGTGGGCCGCTAGATATGGTCGTCATTTCATTTGCATTGACTTTCTTTTACTTGCGTTTTGGATTCCTTCTTCCTGTGATGCTCGTGGAAGACATATCCCGCTGCTCCCACTGCACCTGCTGCTGCAACACCCTCCTCAATCTTGTGTCTCTGCGCATTCTTTGGATCCTTCTTTGCTTGCTGTTTCTCGTACTGCAATATTATTACATCATTCACCTAATTATTACGCTATCAATCAAATTCTAGTTTGTCGATTGCCCACAAATTCCACGAATTGAGAATTCACAACACCACTAATACATTGGATTAATAAAAATAAATTGACTTGATCAGCATGCATTTAGATTAAAATGAAGGGAATAAAAGATATGTATATATATATATATATATATATAGTACCAATGCAAACGTTCCAGCTGCAACTGCTCCGAGTTGCCCTAAATGCTCCATCCGCTTATGCTTCTTCTCCTCCCTCATCACCTTCTCGTACAGCGTCAAGTTTTGGTTTTCCTCTTCCTTGTGATGGTGGAAGTGATGGCGATGCTCGTGTTTTTCTTGAGACATGATCCTCCTTTCTCTTCTATTACAAATATCAGACTCAAATTATATGGCAAAGGAACTGAAGGAATGGCAGAGTTCTTTGTTAGCAAAAATTCCGATTCTGAACAAATGCAGAATAAAACTCTAAAACAGAATCGAAATAGGAATGCCCAATAGATCATACCTCCAGCCATTGATGCTATTGAGCTTGTTGTAGAAGATTTTCTTGTTCCACAAGGTTTAGCTTCTTGTACAGCGCTTCCAAGCTCTGCTTTCTCCTTCTTGATGGTGTAAAAGTGAAGGGGATTGAGATAGTGAGTTTGGGGACCAAGGGGTTTTAAATATCCAAGCTCCCATCAAGCTTCTGTGGGCTATGTGTCGTATGTTCCACAAATCTAGGTGATGGACCACTCCAAAAGCTCCCAACAAGAAAACAGTTGCCAAACTAAATGAACCGTCGGCAGTTGAAGGGATGCAGAAGATGAACCGTCGACCCGCTGAATGGATGCGGATGTGGGAGCTTACATTCTCCCACTTGGTCCATACTTCCAAACTTAATGTCTCATCTTAAAACCTATTGACAATCTGTATTAAGTAATAGATACAAGAATCATGGCGATAAGTCCTTTTATGACAAGTATTACCTTCCATGTATTACTATGTATTTATTGCTATTTTAATTTATGTGGCAACAATTTCTTAATGAATAAACCTTATGTTTATTCTTGGTCCTCATAGATTAATTTTCTCAAATTAAATTAAGGTGCACATATGTATGAGAAAAAAACAACACAGTAATTAAGAATTTCATTAAAAAATAACATTGTCCATACAATGAGAAACTACATAATGGAACCAAGTCCCATATTCATTACATGATCCTTGAATTTAACCGATGGCATGCCCTTAGTCAAAGGATCAGAGATCATCAACTCAGTGTTGACGTGCTCAATGACCACTTTATTTGCTTTAACACGTTCCCTGATGGCTAAATACTTAATGTTGATGTGTTTATTTCGACTCCCACTTTTATTGTTTTTAGCCATAAAAACAGCAGTTGAATTGTCGCAATACATTCTCAATGGCTTAGAGATAGAATCCATAATTCTAATCCCAGAAATGAAACTCTTAAGCCATACACCATGTAAAGTAGCCTCAAAACAGGAGATGAACTTGGATTCCATAATGGAAGTGGCAATCAAGGTCTACTTGGCACTCCTCCATGATACCGCTCTACCAGCCATCATAAAAATGTATCCTGATGTTGATTTACGTGAATCAACACATCCAGCGAAGTTAGAATCTGAGTAGCCAATTACTTCCAAATTGTCCGTCCGTCTATACATAAGCATGTAGTCTTTAGTTCCTTGAAGATACCTCATTACTTTCTTTGCAGCTCTCGAGTGGTCTATACCTGGATTACTCTGATATCGTTCCAACATTCCCACAACAAATGCAATGTCAGGTCTTGTGCAGACCTGAGCATACATTAGGCTTCCGACAGGAGAAGCATATGGAATGTTCTTCATTTGTTCCCTTTCAAGGTCGTTCTTCGGGCATTGGTTCAAATTGAACCTATCACCCTTCACAATGGGAGCTATACTTGGTGAACAATCCTTTATCCGAAATCTCTCTAAAATTTTATTAATATAGGTTTCCTGAGACAAACCTAAGAGGCCTCGAAATTTGTCTCTATGGATCTTAATGTCAATGACATAAGATGCCTCACCCATATCCTTCATATCGAAATTTTTAGAGAGGAATTGTTTCACTTCATGCAGCATACCCTTATCATTAGTTGCTAGCAAAATGTCATCCACATATAAAACAAGAAAACAAATTTTACTCCCACTAACTTTTAGGTATATACATTGATCCATAATGTTTTCTACAAAACCAAAAGAAGAAATTACATTGTGGAATTTCAAGTACCATTGGCGGGATGCTTGTTTTAAACCATATAAGGATTTCTTGAGCTTGCAAACCAATTGCTCACCATCATTAGAGGGGAATCCTTCGGGTTGTTTCATGTAAACCTCCTCCTCTAGATCTCCATTTAGAAAAACCGTTTTCACATCCATTTGATGCAATTCCAAGTCGAAATGGGCTACTAATGCCATAATAATGTGCAAGGAATCTTTCTTAGATACAGGAGAGAAAGTCTCCATGTAGTCGATTCCTTCTTTCTGAGTGAATCCTGTAGCAACAAGTCTAGCCTTGTATCTCTCAATGTTGCCCAATGAGTCTTTCTTTGTCTTAAAGACCCATTTACATCCAATGGCTTTTGCACCATTAGGAAACTCAACAAGATCCCAGACTTCATTACTCTTTATATAATTCATCTCTTCCTTCATGGCATCGTACCATAATTCTGATTCTTTGCAATTCATAGCTTGTGAAAAGGACTCAGGATCATTTTCGGCTCCAACGTTAAAGTCAGATTCTTGCAGATACACAACATAATCATCAGGAATTGTTGATCTCCTTGGTCTAGTAAATCCTCTCAATGTTGTATCACTCTCTTCTTGAGAAGTATGTGGTTCAACTCGTTGTTCAAAAGTGCTTGAAAACTCTTGAACTTCCTGATCTACTAGAATCCCGTCAGCAGCTTGTGGAACTTCAACAATTGGCTGTTCAACACTAGTTTGTACTTGAGGGGTGCTGTGAACAATAACCAATCTATCACTTGAGGTGGAAGGTTGAGTTTCTGAATGATCCTTCTCGGAAACTATGTTCCTGGTTAGATCGCTCCCACTGATCAAGTCATTTTCAAGAAATTTTGCATTTCTTGATTCCACAATCCTAGTGCCATGCGATGGACAGTAAAATATGTAACCTTTAGACCTTTTAGAATATCCAATGAAATACCCACTAATAGTCCTTGGGTCCAGCTTCTTTTCTTGTGGATTATATATTCTCACCTCAGACGGGCATCCCCAAACGTGCATATGTCGCAAACTCGGTTTCCAACCTTTCAATAATTCAAATGGTGTTTTAGGAACGATCTTGGTTGGAACTCGGTTTAATATATACACTGCCATGTTAAGTGCTTCAGTCCACAAGGATTTAGGAAGATTGGAGCTGCTAAGCATACTCCGCACCATGTCCAATAAAGTTCGGTTTCTTCTTTCTGCTACACCATTTTGGTCGGGTGAATTAGGCATGGTGTATTGGGCAACAATCCCATGCTCTTGAAGAAATTTAGCGAATGGCCCAGGTGCTTGTCTATCTTTTATGTATCTACCATAATATTCTCCACCTCTATCTGATCTCACGATATTAATTTGCTTGCCGCATTGTTTCTCTACTTCAGCCTTAAATATCTTAAAGGCATCTAATGCTTCGTCCTTTTTATGAAGCATGTAGAGATACATATATCGTGAGTAATCATCTATAAAAGAGATGAAGTATCTCTAACCATGTGAATCCATCTCTGGACTACACATATCAGTATGTATGATTTCTAATATGTCCGAACTCCTATTGGCACCTTTCTTCGACTTGTTGGTCTGCTTTCCTTTTATGCAATCCACACAAGTCTCAAAATCAGTGAAATCCAGAGTATTAAGTACTCCTTCATTTACCAATCTTTTAATTCTTTCTATGGAGATATGACCTAAACTCCAGTGCCATAATTTAGAGGAATCTTCATTAATAACACATCTTTTAGTGCCAGTGTGAACATGCATTGAATCATAAGTGACATTGTTTTGTTTATTAATGCAGTAAAGATCATCAGACAAAATACCATTCCCAACATAATCAGATGTATAAAATAAACTGACGGATGTTTTTGAAAAGTTAAATGAATATCCAAAATGTACAATTCTTGAAACTGAAATCAAGTTTCTAGAAAAACTTGGAACATAAAATATCTTTTCTAATTCTAAAACAAAGCCATTGCTTAAAGTTAAATAGCATGTTCCTATAGCTTCCACATGCGAGCCCGTCTTGTTTCCTGATAAGATGCTTTGCTCACTTCCCACTGGCTTCCTTAGGTTTTGCAAACCCTGCAAGGAATTCAAAATGTGAATTGTTGATCCAGAATCAATCCACCAAGTGTTAATATTGACATTGACCATATTAGATTCATAACAAACAAATGAGATTGCATTACCTTTGTCCACAAGCCATTTCTGAAATTTTTCGCATTCCTTCTTCATGTGTCCCTTCTTTTTACAGAAGAAACACTTGGAAACCTTCTTAATATCAGTTTGGGGAGGTATTTTACCTTTCCCTTTCTTATTGGCTTGAGATTTGCCCTTCCTATGCGTTGCTAGCATTGCACTTTCTCCCAGTTCCATCACCAGTTTTTCTTCCTCTTGAACACACATGGTCATGAGTTCATTTATGGACCATTTATCCTTATGTGTGTTGTATGAGATTTTGAAAGGTCCATATTAGTGTAGAAGGGTGTTCAGGATGTAGTGCACCAGGAAAGACTCTAATATTTCAACCTCGAGTTTCTTCAATTGAGCCACAGTGTCCCTCATTTGCATGATGTGCTCGTGCACACCTTTCACACTGGTGAGCCTTAGGGATGAGAACTTCATGATTAGGGTGCTTGCTAATGCCTTGTCTGAAGTGATGAATTGATCATCAATGGATTTTAGCAAATCTCGGACCCTTTCATGCTGATCAACTGAACCACAAATACCAGCTAAAATTCTAGTCTTAATGAACATCATGCTTAAACGATTAGATTGCTCCCATCGCTCATAAAGCGTGATGTCCGCTACAGTGCTGGTATTGGTGAGTGCTGGTGGTTCATCTTTCATAATAGCATAATCTATGTCCATCCATCCGAAATGAAAGAGAATTATCTCCTTCCAAACCTTATAGTTATCTCCCTTAAGTTCAGGGATATCACAACGAATTTCAGATAAATTTGCAGGTTGTACAACTGCATAAAAATAAAGATCACATGCTTACGTTAAAATTGAGACCAAATAAAATTTCATGTTTTACCAATGTAAATTCATGCTTTAAGATTGAATCTAATGACATAAAAATTGCATGTGGGCTAAATTTTTAATTCAAACAGATTCAAATATTCTTCATGGTAAAACTATTAATTCATAATTCCTGTGGGTAAGTTATGAATAATTCAATATTTTATCCTAATTAATTACATAAATATAATAAAAATTCATGTGGGATAAAATTTATTATATTTAATATAATTAATTACAATTAATGTCTAAACTTTCTTTATAATATTAATTAATTAGAGATGCTGTGGCTATTCTCTAATTAAATATCATATAGATCACTAGACATTATTGTTGTTCACTGTAACAAACAAGCTTCAAATGAACAGATCTCAATGAGACTGGCAGCTTCAACAATATACAATGTAGCTCCAGCCATAATAGATAGACAAATAAGAAATTCTGGAATATAAAATCCATTACTTTCAAAATAGACATTCAAAATACCATATTTCCTTTATGCAAACAACAGAAACCATAAGATGGAGAGGTTCTGAGGAAATGCCACAATACACATGGTTCTGTGTGCTCGGAACCATGATATTGGGACTGATCTTGTATATAAGCATAGTAGATCAATGGAAATCAAGACAGCCAACAAATCCACACAGCCATTGGCCCATTCAGAAAGTCCTCACACAGGCCGTGGCCCACACTATCAGCCCAATACTGGCAGCAGCCTACACACATATCCCATACACAAGTAGTGGCTCAACAAACAGTTCATAAATAGGACATCATCCTGCTTTAACAACCCAACAAGGGCAGTGGCCTATCCTAGCAGCCCTTGAAGAGATCACGCCCAGCCTAGGGCAACCCAAACAAATCACGGTTCAACATTACAAAACAAGACAGTAAGGCGACAGCCTTAGATGGATTGAAAAGAGAAGAAGACAACCCCAAACTTACAATAACCACAATCGGTTAAAATAGATAGGTTTCTTTGTAAAACAGACTTCGATTCTACGTATCCTTTAAAGATATTTGTTGTTGCTTCTTGGGAATTATGAGAATCAAACCCTGATTCACCCAAACAACACGGACTGAATGATATTGGTTACTAAGACAAAAGATAAACCAAAATTCGGATGGTCTACGTCCTCGACACAAAAACTTAACCAGAAATTCGGATGGTCTACGTCTACTACTAGAATTAGGGTAGTCAAACATGAAGCAAAAAAAAAAATAACGAAATGATGGTGATACATTGATAAAATGCAGAATTTACTGATACAAAGAGAGCAGAACAAAATCATAGCTGTCACATAAGCTTAGATTTATGCATTATATCATTATTTTCACAAAAACCTGTAAAATGAGCCATGAATAGAGATTCCTGAAAACCTGTGGGTTATGTAGCTCCATCTATCGATTCTCCACAAACACACACAAGCTACTCAGAAGTAAATAGAAGTGAATCCACAAGCCAAAAGGATTTATAAAAAGGATTAATAGCTTTTTTTTTCCTTTTCTTTTTTTTTGGTTGCAAGAGCCAAATGGGGTAAAAGGCACATAACTCTTTTCTTCATTTCTACATGGTTCGATCACATAAGCTCATAAACAATAGCAACAAAACCCTACAGTGGCGACTACATACAGAACATCAAGGCAGAGATAACTACGCTCTGATACCAACTATTAGCGAAAATTCCGATTCTAAACAAATGCAGAATAAAACTCTAAAACAGAATCGAAATAGGAATGCCCAATAGATCATACCTCCAGCCATTGATGCTACTGAACTTGCTATAGAATATTTCTCCGTTCCACAAGGTTTAGCTTCCTGTACAGTGCTTCCAAGCTCTGCTTTCTACTTCTTGATGGTGTAAAATTGAAGGGGATTGAGATAGTGAGCTTGGGCACCAACAGGGGTTTTAAGTAGCCAAGATCCCATCAATATTCTATGGGCTATGTGTCGTATGTTCCACAAATCTAGGTGATGGAACACTCCAAAAGCTCCCAACAAGAAAACAGTTGCCAAACTAAATGAACCGTCGGCAGTTGAAGGGATGCAGAAGATGAACCGTCGGCCCGCTGAATGGATGCGGATGTGGGAGCTTACATTCTTCACCCTCAACAATACTCAAATTAAGCAGATGAGATTATATGATGGAAGCATAGGGAAGTACTATTGTGTATATAGCCCGCGTTTAATGATAAACAAATAATAATACCTTGTGGAAATCGTGTTCACGCGGAATAGAGCCGGCAATTACCAGAATGGCGAGTGCCAATACATAGGTCAAGATTTTACATCGCAGAAATTCCACAATCTCTTCCTACACAACTCTACTAAACCCAGGGTTAAGTTTGGCTTTGAAGGAAGGTGCGGGAATATCTTATCTGTGAATTAATGACGCATTGATAATGACCCATGCGCCATTGTTGAAAGAGGACAGAGGTGACATGCTTTTTAGGATAAAATATCACACGAACCATATCAATTATATTTGGTTATTATTGGTAATTTATTTAACTAAATTATTTGGTTATTGGTCATCGAAATTCAACAACTTAGATTAGAATATTCATGTTTAATGATATTTGAGCGCTATAAATTGATAAAAACTCCTTCCATATTATGTACTACTCACACATGATGTCAAATAGGAAAAAAGATCAATAAGTAAAATAATATTACAAATATCTAAATGACTAGGTCGACGTTTCGAATCCATATCAGGATCCATCATTAGGACAAAGTCGAATGTGGAGAGAGTGAGAACCATTGTTAAATACTGGAACCGGGTAGAAAGTCTAAGGTCGGCCGCGGAGACAAGGGTTTGCTAGGTCAAAAAAAAATTTATTTAATTTCAAAGTGTGCGGAAAAATTATTCTCTAAACCTATTTTTCGGAAAAGGAGTTGTTTATATTATTAAAATTATTACAATGGCTAAATTAAGACAATATTAAAATTTTTTATTAAGGAGAAATGTTGATTTTAATTATTTTTAAACCTTAAAATTTTTAAATTGATTTTAAAAAACCCACTGAATGCCCTAAAGTTTAAAACCCCTTAAAAATCCTAAAGTTTTAAATTTATTATTATTAATAACAATTTTAAAAACCTTAATCATAAATTTAAAAACCCTAAAGTTTTTAAATTTATTATTATTAATAACAAATTTAAAAAACCTAATAATAAATTTAAAACCCTAAAGTTATTAAATTTGTTATTATTAATGAATTTTAATTTTAATTATAATTAAATTTTATTGAAAGGTGATCTTTTACCTTAATTTTAGGATTTTTAAAAGTTAAAATGTTGATTTTAAATTATTTTTAAACCTTAAAGTTTTTAATTGATTTTAAAACCACCGAATTCTCTAAAGTTTAAAACCCTTTAAAACCCTAAAGTTTTAAATTTATTATTATTAATAAAAAATTTTAAAAACCTTTAAAAACCTTAACCATCTTCCTTCTGCCCCTTTTCCTCTTTCAAGCCCTTCCCCTTTATTCCTTTGTCCTCCTTCCTTGTCTTTAAATAAAACCTTAATTTAAATACCCTAAAAATCTAAAATTAAAATTGAAAGATCTTTTTAAAATTAGTTTAAAAACTTTAGGGTTTAAAATAATTTAAAATCAACATTTTAACCTTTAAAATTCCTTTTAAATCTTTAGGAATTTTAAAGTAAAATTGAAATCAACCCTTTAACTTTTTAGACCCTTCCTTATCCTAAAATTAATCTAAAAGATCATATTTCATTAAAAATTTAATTATAATTAAAATTAAAAATTCTCCCTAAGTTTAGACATATTAATAGGCATTAAAATTAAAATAAAATTTGTTATTAATAATAATAAATTTAATGACTTTAGCATTTTTAATTTATTATTAGGGTTTTTAAATTTGTTATTAATAATAATAAATTTAAAAACTTTATGGTTTTTAAATTTATTATTAAGGTTTTTTAAAATTGTTATTAATAATAATAAATTTAAAACTTTAGGGTTTTTAAAAGGCTTTTAAACTTTAGGGCATTCAGTGGATTTTAAATTCAATTTAAAAACTTTAGGGTTTAAAAATAATTTAAAATCAACATTTTAACCTTTAAATTTTCTTTTAAAAAACTTTAAGAATTTTAAAGTAAAAGTGAAATCAACTTTTTAAACCCTTCCTTCCTAAAATTAAGCTAAAAGATCACCTTTCAATAAAAAATTAATTATAATTAAAATTTAAAAAATTCATTAATAATAATAAATTTAATAACTGTAGGTTTTTTAATTTATTATGAGGGTTTTTAAAATTATTATTAATAATAATAAATTTAAAAACTTTAGGGTTTTTAAATTTATTATTAAGGTTTTCAAAAATTGTTATTAATAATAATAAATTTAAAACTTTAGGGTTTTAAACTTTAGGGCATTCGGTAGTTTTAAAATCAATTAAAAACTTTAGGGTTTAAAAATAATTTAAAATCAACATTTTAACCTTTAAAAATCCTAAAATTAAGCTAAAAGAACACCTTTCAATAAAATTTAATTATAATTAAAATTTAAATTCATTAATATAACAAATTTAATAACTTTAGGGTTTTAAATTTATTATTAGGTTTTTAAAATTTGTTATTAATAATAATAAATTTAAAAACTTTAAGGTTTTTAAATTTATTATTAAGGTTTTTAAAATTGTTATTAATAATAATAAATTTAAAACTTTCGGGTTTTTAAAGGGGTTTTAAACTTTAGGGCATTCGGTGGGTTTTTTAAAATCAATTTAAAAACTTTAGGGTTTAAAAATAATTAAAATCAACATTTATCCTTAATAAAAAATTTTAATATTGTCTTGATTTAGCCATTGTAATAATTTTAATAATATAAACAATTCCTTTTCCGAAAAATAGGTTTAAAGAATAATTTTTCCACACACTTTGAAATTAAATAAATTTTTTTTTTGACCTAGCAAACCCTAGTCTCCGCGCCCGACCTTAGATTTTCTACCATGTTTCAGTGTTTAACAATGGTTCTCACTCTCTCCACATTCTACTTTGATGATGGATCCTGATATGGATTTGAAACGTCGACCTGGTCATTTCCATACTGTGGTTTCTCCAACAACAACATCAATAACTGACCACTACAGAAATATTACAAATACCAGAGAACATTTTCAAAACTAACATAACATCGCTACATATCGAGATGAAACCATTTTGGAATTAAAAAAAAAATTACAAATACCGTGGATGGATCATGGCATGCTATAGATGCTCACCAACTTTATCAAAATGACTTTACTTTTTTTAAACAATAATCAATAATCAGTGTATCCTGAACCTACCTGTCCCGTGTAGTCGGTAGGCCCACGTTACTAGAAACGGCGATCCGCGGCCGGCCTCCCCAGGATATCACATAGATGATAAAAGGAACCTTCGATACAACGTACATTTCTCAGGTGTCACCTCTTTAGGATAAGAAACGACAATGTGGTTGCACCAGCCATTCTGGCTGTAACCGCCGATTGTCTGCCGTGTGAACGCAGTTACCATCGGGTATTATTTGTTTAAAATTTAGGTTCCGCTATATAAACAATGCCTCTTCCCTACCTTCCCCTCATCTAATCAAATCTGCTCAGCAATTTGTGTGTCCTGAGGTTGTAGAAGTCAAAGTATTCATTTCCTTCCATTCCATTGTGACCTATTTCTATTCCCTTTTGAATTTCCTCCCATTCTATTGTTCTCTGAAACTTTTGAAAGGATCATCATATCTAAGAACAAACACCATCACTTCCACCATCACAAGGAAGAGGAGACGCAGAACTTGACACTGTACGAGAAAGCGATGCATGAGGAGAAGAAGCATAAGCGGATGGAGCATTTAGGGGAACTAGGAGCAGTAGCCGCTGGAACGTTTGCGCTGGTACTATACATCTCTTTCTCATTAATTCTATTTTTATTCGTGAAGAGATAACTGATTTTTAATCGAAGGGGTTAACCATTTTATAAAATATGAACTCGTGTAATTTGTGGTGAGTCGATAGTACGCTAGGTCAATTGAAAAGAAATTTTGTAGGGCTTATAGCGTTGACATATAGTCTGATAGGGTTACTAATTGGGTGATTCCATATGCAGTACGAGAAACATCAAGCAAAGCAGGATCCACAGAACGCGCAAAGCCACAAAATTCAGGAGGGAATCGCTGCAACAGTTGCAGTGGGAGCAGGAGGCTACGTTTTCCATGAACATCACAAGAAGAAGGAATCCAAAAAGGAAGGAAAAGAACTTCACTTATAGCCACTTACTTCCCGCGCCCATGCATTTTATATCATTTCCTTTCGTTGTAGTTTGTTATGTTGCGAGTGATTTCAGCTTCGTAGGTCTTTTGGATCTTTTTCTGATCCTAGTAAACATTTTAGCGTCAATAATTAATACTTTTATCGAACTTATATTACTATTATTACTATATATGGAGCGTCTGATTCGTACAACATCGTTTCAATTGTTTGGAATATGTTCGATGTACAACAGCGTTTCAATTGTTTGGAATATGTTCGATGTCATGACAGTGTCTGACTGCGCTCTGGTTAGGGTTTGTACAAATTGTGGGCAAATTGAACAACAATTCAGGTTGATGATTGTAACTTAAGAAATCAATTTTAGGCTTCCATAATTAATAGCCATCCATCGCATTAAGAATCCTTTCGATTCAGCTGTTAATGCGTAGAAGATAATTAACAGAAATTTTTAGTCAACGTTTTACATATGAATTTTTATTTATCATGATCTAATATTCTGGTGGGTATAGCATTAATTAATTGTGTAATTAACACAGTCATATGTATAATTAAAGAGCTTGATATCAATATATTCTTTATTACTATATATTATTAAAATAAAAAAAATTAAAATTAGGTTTATTAATTATAATTATTTAGAATGTGTAATTTATAGATTATTTATTTCACTGAAATGATTTTTACAAAATAATATTTTAATATATTTTTCCCAAACTAAATCACCTAACTATATTTTTTTCAAAATATTATTTGAATATCTTTATTAAAAACTGAATAACTCAACCCAAATCCTATTTTTTTTAAACTAAATCAATCAACCCAAATCCTACAACATTTTTCTCGTTCAAGATTTTTTTGGGGGATTGTCTATATTTTTTCTCTAGCTTATTCACCTACTTGCTGAATGTTCCACTGGAAGGTTTTCTAATCATTTTATAGGCATCAATAGAAAGTATGCATCGCTCTATACTACACTATGAAAATAATAAAGTAACCAAGTACTAATTTAGGCCACGGGCGCACAAGCTACCAAAAACGACGTCCAAGGAGGCCAAAATGACACCCACGAAGCCCAAACGAAGTGTCCAAGTAGCCTAAAACGACACCCAGGAAGCCCAAACAAAGTGTCCAAGCAGCCTAAAATGACACCCATGGCATTGAAGTAAGGTAGATGGAGTATTTGTATTTTTTGTTTATTTTAATGTTTTTTATTGTTTTTCAAATAAAATATAAAATTAAAAAAATTTGCAAATGAATTGAAATGGAAAAAATTTGATATTGTAGATACAAATTACCTAAACATAATGACAAATACCAATGAACCATCCCAACAAAGGAGTGAAACAAACCAATCAGAGGACCCAATAAACCCCAAATTAAATGAAGAAAACCCCGAAGATGGATTTGGTGAACCACCAGAAAACCCCAAAGATGAATTACACGAGGATTTAAACCAATTAAGAATATTAAGTGATGAACTGAAGAACACCAAGGAACCCTCTAGGGTTTCCCTCTCCACATCACTACAAAACATAATAGAGTCTATCAACATTGCCCACAATGAGATAACTAATTTGAGCCAATATATGGCTCAAATGAGATAACATTGTGGAACTGGTATATCCAAAGAGGATATAAAAAACTTGAATATCACAAAATCCCAACTGTGGAGCAAATTTACAGATCTGAGAACATGATAGCCTCCATATGTGAGGAAGAGGCAAGTTTGCATGAACCGGTGTAATTACCAGCCATGGAGAGAAAATTGGAGGAAGAGATGGTTCATAGTTTTTTACAAGCCTCCATGCAACAATATCGAGGTCCCACATCATTTTCTCAAGAAATTGTGGGCTGAGTTTGTGTTAGGATCCCATGTGAACTACTTCGACATCACCGAGTTCCAGGGCATCGGTTTTGGCTCAGCTCAAGATCAACCTCAACCCACTGGAACCCACTCAGAGGACCTTTTGCACCTAGGCGAGAACCAAACCCGCTTCCTCAACCCCCTGGGTTAGGTAGCAGGCTAGATGAGATCCATGAGTCCATTAGATGGGCCACACGACGCCTTCTCAGGAATACCACATTTGTGGCTATGTCCTCACAGAGCGAGCATGACCACCCCGAGAGACACACTTTTGCATGGTCTACTGGTGGTGGGCAAGGGAGAGCAGCTACAGGTGGTAGCTAGGATGATCCATCCAGCTCGATGGGACCAGTGCCACATCATTGTTCTCGGTGTGGGAATCTATGCCATGTTCTCACGCGGGAGCATGCCATGGAGAGCTACCTACACTAGATTAGTTATTGTTTTATTTAATGTTTAAGTATTGATTATACGTTATGCAATCTCATAATTTCTAATAAATTTAACTTAGAATTAGATGTTGATGAATTGATTTGTTTTAATGTACAATTATTCCGTGCCGAGTCTCCAACACTCGGGTGGGAGGATGTTGGTTCCTTCAACCTAGATGGAGCCATGGTAGTTGAAGATGACATCACGATACCATACACATAGGTAGTTTTCTTTTAGGAATTAAATTTAATGTTAGTAGTTAATCTGTCGTCCAATGTAGTTAATATTTAGTAATTGAACCTAAATATTTTTATGTTTGCATAGGTGTCCATAGGAGTGAGTGACCATCCATTTTCGTCAAGGATTAGCAGATCCCCTCGTGAGCACGTATCATGTAATAAAGTATAAATTTAATTTTGGTTTTTATGGTTTAGATTTGTATAGTTATATTTTTTATGTAAGTTAATATACGAGGCCATGAATATGTATGCAGGTTTGAGTACATAGGCACGTCAATGTCACTATCTCTCCATCGACTGCCTTTTTCCCACTATATATTCTAGGTGTAGCCCCTAGCATAGATGTCCCTTTCCCTGCATCCCTCCCCACCTCGTTCCATCCATCCCTTACCTCCCATCCACCACCACACTTCCATCCAGCTCCCCCTTCTTTGTAACATCCTTCAGCCACTCCCCCCCGCCCCACTCATCCATCCCGTCCCTTGCAATTTTCCATGTTTCCTCCCTCCCCACTTTGACCACAATACACCATCCATCCACATTCACCCATGCCTCCACCCTATTCTAGACCTCAACCCCCTCCCCCATATTCTCCACCACCCTCATTTCCTCTTCCAGGGTGGCCCATTCCATTCTACAGCCAGTTGGGGTTTATCATCATACATCACCACTTCACCCACTCTAGTCCACGCCCTCTTTCACTGTGCCTCCTAATTTTGTATCCAACGTCAATGTGGCTACATCCTCTGCTATGCCATCCACCCTAGCATCATAGCAGGTTGTACAACCCACTTCTCCACCTGCCACCCCCGAGGACCAGTCAACTGCTCCACCTACCACCATTGAGGACCAGCCGATTGCTCCACCTGCCAGCCCCTAGGACCAACCTGTTGTGTTCATGGTGAGATTGATTAGTTTATGAAAATATCATGCAATATTAACGAAAAGTAACATAAGCAATAAATTGTATGATTTATCTTATTGCTTAAATGTTGCAGGGTGGCATTCCTGAGAGACTTGGATCACGAAGGAGGGTATCCTGCTCACCACTTACGGTCTCGTTTGAGGTGAGTTATTTAATATCTAAAAACTCAATTTTGATTTTTAAATTGTGTTTAATACTTGTATAATTTCCTGTAGGAGTTGACATTTGATTGTTGTCGTTTCAGATCTCAAGGGAAGGTGGTCAAAGCGGCCACAAGAATCGAGCTTCCTATATCTCGAAGAAGAGGAAGATCGAATTTGGAGGTGCACCTGGGAGATCAAAGGGTGGGAAGGAGGATTGATAGACCCTCTTGTGTATACTATCCATGATGTAGCATTTTGGCAAGAGTTGCCATATTTTGTATAGACATTGGGAACACGGTTCCATTTTTCACTACTACTGTATATGATTGAAAATTTGTGTCCATGAATTATATCATTTTGCACTTATTTATATTACTTTCCCTTTGATTACATATTTGAATACATTATGTCGAATGCAGTAGTAGATTGCAGTTGATGCACTTACAATACTTATTGTTGACGAAGTAATAAAGTCTGTATGTTCATAATAAAATGCATACAATTTTTAACACTATAGGTTAGTTAACAAAAAAATACACAGCTGCATAAAGTGTACAATACCAATAATAATTTTAAATACCAAATACCCGATCTTATAAATCACAGTGCAAATACCTAGTTTGGCTCTTCACCCCTTAGCCCTTCCATTTCTTATCTCAGCTTGTCATGCCTAGCTTCGGCCTTGTTATTGCAAACCTAAACCCTAAGGACCTATACCTAACTAGACACCTAACCTAAAACCCTAGCTTTCTACCATTCCAAACCCTTCCTCCCTTCTCCATCTCCTAACCTACTCGCTTACCTTTCCACCTCTCCTCTCTCATTTCCTAACCCTAAGATTCTAATCTTATACTCATATCCTTGGCCTATAGTGTGAACTATTTCCAAAATTTGCCAAATATATGCACTTTTTTTTTTGTGTCTTAAATCCAGACATATATCAATATAGCCTCCTAGAATACCTGAGAGGTAAGGCCTTGGCATTAAGAGTTTGTTTAGTCTCATCTGTAATTTATTGGTCAAAGGCTGGAAAGAATGTAATTTGATTCACGGTTTTTATGTCTAGAAGATACATAAATAAAAGATTTTCAAGTGAAAAACCATAAACAACAGATTGGTACACAGGGCTCATAACGTCACTTACATAGCTTCGGATGACCACTTTTCTTTTGATAATAGGTGCTTCAATTGGGCTTGGCACCAAGCACTCCTAAGGGCCAAGATTTCTAAAGGCAAGTACTCCCAACAAAACAAGGGTCAGAAGCTTAAACAAAAGAAAACAAGGGACTATCATGGTCCAAGCAATATGCTCGCCCCAAGAAAAGGGTTGCATGCCACTTACCTACGGCAATGTGGGTTTAACCCAAAGTCGAAAATGCAGTGTTTTCTAATTTGAAAGAATCGGACCTTACGGTCCTTATCCAAAGTTTTTCTTTTAAAAAATCACAGCAAGTGTTATGGCTGACGCAGGGTTCCCAAGAAGAGTTCCACGCTGTTCGCGATCCTGGTATCATGGGCCACGTGGTTGGCTAATATTCTTCCACGTGAAAGTGGGGATTACAAGACTGGTAGCTCATAAACTCACACCATCTACAGTGAGTTGTTTCCTTGGCAAGGTACACATGCTTTTACTAAACTTCTTAAAGAAGCAGTACTTCGCGGCTTTTGGACGGATGAGAAGCCTTCTCGAAGGCTCTGTCAGTTCATTAATATGCTCAATGCTTACGTGACTGGTGCATAAATTACTCTGGGGTTTTTCAGAAGGGGGAAGCGGCACAGGAGATCATAGCCTGAACCCTGTCGCCTCAGGTAAGCTGGTCTTTGCTTCGGCTACCTACGTTTCTATTTTTTTTTAAGCTTGCACTTTCTTCCTTAAAGGGATTTAACCCCGGTAAATTTCTTGCAGGTAATCGGAGCGGGAAAGGGGTAGCGCGAGTGGTGGTAGTTCTGGTAAGTGATGTTATCATCCTTCGTGGCGAGTTCTGTTGAGCTGTGGTTCGTCCATCAGAGGGGGTTTTTCTTCTTGTGTCTGCTTGTAAGGGAAGAGGTTTGGGGTTTTCTGGAAGTGCATGGCACCCACGCCACGTCGTGGCAGAATCGCTTAAGATAATTCCTCCTTCACTGGTAAGGCTGGAGGCTTGCGGACGACTATGAGCCTTCCTTACTGTAAAACATCCCTTTTTAATTAACGGCCTTAACCCGAGGACCGAGGTTCGGCTATCAAAATGGAACTCTCTCTGTTTTAATTTATTCTGTGTAAAAGAATGGACTATTTACTATTATTTAATTCCTGTCTTTTTAATGGTTTTAAGTGTTGTCTAAAGCATCCCAAGGATGTCACTGCCTCCATTGATGTTTGCTGTAAAAGGAATATTGTTATCGTAGTTCTTAAATTTTATGTTGTTGCTAAGTTTTAAGTAGCCACTGATCTCCTAACGGGTCGCCCGGGTAAATGAGTCCAAAACCTGCCATGTTTAACACTTTAGAAGGGTTTTCTTGTCTGCAAAACAAGGGTAGCCTTAACCTTTAAGAATTCTTGTTTAAGCCCCGTGCCGCCAAGGAAAAATCCAGGCTAGCTACACTAAGAGTTGTATAGCAAAAAGAAAGGAAACGAGAATGGCCTTGGTCGCCACAGCTTACAAACCCTACCCATGTTATCATTGAAACGTAGTCGCGGTGGTTATTACCTGAAACGCACTGAGTTTTGCAGGGGAAAAACACTAGAACAGGCCCACGCAGACTGTGGGACTAGATGAATGAGCCTTTGAACTATCGATAGCTAAAAACTTACACAGTTTAAAATAGACCGTGACTGGACCTTTCAACCGTAATATGGTTTGAATACGTTTGGGAAAGTCATCAATGTTTAAAATTCTTAACAACGTGAGTAACCCCGACCGGAATAGACTTTGGCAGGACTTAACGGAGTTTGAGGGGTCACTAATCAGGTTTTCTTTGTGGCTATCAAGTTACCGCTGCTATAGATTTAACGCCGAGGTCCAAAGGGAGAAACATTTGAGTCAACACGTTTCCCATCTTAAAAATCAGCCTTATCAGTGTTCATTTTTGCATAATCACACCACCGTTAGGGTTTAGCCTTTGTATAAATCGATGTACATTATAATGTTTTCTCTATTTAATTTATTAATAGTCGAATGTTTACTTAGAACTGATATAAAGTTACCTCATAAATATTAGGTTTTTCCATATATTCAAGTTCAAATCTCACATTTGACATATTTACCCTTTTTAATTTTGCATCTAAAAGAAAATCCCCTTGCTCAGAAAAAATAAAAAAGGTAAAAGCCAGCCTTTAAGCTGCCTCTAGGGATGGCCGGCATGAAGCGCTACCAAAAAAATTTATGTAGTTATTACCAGTTGTTTTTTTTCCAGTTTTCTTCCTACGAGTTCTTGATTTGCTCAACAAGTTTACCAGGTTGCACTTAGCATTTTCGATACCCAACGTCCTGTAAGAAAATAGTAAAAAGGAAAAAGATTTGGTTAATCATTTGCATCAGGGTTTTCTCACTAGTTTTTACATAATAACAAGGAATTCTATTCCAGCATAACCAGGTTAGCTCTCTTATACATAACAGGATATTAAGATAAACTTTTACGGCTTTCTCCTACATAACAGGATATGAAATACATGTTTACAGCTTTCTTCTTCTTAACAGGAATTTAAAATAAACATTTACGGTTTCCTTCTACATAACAGGCTATAAATTATACATTTACAGCTTTCTTCTACATAACAGGATATAAGTTAAACATTTACAGTTTTCTTCTATGTAACAGAATATAAATTAAACATTTACAGTTTTCTTCTACATAAGAGAATATAAATTATACATTTACATCTTTCTGCTACATAACAGGATATAAGTTAAACATCTACACATTAGCTAGAACAAAACAATTTCTTCACTTCATACACCAAACCTGTGGATCTACTGTGCCGACTACAGTGGAAGCATCCACGTTCCTCCCAGTCGTAGACTAGGTTCAGCTCCCTTGCCTTCTAGTCACCCCCCAGCCAAACCTCCCAGAAGACAGCCGGGACCCCTAACTCCAGGACTCCAAAGATTCGATCATACATAGGTGATCTTGCCCACAGCAAGTACTCTCTGCAAAGTCCTCTTGCCCAGCATACTCAGCAGCATCCTCCTACACCGTATGCTCTCCTTTTCTTTGCCTAGGTCTTTGCCCATTAGCCCTCTCCCCTTCCTTCTCGAAATTCCCAGGGCTTAATGGTAATCCCCCTTTTTCCAGGGATGTGTCTGTGCTGATTTTTCTGCACATTTGACACTTCATTAATCAGTCCCTGGAGTTAGCTAGTCCCTGTCCACAATGTCTTCTGCAGGTTTCCTCTTTTAACCTGGTTGCTTCCACTATACTTGCCACATGCAATTTATAATAAATCAATGTCAAAACTCTCAAGGTATTTATTACATCAGTCCTCTCGGACTCATTGGTTGGGTCATTAATAGCCATATCTTATTATGCTGAAATTGAAATTAAAAATAATACCATTCAAATAGGAAATTGTCCACGGGTATTACATCCACACCCCTTTATTTTAAACACTGTCCTCAATGTTCTCCATTTATTGGTTCGGCAAACAAACTAGGGTATTTTATTCGCATTACGTCCTCTAGTTCCCAAGTTGCCTCCTCGGGGCTAAAGTGCTTCCATTGCACCTTTACCCGAGCGATGAACTGGTTCCGAAGCACCGTCTCTTTCCTGTCCAGGATGCGTGCAGGTTCCACCTAGAACTCTCCTTCGGGTTCCACCTGTACCACATTCCAATTGATAATGTGAGTTGAGTCATATATATATATTTTTAACAATGAAACATGGAAAACATTGTGTATCTTTAAATGAATAGGTAGGGCCAGCTTGTAAGCTACAGGCCCAATTCTCTCTAGGACTTGGAAGGGTCTGCAAAATCTTGGAGCCAATTTCTTATAGCTCCCCAATTTGAGGGAACTCTTCTTAGGTTTGACCCGTAGGTACACATGATCGCCTACACAATATTCCTTATGCTTTCTTTTTTGATCAACGTAATGCTTTTTCCGTTCTTGAGCTGCTTTCGGGTTCTTCTGTACTTCACAAATTGTTTGCTCCATCTCCTGTAACAGTTCAGGCCCAATTAGCACGCGATCCACAGGATTGTCCCAACTGACAGGGGTATTACACTTCCTCCCGTATAGTATTTCGAATGGACTCATTTTTGCTGAGGCCTAATAACCGTTATTATAGGCGAACTCTACCAGGTGCAGGTAGTTTTCCCACTGAGTGGGTCTTTTCATGACGTACATCCTTAACATGTTTTCGATGGTCTGATTAGTACGTTCTGTTTTCCCATCTGTCTCCAGATGATAGCTGGTGCTAAAGTTAATCCGGGTTTCTAAACCTGCAAATAAGGATTTCCAGAAGTTGGATGTAAATTTCACATCCCTGTATGATATTACCATTTTTGGTACGCCATGTAGTCGGAATATCTCTTTTAGGAATATTTCAGCGATATCAACTGCCTTATGTGTGGATTTTACTGGGATAAAATGAGCAGATTTGCTTAATTTGTCCACCACCACCATGATAGAGTCATGTTGTTTCTGTGTTTTTGGCAGACCAGTGATGAAATCTAAGGATATGATCTCCCATTTCCACTGGGGTATCGGCAGAGGCTGCAACAATCCGGTTGGATGTCCATATTCTGTCTTAACTTGCTGACACTCAATGCATTTGGACAAATATTCAATTACATCAGTTTTTAAACTGGGCCAAAAGAACTGCTTCCTCAAGGCATTTACCATCTTTTGGTACCCTGGATGGCCTGCAAAAGGAGGTTTGTGCATCTCATTCATGATGAACAATTTGACTTCTAACACATTAGCTATGTACAACCTATCTTTAAACCAAATAAAACATTTTTTGTCAATCTTAAAAGCTGCCTTGTCCAGTTTTATCTCGGGATTCTGTATCTTACTGAGTAATTCAATATAGTTACCGTCCTGAGTGCTTGCTTCCTTGACCCTGTCCAAGAGGTCACTCTTGGGCTGACTCGAGGTTAACTTACTAATAACATGAGTCCTTCGACTCAAGGCATCCGCAACCTTGTTTTCCTTACCTTTTATGTGCTTTACCTCGAAGTCGAACTCGCTGAGGAAGGACAACCACCTTGCTTATCGAGCGTTTAGTCCGAACTGTGTGAACAAATTTTTCACACATGTGTTATCTGTTAGTAGCAGGAATTTCCTTCCCAGCAGGTAGTGCCACCACATTTTCAGGGTGTGCACCACGGTAGCCAGTTCTAAATCATGGACCACATAATTACGTTCATGTTCTTTCAACTTGCGTGATTCGTAACAAACTACATGTCGTTCTTGGGATAACACCCCTCCTACTCCTTCTAAGCTGGCATCAGTACACACCGTGTAGTTTTTAAGGGGATCAGCTACCTTTAGGATTGGGGCCCTGGTCAGCAACTCTTTAAGTTGGTCAAAGCTTTCTTGACATCTGGAGGTCCAAGTGAACTTCACCCCCTTCTTCTGTAAGGAGGTAATGGGGTAAGCAATTTTGGAAAACCCCTCGATAAAACTCCTATAATAGCCGGTGAGTCCCATAAATGATCGGACGTCAGCCATGTCCTTAGGTACTGGCCAGTCAGATATGGCTCGGATTTTCTTGGGGTCCACTGCAATTCCTTCCTCGGATATGACATGTCTGAAGTACTGGATTTCAGTCTTAAAAAATTCACATTTTTCCAATTTGGCATACAGTTGGTGCTCCCTTAAGGTCTGCAATACTGTCCTTAAATGATGTTGATGCTCTTCTTGGTTTTTACAATAAATCAAGATGTCATCGATGAATATCAGTACAAATTGATGGAGATATTTGTTAAATATGCCATTCATCAGGCACATGAAAGTGGCAGGGGCATTGGTTAAGCCAAAAGGGATTACTACTGTCCATAGCGGGTTCTGAAAGCAGTTTTGTTTATGTCCTCACTCTTTATACGAATCTGGTGGTAGCCAGAATGTAAGTCCAGCTTAGAAAAAACCCTTGCCCCTCCTACTTGATCGAATAGGTCATTGATTCTAGGCAGGGGATACTTGTTCTTTATGGTTACCTTGTTTAGGTGTCGCTAGTCAATGCAGAGTCTTAGGGTCTTGTCCTTTTTCTTAACGAACAAGACCGGTGCACCCCATGGGGACACACTAGGTCTGATGTACCCCCTTTCTAGCAGTTCCTGCAACTGAATCTTTAGTTCAGTCAGCTCTGGAATGCTAATCCAATAAGGCACCTTCGACACCGGTGTGGATCCAGGTAGTAACTCGATGGAGAAATAAATCTCCCTTTGAGGGGGCAGGCCGAGTATCTCCTCAGGGAACACATCAGGAAATTCCTCTAGGACCGAGTGTTGTTTTAGAGAGGTTTGGTTTTCGTTTAGGAGCAAGTCAACAACCTTAACAGCAAAGAGTTTACAGCCCTTCTTCAGGCATTTCTTTAGCTGCATGGCTGAAATTTGTCTTACCGAGACAGGTTTGGGCAACCCTCTTACTGTTCGAAGGACTTGGTCTTTGGCAATGTAGCTAAAGGTCTTTTCATAACAGTTCAGCACTACTCTGTTCTTTTCTAACCAGTCCATTTCGATGATCATGTCGTATGATCCCAAGGGTAAGATGTTGAGGTCGATTTTGGTTTTATGGTCCTGCAGCTGAATTTCACAGTTAGAAACAAAATCTGTTACCTTCCTTTTTGCCCCGATGGCCAACTGAACCCACCAGGGTCTTACATGCCTTTCTTTAGCTAGTTGGCAGATTTCCACCGTCCTTGGAGAAATGTAACTTAGCGTAGCTCCTGGATCAATTAACACAGATATAGCATGGTTGAAAACAATACCTTCGATTTCCACTATAGTAGACTGATGGTCAGCTTGTCGGTCTTCTAAGGCTGCATTAATGCAGTGGAAACTCCTGCCAATTTCCCCAACTGTCAACGCTTCTTGTATGTTGTGCAAGGTATTACTGGCCCCCGACAGGCATGAGCAATATCTCTTCAGATGGGGTCCATCACACTCCCAGTAGGTCAGGGGTTCTATAGGTACCCCTTCAGTCCCTTTCACCCCCAGACTGGCTGGTTTTGCGTATCTAGGCGGGGGTGGCCCGCTTTTAGTGTAAGGGCCTCCTGGGGGATTTCTTTGGGTGTTCCTCTATGGTGATGGTCTGAACCCCCTTTTTTTCTGGCTGAACCTTTCAGGTTTCCTACCTTTCCCTATTCTGAATGAGTCGTTCCGCTGTTTGTACTGCTCATAACATAGCTGGGCTTTCCTTAGCACCTCATCCAGAGTCTTCAGGTTGTCGAATTCGATTATGTCCTTGTAAGCCTGTGGAAAGCAGCTTAGGAATGTCTGTACCTTCATCTTTTCTTCCTTGATATAGGGTACGAACCTTAGTAGGTCCAAGAATTTGTTAATGAGCTCTTCCATGTTCATCGAGCTGAGTCTTAACTCATAGAATTCCTTGGTTTTTCTTTCGTAGTAATTCTCAGATAAGTACTGCTTTTTAAATAGTCTTTTGAATTCTGCCCACTCCATAGTATTTTCCTTGAGTCCCTGTGAGATCTTGAGGTCCTGCCACCAAATACTAGCCTTACCCTTGAGATTATAAATTGCCATTCGGACTTTCATGTTACTCGAATAGTTGTAGATCTGAAAATATTTCTTGATGTCCAGCAGCCATGCCTCTGCTTCTTCACCTGTCTTAGATTCCCCATCGAAACTAGTGGGTTTGATCTTCTTGAATTCACCTTCCAGGTGATCGACCTTTCTCTTTCCATTAGTTTTGACCTGATTTTCAGAGTTATGGGTCTTGTTAGATGAGCTATCCTTTCCTTCAGCACTTTCCTCCCTTTCGGGACCCTTTCTGGTTTCGGTTCGAGGCTCCTTCCCATTGTTTTTCTCGTGCATACTTTGCAACAGGATTTCATTTATCTCCTGTTGTTTCTCTTGCACCCTTTTTAGTTGTTCGTTGTCCGCCTTATAACTCTGTATCTCCACAATTAAGTGCCTCATTGTTTCCAGTACTTGACTAGCCTCAGAATGTTCTGCTGCTGGTTGTGTAATCGATGGTACATGTTCCATATTTTCTGGTTGGTTTTCGTTCTCCACCGGAGAGGCCATGGCAATTCCTGCAATCGATCAAGATAACAACAACCTGTAGGTTCTGTAGGTTTTACAACACAACAGGCCGATAGATGTTAGAGTGCTGTCAAACCTTTCATTCATATACATATAAAATAAACAAAGGAAGAACAGGAAACAAAGTGTGCCCATCAGGCTACAGGGCTGAATCCTCGGCTCTGATACCATATGTGAACTACCTCCAAAATTTTCCAAATATATGCACTTTTTTTTTTTGCATCTTAAATCGAGACATATATCAATATAGCCTCCTAGAATACCTGAGAGGTAAGGCCTTGGCATTAAGAGTTTGTTTAGTCTCATCTGTAATTTATTGGTCAAAGGATGGAAAGAATGTAATTTGATTCACGGTTTTTATGTCTAGAAGATACAGAAATAAAAGCTTTTCAAGTGAAAAACCATAAACAATAGATTAATACACAGGGTTGATAACGTCACTTACACAGCTTCGGCTGACCACTTTTCTTCTGATAACAGGTGCTTCAATTGGGCTTGGCACCAAGCACTCCTAAGGGCCAAGATTTCCGAAGGCAAGTACTCCCAACAAAACAAGGGTCTGAAGCTTAAACAAAAGAAAACAAGAGACTATCATGGTCCAAGCAATATGCTCGCCCCAAGAAAAGGGTTGCATGCCACTTACCTACGGTAATGTGGGTTTAACACAAAGTCCAAAATGCGGTGTTTTCTAATTTGAAAGAATCGGACCTTACAGTCCTTATCCAAAGTTAAAAAAAAAAAAAAAAACACAGCAGGTGTTATGGCTGACACAGGGTTCCCAAGAAGAGTTCCATGATGTTCGCGATCCTGCTATCATGGGCCACGCGATTGGCTGATATTCTTCCACATGAAAGTGGGGATTACAAAACTGGTAGCTCGTAAACTCACACCATCTGCGGTGAGCTGTCACCTTGGCAAGGTACACATGCTTTTACTAAACTTCTTAAAGAAGTAGTACTTCGTGGATTTTGGAAGGATGAGAAGCCTTCTCGAAGGCTCTGTCAATTCATTAATCTGCTCAATGCTTGCGGGACTGGTGCATAAATTACTCTGGGGTTTTTCAGAAGGGGGAAGCAGCACAGGAGCTCATAGCCTGAACCCTGTTGCCTCAGGTAAGCTAGTCTTTGCTTTGGCTACCTGCGTTTCTAATTTTTTTTTTAAGCTTGCACTTTCTTCCTTAAAGGGATTTAACCCCGGTAAATTTCTTGCAAGTAATCGGAGCGGGAAAGGGGTAGCGCGAGCGATAGTAGTTCTGGTAAGTGATATTATAATCCTTTGTGGCGAGGTCTGTTGAGCTGTGGTTCATCCATTAGAGGGGGTTTTTCTTCTTGTGTCTGCTTGTAAGGGAAGAGGTTTGGGGTTTCCTGGAAGTGCATGGCACCCACGCCACGTCATGGCAGACTCGCTTAAGATAACGCCTCCTTCACTGGTAAGGCTGGAGGTTTGCGGATGGCTGTGAGCCTTCCTTACTGTAAAACATCCTTTTTTAATTAACGACCTTAAGCCGAGGACCGAGGTTCGTCTATCCAAATGGAACTCTCTCTGTTTTAATTTATTCTGTGTAAAAGAATGGACTGTTTACTATTATTTAATTCCTGTCTTTTTAATGGTTTTAAGTCCTGTCTAAAGCGTCCCAAGGATGTCGCTACCTCCATTGATGTTTGCTGTAAAAGGAATATTGTTATCATAGTTCTTAAATTTTATGTTGTTGCTAAGTTTTAAGTAGCCACTGATCTCCTAACGGGTCGCCCAGGTAGATGATTCCAAACCCTACCATGTTTAACGCTTTAGAAGGGTTTTCTTGTCTGCAAAACGACGGTAGTCTTAACCTTTAATAATTCTTTTTTAAGCCCGGTGCTGCCAAGGAAAAATCCAGGCGAGTTACACTAAGAGCTGTATAGCAAAAATAAAGGAAACGAGAATGGCCTTGGTCGCCATAGCTTACAAACCCTACCCATGTTATCATTGAAATGTAGTTGCAGTGGTTATTACCTGAAACAGACTAATTTTTGCAGGGGAAAAAAACTGGAACAGGCCCACGCAGACCATCGGACCAGACGAATGAGCCTTTGAAATCTCGATAGCAAAAACCTTACACAGTTTAAAATAGACCGTGACTGGACCTTTCAATCGTAATATGGTTTGAATACGTTTGGAAAAGTCATCAATGTTTAAAATTCTTAACAACGTGAGTAACCTCGACCTAAAAAGACTTTGGCAGGACTTAAGGGAGTCCGAGGGGTCACTAATCAGGTTTTCTTTGTGGCTATCAAGTTACCGCTGCTATAGATTTAACGCCCAGGTCCAAAGGGAGAAACGTTTGAGTCAACACGTTTCCCATCTTAAAAATCAGCCTTATCTATGTTCATTTTTGCATAATCACACCACCGTTAGGGTTTAGCCATTCTATAAATCGATGTACATTATAATGTTTTATCTAGATAATTTATTAATAATCGAATGTTTACTTAGAACTGATATAAAGTTACCTCATACATATTAGGTTTTTCCATATATTCAAGTTCAAATCTCACATTTGACATATTTACCCTTTTTAATTTTGCATCCAAAAGAAAATCACCTTGCTCAGAAAAAATAAAAAAGGTAAAAGCCAGCCTTTAAGCTACCTCTAGGGATGGCCGGTATGAAGCGCTACCAAAAAAATTTATGTAGTTATTACCAGTTTTTTTTTGTTTTCCAGTTTTCTTCCTACGAGTTCTTGATTTGCTCAACAAGTTTACCGGGTTGCACTTGGCCTTTTTGATACCCAACGTCCCGTAAGAAAACAATAAAAAGGAAAAAGATTTGGTTAATCATTTGCATCAGGGTTTTCTCACTAGTTTTTACATAATAACAAGGAATTCTAGTCCAGCATAACCAGGTTAGCTCTCTTATACATAACAGGATATTAAGATAAAATTTTATGGATTTCTCCTACATAACAGGATATGAAATACATGTTTACAACTTTCTTCTTCTTAACAGGAATTTAAAATAAACATTTACGGTTTCCTTCTACATAACAGGCTATAGATTATACATTTACAACTTTCTTCTACATAACAGGATATAAGTTAAACATTTACAGTTTTCTTCTATGTAACAGAATATAAATTAAACATTTACAGTTTTCATCTACGTAAGAGAATATAAATTATACATTTACAGCTTTCTGCTACATAGCAGGATATAAGTTAAACATTTACACATTAGCCAGAACAAAACAATTTCTTCATTTCATACACCAAACCTGTGGATCTGTTGTGCCGACTACAGTGGATGTAGCCACGTTCCTCCCAGCCGTAGACTAGGTTCAGCTCCCTTGCCTTCTAGTCACTCCCCAGCCAAACCTCCCAGAAGACAGTCGGGACCCCTAACTCTAGGACTCCAAAGATTCGATCATACACAGGCGATCTTGCCCACATCAAGTACTCTCTGCAGAGTCCTCTTGCCGAGCATACTCAGTAGCGTCCTCCTACACCGTATGCTCTCCTTTTCTTTGCCTAGGTCTTTTCCCATTAGCCCTCTCACCTTCCTTCCTGGAATTCCCAGGGCTTAATGGTAATCCCCCTTTTTCCAGGGATGTGTCTGTGCTGATTTTTCTGCACATCTAACACTTCATTAATCAGTCCCTGGAGTTAGTTGGTCCCCGTCCACACTGTCTTCTGCAGGTTTCCTCTTTTAACCTATCTTCTTCCACTATACTCGCCACATGCAATTTATAATAAATCAATGTCAAAACTCTCAACGTATTTATTACATCAGTCCTCCCGGACTCATTGGCTAGGTCATTAACAGCCAGATCTTATTATGCTGAAATTGAAATTAAAAATAATACCATTCAAATAGGAAATTGTTCGGGGGTATTACATATAGGATCAGACCTTGGCCCCCTTTCAAAACCCCTTCTCTAGCCTTAATATCCCTCCTAGGACTCTACATATCATTAACATTTCGAGCCATACATAAGAATTTTTGACAGTGATCTACAAGTACATTTGCACTACTAAAATACCAAAAAGGCCTCGAAAAAACATGTACAAGATACCGTCTTTCTTGAGGACTATCATATAGGTACTTGTTGGAACTCTTGGCTTGACTGGAAATCACTATTTGGGACAATCATAGTAAAATTTGTCTCGTCTTTGCATTTACCTAACAATTTTATTCCTAATTTCAAACTTGAAATTGACATAGCTATTGCATCTTTACTTTGATTGGAAGTAACATTTTGGGACAGTCATACTAGGCTGAAAGCTATCATTCAATTTGACAGTATTATTCATTGTCCAAATTGGAATAGAAAGCACTTGTTTTCCTTTGGTATTTACATAGTAATCATTGTCTCATTTTGCAAGCTAGAAATTGATATTGGAATGATCTTCTCTTACCATTTCATAGTATTGATGAGCTGAGAATCATATTGAACATGACTGTTGTTGGCTTGCATTTGTTAGATCTACTTGGAAACCATCGATTTTGATAAATGTGACAATTTATATCATTTGAAGATGAAGCTGACATTGCTTACTCTCATTCAATAGATACATATTTGTTATGTTATTGTTGAGCACTTGCAATTTTAAAGATCTCTTGTACTTGTTGCTTTGGCATAGGCTAACTAAAGTTTAAGGGTTAGCATGCATAACCTAGGGTTTAGAATCAATAAAGAAACCCTAATCCTAGGAGGGAAACCCTAACACCAATGCTACCTAAGCATCTCTTGTGTCATCTTATAAAGTAACTTTTTGTTTGTATATGAGCATGCCTAGAATTGTAGTCATATGTCACATATTCTCTATACAATAATCAAATTAGATACTCTTTACGGTTTATCATGCGCAAATTGCACAAGTTGATGTTAATCAATGGGGAAAATTTAACCATAAAGAGGAAACTATTTTGACTTGGCTGGAAATCATTCTTAGTTTGATAGTCCTATCTATCTTCATGAAAAGTGGATTGATTGGTGTCTATGTCAATGTATGTCGGTTGCAAAATAGGTTGAATTTGTATGATATGATGATAACGTCCCATCAACACCACTAACATGCTTCAACCACATGCATAATTGAAAGGAAAATTACATCCAATGTTATTCACAATCACCCAACCAACCATTAAATAAAATATTGAACTATCCTATAGTGTTTGACCCCCCTCTTTCACAATAAATATCCATTATGGTTATTGTCTTGCAAGTATATATTCTAGGTATATGGTTTATTCTAGCTACATATATTCTAGGTATATGGTCTATTGGTTTCTAGTTAAGTGAGACCAACAAATTTAATTATCTAAACCTAATGAGTTCATAAAAATCTAGTTTGTAGTTGTATGTGTAAATGTGTAAACACTATTTTTTAGGTTTGTAGTTTGTACTCCATGAAACACTATATTTTTTGTTATTTGTTCTTGTAGATTAGGTATATGGTATAAATGTATATAAACAAGTGGGACTAACATAGAACTTGATCTCTATGTATTTGAATTTCTTTCAATTCATGAAACCCTGGTTGGCTTGATACTTGTAATCCATGTATGTGTCTCTACTTCTATTTCATATAATTATTTGTTATACTTGTAATTCATAAAGCCTTAGTTTCTTTGTTGTAGTGAAGGTACATATATTCTAGGTAAATTGTATATTGGTTTCTAGTTGAGTGACACTAACAAATCTAATTATCTAAACCTATTGAGTTCATAAAGCTTGGTTTTTAGTTCTATGTCTAAAATGTGTGAACCATAGTTTCAGGTTTGTGGTTTGTAGTTCATGAAACCCTAGCTATGTTGTAGTGTAGGTACATATCTTCTAGGTATATGGTCCACTAGTTTCTAGTTGAGCGAGACTAACAAATATAATGATATAAACCTAATGAGTTCATAAACTCTAGTTTGTAGTTCTATGTCTAAATTTGTGAACCCTAGTTTTTTTTTTCTATTTGTGCATGTAACTTAGGTATATGGTTTAAGTATTTCTACATAAGTGAGACTAACATAGCACATGATCTCTATGTATGTGAATTTCTACTTCATAAAACCCTAGTTTGTAGTTATATGTGTAAACTTATAAACCCTAGTTTTTAGGTTTATGACTTGTTGTTCGTGAAACCCTAGTTCTTTTGATATTTTCTCTTCTAGCTTAGGTATATGGTCTAAGTGGTTCTACATAAGGTAAGCTAAAATAATACATCATCTCTATGTATGGGAAATCATTTCAATCCATGAAACCCTAATTAGCTATATACTTGTAATTCATGTATGAGTTTTTACTTTTAATTCATACAATTATATGTTTCTACTTGTAATTCATGAAACTCTAGTTTCTTTTTTGTAGTGTAGGTACATATATTCTAGGTATATGGTTTATTGGTTTCTAGGTAATGGAATGCCGGGATACCAATGGATTCGACGACTCATCGATCTGAACTCCGGTTGCCGAGTTATGTTGAGTTGAAAGTCGCATGAAAATGTCATTCACAGACACTTGGTGACTCTCGGTCCGAGAGAGAAAAACCAAACGAAGCGGGAAGATTGCATGTTGTTGGCTCCAACAAGTGTGTATGGGAAATGTCGATATGGTAACACTACCAAGACCGGCACGGTGGAGGGTTTTTCAGAGTTGACCCACCAATGCGAGAGTTGCATTGAAGGAAATTGAGAAAAACCCTAGTTTACAAAACCGATGCACAATGAAGTCATTGGGCCATGAAAATGCGATGGAGAGGTCCTGTAGAGGTAATGGAATGCCAAGAGACCAACGAAATTGATGGCTCATCGATCTGACCTCTGGTTTTCGAGTTATGTCGAGTTGAAAGTCGCATGAAAATGTTGTTCAGGGACACTTAATGACTCTTAGTCCCGGAGCGAAAAACCAAACGGAGCAGCATGATTGCATTTCATTGGATCCGAAAAGTGTGTATGGGAAATGTTGATATGGGAACATTACCAATACTGGCACAGTGGGGGGTTTTGCATAGTTTACCCACTAATGCGAGAGTTGTATTGAAGGAAACTGAGCAAAACCCTAGTTTATGAAACCGATGCACAATGAAGTCACTCAGCCATGCAAACACATTAGAGAGGGCCCATAGAGGTAATGGCATGCCAGAATACCAATGGAGTTGAAGGCTCGTCGATCTGACCTCCTCTATTGAGTTATGTTGAGTTGAAAGTCGCATGAAAATGTCGTTCAGGGACACTTGGTGACTCTTAGTCCAAGAGTGAAAAACCAAACGGAGCAGCAAGATTGTATGTCATTGGATCTAACAAGTGTGTATGGGAAATGATGATATGGGAACACTACCAATATTAGCACAGTGGAGGGTTTTGAAGAGTTGACCCACCAATGCGAGAGTTGCATTGAAGGAAACTCAGCAAAACCCTATTTTATGAAACCAATGCAAAATGAAGTCATTGGGAAATGAAAACATGGTGTAGAGGGACCCTAGAGGTAATGGAATGCTAGGAAACAAACGGATTTGATGTCTCATCGATCCAAACTCTGATTGTCGAGTTATGTTGAGTTTAAAGTTGCATGAAAATGTCGTTCAGGGACATTGGGTGATTCTCATTCAGGGAGCAAAAAACCAAATGGAGCAGCAAGATTGCATGTCGTTGGCTCCAACAAGTGTGTATGGGAAATGTTGATATGGAAACACTCCCAAGATTGCAATGGTGGAGGGTTGTGAAGAGTTGACCCACCAATGTGAGAGTTGCATTGAAGGAAATTGAGAAAACCCCTAGTTTATGAAATCGATGCACACTGAAGTCAATGGGCCATGCAAATGTTGTGGAGAGAGGCCTTAGAGGTAATGGCATGCTAGGATACCAACAGAGTCAACAAATTATTGATCCAACCTCTGGTTTTTGAGTTATGTCGATTTGAAAGTTGCATGAAAATGTCGTTCAAGGACACTTGGTGACTCTCGTTCTAGGAGCAAAAAATCAAACAAAGCATCAATATTTCATGTCATTGGCTCCGAAAAGTGTCTATGGGAAATGTCGATATGGGAACACTACCAAGACTTGCACAATGGAGGGTTTTGCAGAGTTGACCGACCAATGCGAGAGTTGCATTGAAGGAAACTAAGCAAAACCCTAGTGTATGAAAATGATGCATAACGAAGTCACTGGGCCATGAAAATGTGGTAGAGAGGAACACTAGAGGTAATGGCATGCCAGGAGACCAACGAATTCGATGACTCATCGATTCAACCTTTGTTTGTCGAGTTAAAAGTCGCATGAAAATGTCTTTTAGGGACACTTGGTGACTCTCATCCTGGGAGCGAAAAAACAAACGGAGCAGAAAGATTGCATGTCATTGGCTCTGATAAGTGTGTATGGGAAATGGCGATATGGGAACACTCCCAAGACTGGCACAGTGGAGGGTTATACAGATTTGACCCACCAATGTGAGAGTTGCATTGAAGGAAACTGAGCAAAACCCTAGTTTACGAAATCAATGCACAATGAAGTCACTAGGCCATGAAAATGCAGTGTAGAGAGCCCCTAGAGGTAATGGAATGCTAAAAGATCAAGGGAGTTGACAGCTCATTGATATAACATCCACTTGCCGAGTTAGGTACCATAACCAGTACCATATCGATACCTAGAAGCATCATACATAGTTGTTGATCCTTCAATGTAAGAGTCCATGTAAGACCCATACTGAGGTGCCTTTATAAATTCAATATAGCTATCATGATCTATGACCATCGAACTAGCTCCACCGGTCGACATAGATTCACTAGGCTCAGTTCCTTTAAACATTGTAACAGTTGATCCAATAATAATTGAACTGGCGGAAGCACCATGAACAATATTTTAACCAATCAAAGATTCAATTATAATGAAACTAGGGTGCTTCCCCAAAACTAGTCTCAGATACATATGCAGTATAAAGGTAGAGGCCCGACCCCATCTCGGAGTTTCAAGTAAATATTTTGATTCCTCGGCCTCTTACATGCCTCATGACCTCGCAGAATCTGATGTGTATAATGCAATGATGACCTCTCCTTATCACTATCAAGTTAAACCTACTTTATGTATTAGTGTCCAGGTAATTTTTCATCTAACGTCACCACCCACCCGATTCACGACGTCCACAACTCTTCTCGGCAAATGTCCTCAATCCAATTTTATTATATATACTTATACTATAACAAGAAATACCATTAAAACAAATATTATATAATAATAAAACAATATTATATTTATAAAAAACACAAATTAACTAAATTTTATATTAATCCTAATTTATAAAACTAAACATCTTATATAATATTTATTAAAAAATATAATATATAACCAATTAACATAATTTATATTATAAAATAATAAAAAAACAAAAAATATATAACTAAAACAAACTACGCAAAAAATCTATCTCTCGGCCCAACTCTGTTTGGAATTCATGGCCGATGCCCACTTTTCCTTAACCAATGGAGATTGGCACCAAATAACCTCTCCAGCTAGACCATTGGTGCCAAATATTTTGCATTGGCTATAGGCGAGGAGGGTTTGGTGGGTTATGAGGGGTCGGGGCCACTGAGAATGTAACCCTTTGCCCCATTATAGGAATCACAACGCTATCGTACGGTGTTGAAGACTTAGGCTAAGAGGACCAGATTTAGAAGTGATTTGCCTAGATCTAAGAAGGTGCTTGAATACGCATCTAAGAAGAGTAAATGGACTTGGAATTCAGGAAATTATAAACATGGTGATGATATTGGTGTCGATGGATAGAAATTGAAACTGTCAAATATTGGTATTGAGCTTCACGTTGTGTCTCCACTACCTCCAGAATGGAAGCAATGTTTAGACCTTCAAGTTTGTTTCCTTCTATGTTTTTATTAATTATCTATTGCGTTATGAAATGGCTCAAATCTCCTTGCAAGCATGAAGCACGAGCTCCCCAGGTGAACTTGGGAAATTTAATGTGAGAAATAAAACTAACAGTTATCGAGAAAAAGGAAGAAGAGAATGAGAGATTCTAATTTTGTCATGCCTATGTTTGATAGGTATCTTGTTCCTTTCCTATATGCCTCTTCTCCTATTTTTTTTTCGTTGGTGTCGTTTACTCGCCCTCCTTATGGTATTCTCGCAATCCTTCCTTGTTCTAAAAAAATTATAATCAAATCAAATATGTGTTTACTATTGGCAAGTGTTGGTTGGTTCTAATTTTTGCTTGTTCTATGATATCCCACTTTCAATCAGCCATTAGTAGCATGCCTCGTTTCCAAATAACCAAACCCGCTGAATATTGTGTTTTAGAGTAGGTATTGAAGTCCTTTGTGTGTGAGTGTTCATGCCCATGTTTTCTTGTTGCCATTTCACCTTTGTGGGGTAATTGATCACTAGGCGACATTGTTGTTTCTCATTGCAGTCCTCAAAGGATGTGGGGATAACATGTTTGTTGTTCCCATTCCTCCTGCTCTTAAGGATGCAAGGAAAGTGTTTGACAATATGCCTGAATGGAATGTGGTTTTGTGGAGTGATATGATTGCAGGGTATGCTCTGAATGGGAAAGATGAAGAGGCTCTCAAGATGCGTTGGAAAACATTGATGATGGGGATGAGGACGAATGATTTTACTTTCTTGATGGTGCTTCTGATTTGTGCAAACATCACAGCTTATGATTAGGGTAAGCAAGTTCATATCCTCACCATAAAATATGGATTTTATTCATATAATTTTGTGTGTATTTCTCTAGTTTCCATGTCTACAAAATGTGGGTTTGTTTCTAGTTTTGTTCATTCCTTTTGGGCATCATGTCGAAATTCCCATGAATTGGCAGTTCAAATATAGATTGTGAATGGTATTAATAGGATATGTAAGTGACTATGGTGTTAGTTATAATACAATAACTGGCACTCTGTGGAATCGAAAACCCAATGCTCTTAGGTGCCAAGATAAATCCATGCCCTATTTTTTCTTTAAAGGGCCAGCGGGTATTGTATTTGAGAGGAATCTATGTTGGTTGTTACCATTTCAGCAACATTTTCAATCAATGACTATTCTCCATAAAAATGTTTAACTTATTTTTCTTGTAAATATGAAAAATTTAAAATGTTGATGGTAACTGATAGATCTCATTACTTGCTAAATCCATACCTTTGAGAAAATTCTGCACAAAACACTTGAAAAACTAAAAGTCATAATATTGTGTCATAGGATCGAAGCATTGGTTTGAGTGTGTAGGAAGATATAAAAAGTGGCTATTGAAAGAAAATATGAATTATCATGATTGAGGTTGGACATTTGTGTCACGGCTAGTCCTAGCATTGCACAATTTTCCATCTCATCTATGAATTCCTTCATGGCCTCACTTTGCACAATTACAACACATTATTTATTTTGATAGATTTCCCAAAAGAGAACAGACTGTCAACAAGTACCTCTATTGTTTCCAATTATTTTGTGCAAGTCACCCTTGAAAATAGAGTTATTCAAGTCCCCAATGTTTTCATCTTTCAATATGCCATTAACACCCAACCACATAAATAAGTTTGTGCCTTCTTTTAGTGAACGCACAAATCTCTAAGTGCAATAGTGTCATATTTTGGGAGAGGGGGTTTAGATACCAACACAATCGGACATGAGACACATGATAAATAAATCAATGGGATAGTTTATTTAAAGAGTAATCAGTAATGGAACTTACAAATTTTATTGGAATCCCTAACTTGATAGTCTGTATTCTTATGCATTGTCTCCAATGTTACACTCCAATCTCCCAATTAACCTAATGACCTGGACAAGAAAGTAATCGAGCATATATTATCCAAGTATCTAAGAACACATGAAAGCAAGAAGGAAATGGTGGGGCAATGCAATATCTATATTAATTGTCATTTTGGAGTAGGCGTGTAGAAACAACCCTAAAAAATAGAATCTATTCTCAAAGATAGAAACTATGCTCAAGGATAGAAAGTATGCTCAAAGATAGAAAATATGCTCAAAGATAGAAACTATGCTCAAGGAAACTATAGAAAACATACAGAAGTATCCACAAGATCAGATGTGTAAAATGAAAACCACTGACCTAAAATGTGTTGTAGTCAAACTCATATTGAGATCCTCCTTATTCTGGAACAAAATTTAGGAATCAATAGGAGTCACACCCTTTTTAGTAGGTGAAAATAATTTAATCTCTGCAACAAGCTTGAGCATAAATGGTTATGGTTGGGGAAACTCAATCCCAAATCCATTTGTAAAATAGAGTCTTCACACAATGATTACTTCAACAACCAAAGAACACAAAAGATATGGTTGGTTTTTCTATATCAAAATAAATCAATAGATCACATTAAGGTATATTCGAATTATTATAAATGAGGGGTGGAAGGTGTGGAGGGGAGCGGTTGTTGTGGTGGAAGTGATCTTAGACCCAGAAGGAAAACATGAAACCACATTTTCATGGGGTTATAATTTAGAAGTGATGGCAAATAACCAAGTAGAGGCACACACTCTATACCATGGATTGATGATCCTCCAAGATTTCAATATCAAGAATTTCATGGTCCTTGGGGATTCATAATTGGTCATTGGTCAAGTAATAAATGCAAATATAGGATGTAGATTAACCCTATCTAAAATGGTTATGACAGTTAAAGGACTTAATCCCTCCTTTTGAAACAATAGAACTCTTCCACATTTTCTCATCTTGTAACTCACAAGTGGATGGAATGGAAAACATTGTGTAATATTAGGATAAGTGTGTCCTAATTAAAAATGGGCATGGCCCATTTTTATATTTAATTCCTTGATCATCCATGGTGGGAGTGTTATTGGCGATGTGATGGTTATTTATGGTGCAGGTGGTATTTATCCAAGTCTCCATCATGGTTTATGGTTTTCTGTTATGGTCATAATTGGGTTTGTTGTCTGTAGGATTGGTTCACCTAGTTGTAGGATTGTCTTGATGGTTGGTAAGACAGGCTTGCTATCAAGATGTGACCCTTGCACCTACTATAGAAAATTGGTATTTTTGTTTTCTATAAGGTTTTTTGGCCTTCTTCTCCCGGAGTTTTCATTCACAGTGGCGTAAACAATAGCATGGAGTTTTTTTTGGCAATGGTTTGATTTCTTGGATATTGAGTTCCTTCTCCACATTTTAGAGGTAAATACTCCAAAGGAGCATAGACACCTTAGTAATTGTATGATTTGAGGAATAATGGACATACACAAGGTGTTAAGAAAACTTGTTAGTTAGAGGAATGGCCTGCACAAAACATTTTTTCACACCAACATGCAATTGGAAGCTCTATTGGCTAGACAAGTAGAGTTGGAAGTGAAATTGGAAGCCTTATTTATACTTGAACATGCACTACTTTCGTAAATGGAGAATTAGTGCAATTGTAAACACTATGCCCAATGTCACCTTAATGTACATTCTAAACAATTATTTTAGTACATTCAAAGCATATATTTTATAGTTCTATGCAGACTTGGTTTTATTGGCTAGTGTCATACATATAGTACAAATCACATTTAAGCATCAGTGGTTCGTTTAGGGTTTTGAACCTGTGAATGAATATATATTGTTAATAACCTAATATTGCACAAGTGCTCATGTGGGCTTGCTTGAAGTTTAACTGCTTGATGGTGGATGATGTAGGGTGAGCTTGCCAGGTAAGTTGAATTTAACTGGTTATTTGGGATATTGTCCATAACTGAACCCTGTCTGGCTATTAAATATGTCATCCTTACTCTTTATCCATGAACCTCTGTGAATTACCCCTGTTTAACATCCCAACTTGGAATCCAGACATGCGTAAATTTTATTATATATCTTGTTGTAGATTTCCTTTTATGATCCCTATTTTTCTCACTGATGTTATTATTGAAGTAGTTTGTATTGTGTACAGAGCTCGATACAGCTTAAATCTCTAAGTGCTACCACTAAAGGCCATTGAATTATCCTTAAAATGGTAACCCTGTAAATGCATGTTTCTACATGTTAATTCAATTTTGATTATTAGGCATGACCAATTCAATATATAACAAGTATTCAAGATGTGTGTTTCCTAAAAGTTTTTGGTTGAAATATGTTTTTTAACTGAAGAAAACACATGTAACAAAACAATCAGTGAATTACAATCACTTTATAAATGAAGAAAATTAATGATGTTGATGGACATTTACGATTCCAGACCTATCCCATATTTGTAGCCACTAGTGTGGCTGTTACCATGTGTTGCTTCCAATTGAGTCAAAATTTGTTCATAGATCCAGATGTGAGGTCTGTATACTCTCCAGATTTTGGATATTATGTTGTTTTTCATGTATATTCAATTACATATAATTGTGTTTTGATTTTATTTATTAATAGGATACTCAAAGAAAAGTGAGCAGCAAGAATACTTGAAAACCTTGGGGAGAGAAATATGTAGAACATTCACACAGGAAATATGTTTGCAACAAATCCCCTGAGATCATGCCTTCCATAAACAAGAACTTCCCTGAATCTAAGTGACTTGCTATAGCATGCCTTCCATAAACAAGTACTTCACTAAGTCTAAGTGACTTGTTACTTTTTGGTGGTAAACATTGTTCAATAACAAATTACCAGGTTTGACAAGAATTTTATGTTGAACAATATGGCTAGTGAAAATTATACAAACAAAGTCCGCCATAACAACCAAGTCCAGAAAAGGAAACATAGTTGCATAGTTTGGCACCCAATAAGGGATGATTTTAAGGAACCATATTTATTTAAAAGTGTAAACATGTTGGCGAATCTTCCCAATTCTTAAAACACCAACTATAAGATATTTGGCAATAATTTTATAAAAATATTTCAATTTCTAAGGATTTTATATTGTTTATATAATAATTTGGTGATTTTTAGGGTGAAAAAACTCCACCCCATTGAAATTGGGAGAAATAGGGCTTCAAAAATTACAAATTGATGAATCGTTTTTTGGAGAAAAACATGGGAAAATAGCCCATGGGCTAAATTTCGCCCCTAGAATTATCCTTGTGTGACCCAATATATGTTGAATATTTTCTAATAACAAATGTTTTTCTCTACATATTTCCTAATACTGCCAATGTATTATGGACCTAATAGATGCATCATCTATGCCTCGCTAGAAATCGGGTGAAAGTGGTATAACCACAATAACCCTAAAGCAATGTTTTTCATTATGGACTTGAATGATACGATCATATAATGATTGAAAAACACAGTTCTAAATAGTATCATCTCCTTCAAGACGGGATAAAAAAAAATCAGTTCTCTATTATATGAAATGCTCTTCCTTTTCAATAAGTGAATAGTAAACTGCATGAATATTGGTCTCTTCAAGCTGACTAGTTACTGACCATTGACTACCTCTCCTTAACACCTAATGGATTTTTTTTTCTTAGTTTTAGCTGTTACGTTGCCTTGCTATTTAAGAAATTAACTACACTTTTTTCCTCCTTGAGTACAGTCCACTAGAAAACACAATCTGATGCAATAATCATGATGTTATATCTATCATATATCTTTGTACTCCTTACTCAATAGTTTGAGCCCATCTATTCCAACATCCTCAGCATCAGGAAAATCCTTTGTAGCATCAACAAGTCCATTTATCGTATCAATCCATTTAACATTTTCTTCTAGAACTAAATCTTGTAATTGTAAACAATGCATCTCAGTGGAAGCTATAACCTACTGCCTTTACTAGACAAATATAGTGTTAACAGTTTCCATTGTAGATAACATTGTAATACCTGCAACACCTATGATATATCCCACTTGAATGGTGGAAGAGAGACTTATTGTAATTTTCAGTTTTTGTTATTTTATGTTGGGTTTTCCTTTCTATCAATGTTCTTTTCTATCACCTTTCTGTCAGTGTGATAAAAACTTTGGAATTTTATAGGATGCACATTGGACCTAGATGAAACCATACAATTTTCATATGCATAGAGGGTGTGAATAAGAACATTATGTAAGGACCCTATTTGGTTGATCAATAAGTATGGAAATATTGCAAATAATTAGAAATTGACATGGAAATGTGTACATCATACCAATATTCAATAGATGCTATGTTTTGAATAAGTGCTTAAATTTTTTAATCTAGGCATATAATCATTCCACTAGAAATAATTGAATGGGATAAGTAATCTAAGGTATTTATTTACCGAATGATGATTCTTGAACTGTATATATGGATTCACATCTCCATAAACACAAAAAATCCACGAGATTGCACATCAATTTTGTCATGGAACATGGTAAACATTGGTTGAACCGGAATATGTGAGAAAATATGAATTGTAGACCATCAAACATAGTCAATCATTGAGAATGCATCGACAAATTTTTGGAGTCAGTATACTCCCATATAGTTTTGGATTACATAGGAAGAAACTACTTTTGTATTGATCTACAGGATTATCCACTCAGCTATCAAATGCACTACCACTATGCCTTGTATTTTTTCACACGACCATACACAAGCCAACTCTTCCACCAAGAGCAAATCAGAAAAATATTTGCACAAAACCGAGAGTAGAATACCAAACACAATAGGTTAAGAAAGTCCTTTATGACTAGGGATTTTCTTTATGTAGACTCTTCATGTCCCTAATTTCACCTACATAGATCTCAACTATGACTTTATCATGACCTCCACTCTACAATCTCTACCCTCAAACACATGTGATCTGGCTTTCAAGATCCTCCACATGGGTTGTCTACAATTGTGTATTAATATTCCTTATTCAACAACCTGGTTATTCTTCCGTTAAATCACAGGCACTCTCCTTCAAACAATGGCATCACAAATTGGTTACTCAACAACCCAGACTCCTCCAACAACTTGACTTCCTCACATAGAAACAATACTTGGTCAGCCTATATGTAAACAATTTGTAGGTGCAATAGCCTCTCTCAATGGCACCGCGGCCATTGGTCCCAAATGGAATCTTCTGTAGTTACCCATCATTCGTGCCTATTACTCTTGCCGTGACTACGCCATTTTTCTTGGGCATTTTCTTTCTCAGGGTAAAAAATACACATCCAAAAATTTCTCAAAAATGCACAGCCCACACATAGACGTGTCCTATTCAAAAGGGTATCTTTGGTTTTTCAATTTTTGAAAACAGTGAAAAAAAATCTGGGATGGACACATATTTGTATAAAATGATGCTGAAATTAGATGTGGTCACTTTCGAAAATAAATAAATAATTGTATATTGTGAAATAAGTTAACAAAAAAATATGCAGACCACATTGTATTTTGTGTATATCATGCTCATATATATATATATATATATATATATATATATATAGAGAGAGAGAGAGAGAGAGAGAGAGAGAGATATGTTTAAATTATTAATGTAAGATTGAATTATTGGGGTTCGACACGAGCCACTTATTAAATTCTTCAAATTTTTAAGGTCACATAGTTCATTAAATGCAAAATTTCACACATTAAATGATATCGAAATATTTAACAAAAATATCATTGGAAAGCCAACATAATAGTCTACAATTTTTTTTTTACAACAAGTTGAAATTCACTTGGCATATGCATTTCAAGGGCTTCTATCTAGCACATGAGTAAAAAATCAGGTTTTCATTGCCAAATTTAGCCAAAAAGTGTTACCCACCTTCATGAAATCACCCTAGTGCTCTTTCAATGAATGATGGATCTCGATTTATTCGAGATTCAAAACATCTCAAGTTCATGAAACAATTTCTAACACAAATGATCACATGTTGTTGTACAAACAAAATATTGACTATCAATACAATAAAAATGCTTTCACACTTATCAAGAGATAAGAAGATGTCCTGCTAAACCCTAACTTCTAAGTACTGTTGCTATTATATATCAATCCTCCATTTAAAATCACTCAACAAAATCTCTCATGAGAACAATACAATGAAGAATAATGGATTACTCTACAACCATATGGGAGGGAGATCTTCAACACTCAATAAATAAATGAGGCTTATAGGAAAATCCATGGTAAGTAAGATCATGAGTTAATCTCTCTTACCATTTACACTAGTACAGCTCCATGTTAACCTTTAACTTAAATTTTACCCCATATTAACCTTTGAGTTAAACTTAAGGGTTAAATATGATAAATGGACATAAAAGCATATGTAGTTTTCGTAATGCTTCAACCTGTAGAAGAAGAAAAGTATCGTTTGATCTATTTGAGGAATTATACTGTCAAAAACATTTTTCATGGTGGTTTCTCTACTTATGCTTGTAAGAAGTTTCGATGTTATAATTAAATGATCTTCACCATTATTCATTGCAGATTTCGACTTTGGAGACTTGCATTCATACACATGCGTCCTTGTGGCCTGCATGGGGCTGCATTATCTCATGCCCAACATTGAAAAATTCTTCAACACACCCACTAAGATATATTGAGATGGCCTCTTGGTTATCGATTTGTTTGTGTGTAATTTCCTCATGTCATTGGTTTAAAATTCTAGACGACGATTGTTTATTAATGAATGAATTACAAGGGATGCAATGATTATGACATTGTTGATATACTGTATTTGGAATTGGTGGACTTACAATTTAGGCATGGATCAAACTTTGTGTGCACTGGTTTTACCATTAATCCAACAACCACTAAGTTTCCATTTGTCTGTTCAAGTAAATCCCCTTTGTTTGTTCATAGTTTAATAGATTTAGCGCTTGGGTCATGGGAATATTTTTGAATGTATGATCCAACCAGCAGTTGGCATGTTGTTGAACTTTGACAAAGTTTAGCACTTCGACTACTTGTGACTACTTCGACAGGTTCAACACCGGATTTGACAAATCCGAACCTCCAAACAACCAATCTTGAAAACCTCGACATGTTTTGCGCTCGACATACAACATCTTAACATGCCTTGTCGGCACCGACGATTGTCGAACATTGACAGAATGTCTTTGTCTTTCAATTGTCTATGACGGTTGAACTTCTAAACCGTTATAACTTATCTTGTAAATGAACGTAACGGGTAGTCACCCAAGTGTCTCAACATTCTATATAGCATGTACATTATTGTAACAATCAACCAACCTTCATGGAGAAGAAGTAATATAGAAATTGGTTCGAATTCTAGCCTTTTTGTCTGTGCGCATACTTTTTGTCGATATAGTGTATTTCCTTCTTTACTTGTTCTTTTTCTATGCTTCCACCATAACAGTGATTGACACATTTAGTCGACTGTTGTCCCCAGCATGCACCTGGGAAAAAATTGGATCATTAATATCATAGCTTTCTCTTGTTCAGAGCTTAAGTTACATCAACACTTTGATCGAATTTATTTAACTTATGCCTATTCAAACATGCTCGCAAACTCAGTAGCACAATCAAACACTTCCTTCGACTTCAGAAAAGATGGTTGAAGAAGCAAACAATAGACATGCAACTTACAAGACAGAGAAACTCATAGAAAAATCATTGACTCACCACTAGACCAAAATGTTTTTCCAGTTCAGGGATATTCTCATGCGACTCACTTTGAAATACGAAGAATCATCGATGAGACCCCAATCTGATAAAATCATCCCCTTCAAAGTGCAAATGAATATGGACATACTGAATCTTGAAGGCAAGATTGATGTGGAATCTGTCAACAATTATGTACAACAACTAGAATATTACTACTCCGTGAATTGACTTTTCAAAGCATAAAATATCACAATTGCATCCTTGAAGATGCCAACATCCGTACACTGCTGGTGAGAAAATTTATCGACAAAAGGGGAAAAAGAAGGTGACCCCATAGACACATGGGTAAAAAATTTTGAGTACATTTGAAAGGAGTTCTACCCACTCAAGTATCTTGAAAAACAGTATAAGAAGTGGCAGTAGCTAAGAGAATGGAAATACCTGCCAATGCAAAGTTACACCGACAGGTTCTATAAACTCATGGCTAGACTTGGAATCCAAGAAGAGAAATATTGCTTGTCCTGAAGTACATCAATGGACTATCCCCGTACATTCAGCAAGGGATGGAGTTTCTCATTGTTAGTACGCTTGCGGATGCATTTCATTATGCCAGTAAGATTGAAGCTAAACAAAAAGGAAAAGCATGTTTAGAGAACACACCAACTGGTTGAACATCTAGCAATAAGTCATCGGTCAACTCCGACAAGTCAAAGAACCCTTCTCAGCCGAATATGCTAAAGCTAGAAGCTGGACCAGACTCGGTGTAAACACATTGTTTCGTTGTTTCAATCCATGGCATGGTCATGATTCTCATGCCATCGTTGATTTGTTTGTAGGTGAAAACGAAGGTGCTCCAGGGTTTGCACAGAGCTATGCTTTCGATTTGGGGTTTCTACTTCATAGCCATGGTAAGCATGCTAGCAAGATCTTACTTGCCTCATCTTGTTCTGGGAATTTCTGGGTTGGGATTCTTTACATGGTTGGGGTTTTAGTTGGCACTTGTCAACACTACCTTCGGGGTTTATAATGTAGCTTGCTCTAGGTTTTGGCTCTTGTTGGTAGGTTTGGAATTTTGAGCCATGGCTGCACCATTACTTCTAATGGTGCCATAGCTCACAGCTTGCCATTTAGCATTATTAATACTTGATTGTTTGTAAAAGAGGATTCATGCCCTTCTATGTAATTACACTGCACGTTGGCTTTTTAGTGAATATTGTAATATGTTTTGGTATATATGATTTCATTCAGCATTTTAAATAGATTATATGTTGTAAATTCAGGATTGTGTAGTTATTTAAATGTTGCATTTTAAAATGTTGATTTACTGGGTTTGATTCATGTCTTTCAGCCTATAGAATTTACCTTGTGTATAATTGTAATAGTTTTGGTTTTGGAAGTATGAACGACACTCTGATTATTGTTTGTAATTTATGTTGGGAAAGCTTCTAGAGCTTGAGGTGTTATCTCGTGGGCTGCACCATTGTTGCAATGGTGTTGTAGCCCATTGGTTTTCCACCGTATGCTCTACGTTAGCATTAAAGGGAACTGTGTTTTAGATAAAGTATTGTAATTTGGTTTTGTAATGGTTCAGCGTGGGTGCAAGCCATGCCATGAATGGCATGTGCCTCTCCCAACGTATGCGATAGCTTAGTTGGCATTGTAATATGTAAATTGTTTATTTAAAAGGATATGGCCGTAACATCTAGGGTTATGGAAAACCCATGATATCGTTTTGGTTACTGTAGCGTGACTGTGTGATTATTATTGTGTGATTGGATTTGGAAACTTGGTCGTGGCCGATCTGACTAGGTATACGAGCTTCAAGATTTGGGCCTAGGTGATACAAAAATGTAAAACATTTTATAAGGAATAATGGAAAGGATACTATGTATTAAGCTATGGATTTTGTTATGCGTTTTGATTTCAGTAATGATTTATGTTATGGTTATTATTATAGGTGTTAAGACTATAGGTTTAATGGTAGAGTCTTGATAAGGACCACATGGATGGTCACGATATCCCTCTGATTAATTTTAATGTTTGTTCCAGTTATGTAAAGTATTTTGTTTTTAAATGATTATGTGGAGCAAACCTTGGAATGTCTTTAATAATTTCTTTAGCTTGTTTATTATATGAAAATTGTTCTTAGTAGATCTAGTATACAATATATACTTGTATTAGTTAGCTTAATTAATATTTTAATTAATTACTACTGAAATAGTTTCTTTGAGATTTAGGGCAAGCCTCTATTGACAAATGGAATATGTCAGCAGAGTATTAAATATAGAGAACAAGGTATAAACATAATACTTAGATCAAAACCTAGTTAATACAGGAACATTTATGAAAGATACAAACCCTGAACATAAACAACATATAATAAAAATTTTCCAGCCTATGATTAGTAAATTGCAAATACAAACCCTAGTGGATTGTTAACCATAAAACTTAACCATTAGGGTTAGAAATTACATTGCAACCATTACTTAACATAAACAGTAATGAATATTTAGGAAAGAAATAGAATAGGCCTTCAAGGGTTTCATCCCTGAATTTTAAGCTTTGCCAATGGTTGCACCTGCACACCTAAATAACCAGCATTAACAATTCAATGCAGACCTGACCTTTGTTTGATGACCAAATCACTTGGAAACTACCATGTTCCACCCAACCATGACCCGAAACCCTTCCTGGTTTAAATCTGGATCCCCTTGAGCTTGACTCCAACATACAAGTAGCTTAGAGCTCCTAAGGTAGGGTTTCCTAACTGGTAATCAGTTCTTAATCAAACCTCTTCTCCTTGCAGGAAAAGTTCTCCAAGAAAACACTTGAAAGAAAAAGCAGGCAGAATAATAATTCTCTTATATAAAATCAGAACCCCAAACCTTTGCTTGGCTTGAGTCTTTATAGATAGACTTTTCAATCAAAGAGGCAGTTAAATCAATAAATCCTTGATTTCTTGATTTAACCCTTTTTAATTTACTGGGATTAAGTTTCATTTCTTAACATAGGAACTTTTAACTACTTCCTAGTTAGTCTTTCATAGATATTTCACTATTTATTAATCCTTTAATAATAAATAATAATTGGTGGAGCTTCTCTTCTTTGTTTATTCAATTATATAATTAATCATAATTAATTCTTTATACATACTATGTATAAAATACATAGTATTAAAATACTTTTTAACATTTGTCTCTGAGCATCATGTATCATGATCGCTAGACTTAACGACGCTTCTTCATGAAGGTCAAGTAGATAGATGGCTCAGGTCTACTAGGCTAGGAAACTATAAACATCCTTGCATGTTGGATTTCCCTCATATAATGTGGTAGTTCTTTAGTACTTGATGAGAATACAGAAGTTTGAAATTTCATTTAATCACTTAAAAATAAGTATGATGAGATCAATATTATTCTCGATTCGTTTTCACTTGAAGGTGATTTTAATATTTTTCAGTAACCCCTAGCGCTTACCAGAGCCCATACTCAATGCTTCTAATAGGGAGTTACAAACAAAGTGCAATTCCAGAGCTCTCGCTCAATGCTAAATGCTAGGATGTACTTGTATGATACACCTAGGGATACAATGGCCAAGGATCCAATGCTCTAGAGCTTATGCTCAACATCAACATGGAATGATCCAAAGCTTATGCCCAACATTTCCAATTATTTTTTCATGTATTCCATAGCTTTATGCTCGACGCAAATGTAAGTACTCATGTGCTCTAGAGCCTCTCATTCAACAAAAAACATCTCATCAATCATGTGCTTCAGGGTCCATGCCCAACTCAAAACATTTCACCAATCATGTTCTTCAGGTTCCATGCCCAACGCAACCAACATATGTATACATATATCATCAACATTTGGCTTACGCCCAATATACAAATCAAATCATCATGTTCATATACAGTGGGGTCTTTGACCTAATATAAAAATAAAACATCAATATAAACATCATGATCAATAGGCTCATGCCTATAAATGGTAGGTCCAAAATTTGGGATATTTTACATCCCTCCCCACTTAGTACAACATCATCCCTAGTTTTCTAGGGACTCTGAATGATATCATGAAACAAGGCAGGGTAAGCCTTTCTCATGGTGGCCTCATTCTCCCAGGTAGCCTCATCTACCTCAAAGTGCTTCCACTGTACTTTCAATTGGACTACAATGCACTTCCGACGCTGCACTTCTCTCTTGTCCAATATATGCAAAGGCTAAGGGGAAAATTTCCCTTCAAGTTCCACCTGTAATAATGATCAATTAATGACATTCTAAGTGTCATAAAATATTTCTTTAATAAAGATGCATGGAAAACATTATGAACTCTTACATGCGTAGTTAATGCTAGCTCATAAGCCATTGGTCCTTTCTTGGCCAGAATTTCAAAAGGTCCACAAAATCTAGGTGCTAACTTACCACACCTACCCAAGATCAACGAGATCCATTTTGCTTTCACTTTCAAGTAGACATGCTCACCTACTTAATAGTCTTTATCTTTTCTATTCTTATCTGCATAACTTTTATGACGGTCTTGTTCCTTTTTAAGCTTTCCATGGACCTTGGTAACTAACTGTTCCAAGTCCAATAACAAGTCAGGCCCTAACATGAGTCGATCTACTGGACTATCCCAAGTAACTGGGGTCCTACACTTTCATCCATATAGTACCTCAAAAGGACTCATCTTGGAGGAATCTTGATACCCGTTGTTATATGCAAACTCTGCAAGGTGCAGATAATCCTCCCACTTGGTGGGGTTGTTCATGACATACATTCGAAGCATGTCTTCAACAATTTGGTTTACTCTTTTAGTCTTCCCATCCGTTTGCGGGTGATAAGCAGTGCTAAAGTTCAGCTGTGTCTCTGATCCAGAGAATAAAGATCTCCAAAATTTTCCTATAAACTTAACATCTCGATCTGAGATAATTGCTTTGGGTATCCCATGTAATCTAAATATCTCTTTTAGGAATATATCGACAATGTTCACAGCCTTGTAGGTCAATTTTATGGGGATGAAGTGTGCTTCCTTTGACAGCTATTCAATGAATACAAAGATGGAATCATTTTGCTTCTTACTATTCGGTAAGCCAGTAATAAAATACATACTCATAACCTCCCACTTCCATTCCGGAATGGGCAATGGCTATAGAAATCCTGAAGGATGTTGGTGCTTAGCTTTAACTAGCTGGCATTCCTGACATTTCGTAATAAACATTGCAATGTCGGCCTTTAACTTAGGCATGAAAAACTGTCTCTTGACAGCAGATATCATCTTTTGATATCCCGAGTGCCCCGAGTAGGCCACCCTATGAAATTATGTGAGGATGCTGGACCGAATGTCCCTTCCATCTTGAACATACAATCTATCCTTGGACCATAGTAGTCTGGAGTCGTCCACCTTGTATTCCTTCTCTTGTTGAAACAAATAGTCCTCTTGGACCTTCTTAAGGATTTTCACATAGAACGAGTCAATCTTGTTGGTCATTTTAATATTCTCATGCAAATCTGCATCACTTTGACTCAGGGTCAACTCATATATCATATGAGTTCATCGACTCAAAGCATTGGAAACTTTGTTCTCTTTTCCCTTAATATGATTTAGTTCAAAGTGATACTCACTCAGGAAATCCAACCATCTGGCTTGCCTTGCATTTAGACCGGCTTGATCGAATAAATATTTTAGACTCATATTGTCAGTATTTAGAAGGAACTTCCTCCCCATGAGGTACTACCTCCACATCTTTAGAGCATGGATAATGGCCTCTAGCTCAAGATCGTTCGTGGGATAATTCTTCTCATGCTCTTTTAATTTCCACGACTCATAATAGATCGCATGATTGTTTTGCAAGAGGACTCATCCAAGTCCTTCTTTCCTTGCATCCATGCATACAACGAAATCCCCATTGGGATCCACAATCCGCAACACTGGTGCAGTCATCAAAAGATGCTTAAGATTTTGAAAAATTTCTTCACACTTGTTAGTCCATAAGAACTTGTTCACTTTCTTCTGCAAAACCGTCATGGGGCGAGCAATTCTTGAGAAGTTCTCAATGAACTTTCAATAATACCCTGCTAAACCCAAAAATGACCTAATTTCAGTGACACTATTCGGGGTAGGCCAATCCTTTATAGCTTGAATCTTTTCCAGGTCCACAACTATTCCTGCCTCAGATATGATGTGACCTAGGTACTGTATTTGTGGTTTGTAAAAATCACATTTACTAAATGTACCGTAGAGATGGTGTTCTCTCAACACTCGAAGTACTATGCCAAGGTGTTCTTCATCTTCCTCTTTATTCTTGGAATAAACCAAAATGTCGTCAATAAAGACTAGTACAAACTTATCCAAATATTTACTGAATATGTTGTTCATCATACACATAAAGCTTGCGGGTGCATTGGTCAACCTGAACGACATCACTACAAACTCATAGTGCCCGTACCTCATACAAAAGGCGGTATTGGGAATATCTTTGTCTCGGATCTGTACCTAATGGTACCTAGATCGTAGGTTAATATTCGAAAATATTTTCGCTCCTCCCACCTGATCGAATAAATCATCGATCCTAGGGAGCGTGTAATGGTTCTTTATAGTCATTTTGTTCAACTGGCGGTAATCAATGCACATCCGCATCGTACCGTCCTTCTTCTTTATGAACAAAATCAGTGCTCCCCAAGGGGACACACTGGGTTGGATATACACACTGGGTTGGTTGCAATTTGAGTTCCACCAATTCTGGTGCACTCATGTGGTAAGGGGCTTTGGAGGCTGGAACTGATCCTGGGGTCAGTTCGATGGAAAATTCTAGGTCTCATTTCGGAGGTAATCGGTTGATTTCCTTGGGAAACACATCCTTGAATTTTTCAAGAACAGGGAAGTATTTTATGCATTGTTCTCTATCAGATTCTATGTCTCAGATGTTCACCGCAAACAACTTGTAGCCCTTCCTAACACACTTCTTTGCTTGTAAGGCAGAGATTTGTCTTACAGAAACTTTCTAACACACTTCTTTGCTTGTAAGGCAAAGATTTGTCTTACAGAAAATTTCTTTGGGATGCCTTGAACCTTCACTTGGTTCCCTTGGCTATCAGTACACAAGATAGACTTGTGAAGACAATCGATCATGACATGGTGTTGTTCAAACCAGTCCATGTCGATAAGAATATCATACGATCCTAAAGGTAGGATGTTCAGGTTTACCTTAGTAAAAAAACCATTTAGGTTTAATTCACATTCTTTAACAATTTCTAAAACCTTCCGTTTCGTACTGGTGGCCAACTTTACCAGCTAAGGTTTAACATGCTTTACTTTTCCTAACTTGCATAAATCAACAATATTAGGTGCAACATAGCTCTGACAAGTACTGGGATCAATAAGTATTGAAACAGAGGTGTTCAAGATCTTACCTTTGATCTCGACCATTGTAGCTTGATGGTCCGCCTATCGGCCATCTAATGCTGCATAGATTCATGGGGTTCCCACTATATCTTCAACGGCAGGTTCTTCTTGCAGGTTATGCAAGACTCCATTGTTCTTGTTCTTACAATCTCGGGCATAATGCGGCCCGTTGCACTTCCAACACTTGATCGCTAAAGGGGTAGCATTGGATCCACTCGCCACTCACTTATTACCATTACGAGCTAGTACATAAGGCTTCTTACCAGTTTTGTTGAAGTTCTTGTTCGTTTGAAGGCTATTATTTCGCTTTCTATAAGGCTGCAGGTTTGACCCAGGATTGCGGTTATTAGAAAAGTTTCTAGACTTTTCCCTGTTTCGGTTCTGGTTTTCTTGCCATAACTGCCCATGCTCATAATAGAGTCGGGCCTTGTGTAGTGCAGTATCCGGAGTCTTTGGCATGTCGAATTCAATCTTGTCCTGAAAACTGGAAGGAATAAATCCTAGGAACTGCTGGATCTTGACCTTCTCTTCTTTGATATACGATACATAGTGCAGCAGATTTAGAAATCTGTTTATAAATGCATCCATAGTCATGGACCCCATGCGCAATTCATGGAACTCTTTTACCTTGCGGTCAAAGAACCTTTATGACATGTATTTTTCTTGGAAAATATTTCGGAAGTTTTCCCAGCTCATTTTTTGCAGCTCATCTTTCTTGGTGTGATTTAAATCTCGCTACCATCTTGTTGCCTTACCATTCAGGTTGTAGACGGCAAGCCTAGGCTACATCACACTTGAATAGTTATGAACCTGGAAATACTTACTCATTCCCAGCAACCATTCTTCATCCTTTTCTCCCGTGTTTACTTCACCTTCATAGGTCGGGGATCTTATTTTTAGAAACTCCCCATGAAGACCATCATCACTTCTTTGCCTCTTTCTCCGTGGAGAAAGTGAGTCATCACTAGCAGGACTGTGTTGATCTCCTTTAGTTGCTTCAGGTGTACATTATTTTTCTACTTTTCTTGGGTTGCTGGCCCACTCATAGTATAGTTCTTTTTTGGATCTGTTGGTGGACTGGGTAGGTTTACCTTGTGGGCTCCCTCCCTCCATGTTACGCAATAATGCTTCATTTATAGCTTGATGTTCCTTTCTTTCATTTAGACTGTCTTCTCTAAAACTTTTCACTTCAGCTTGAATACTGTGCAAATTTTTCAACAAATTAGAGTTTAGCTCGACCACCAAGTTCACTTCCGGAGTGGGGGTGGTCATTTCTTCCTACCGGCTATTTTCTTCCTCAGTATTCATAAACTGAACAGCGCTGTAAAAATTTTCCTGAAACACAAAAAATTTTAATAGCAACAAAAATTTATGTTAGTAACAAAAATTACTTATCATGCTTTATTTTCTCTGCGTGAATGCCTGGTGAGCCCATAAGTCTCTCAGTATTGAAGCTGGGCTTTGATACCACTTGTAATGTCCCCAAAAATTGAATAAAAATAAAAAAAATTATAGGCTAGTGAAAACTACCCAAAGGGGATCATTATTACTCGTGCGGAATTACATGTGCTACTTATACTTTCGATCTCTTTAGAAACTTCCCATACTGTCTTCTTAATCTCTTATCCATTCAGTGATTATTACTTCGTTTACTTCTTATGTCTTAATTTTGTTATTTAAACTATTGATACATCTTAGTTATTACTGTCGATGAATTAATGAATTGTATAGATCATTATTTTTCTCATACACATGTGTACTTTGTCTATTTAATAAAAACTAACTTAACTTTGATGATGGGAACAAAGTGGTGGAGTGGCGGGACTCGTTAGATCCCATGACGATCTGAGAGGTAAGGTCATTTTTTATTATGCAAGATTACTTAGTTCATTTGAACTAAGGCACCTTATTTATTGACTTACAGGTTACCTTTGTGACATCAGGATTATTTGGTTACTTGAAGCAATTGAGTACCTAGTTGCACTTCCAGTTTCATCTTGCACTTTTATTACTGTTCCTTTTTACGACTCAGGTAATCCGTTTGTTTGTTAATTATCTTGCTTAGTTAATTAACTAGATGTTGTGAATTAACTTACTGTCTTTACCATTTTTAATTATCTATCTCTTGGTTAATTACTATTACACTTCTCTTGTTTCTATTTTGCAGGTCTGCCTTGGTTATGAGTTTGGAAACTTAAGCTTGTTCTTCCTAGCAAGGGCATCATGGCATACTACATTTTCCATGATTCCTAAATACTACAACACCTATACTAACGACTTATGCACAAAAGCTACCTATATGAACTAGAAAAGGGGCATATAATAACACAATAATTTGATGCTAAGGGGGTAACATTGTAAACACTATACAATAGGGTTAAGGTCTGTGCATACTATAAGGTTGGGAGACTATGGTATAAATACCATGTCATTAGTATTAATTCTGCGCTAACATTAGAAGGTGGCGAAACTATAGGATAAAGGGTTTAAACTTATGACTTGGTTGGTATGTAATATAAGGATGGTTCATAAGCTTATGGTGAGGGGTTATGGATGCGTTAATGGCCTCCAGCTGGTGCCATTAATGCCATCGGGGTTTGTGAAAACGCTTGGCAAAGGATTTCGGCATTCGTTGTTTGTGCATTATGTGGTTTTTTCATTAGGGTTTCGTGTGGCCTCTGCGCAGTTGGAGAAAGGAGGAAACCTCCATCAATTTGCAGGTAAGCTGGACTAGACTCGATGTAAACGCATTGTTTCATTGTTTCAATCCATGGCATGGTCATGATTCTCATGCCATCATTGATTTGTTTGCAGGTGAAAATAAAGGTGCTCCAGGGTTTACACCGAGCTATGCTTTCGATTTGGGGTTGCTACTTCACGGCCATGGTAAGCCTGCTAGCAAGATCTTACTTGCCTCCTCTCGTTCTAGGAATTTCTGGGTTGGGATTCTTTACAGAGATGGGGTTTTATATGGAACTTGTCGACTCTGCCTTCGGGGTTTATAATGTAGCTTGCTATGGGTTTTGGCTCTCACTAGGAGGTTTGGCATTTTGAGCTGTGGATGACCATTACTTGTAATGGTGCCATAGCTCACAACTTGCCATTTAACATTATTAATACTTGACTGTTTGTAAAAGAGGATTCATGCACTTCTATGTAATTACACTGCGCATTGGATTTTAAGTGAAGACTGTAATGTGCTTTGGTATATACGATTTCATTCAGCATTTTAAATAGATTATACTGTGTAAATTCATGACTATGTAGTTATTTAAATGCTGCATTTTAAAATGTTGACTTGCTGGGTTCGATTTGTGACTTTCAGCCTGTAGAATTTAGTCTATGTATAATTGTAATAGTTTGGGTTTTGAAAGTATGCACGACACTCTGATTATATTGTTTGTAATTTATGTTGGGAAAGCTTCTAGAGCTTGGGGCGTTATGCCATGGGCTGCACCATTGTCGCAATTGTGCCATGGCCCATTGGCTTGCCACCGTATGATCTGCGTTAACTTTAAAGGGAACTATGTTTTAGACAGAGTATTGTAATTTAGTTTTGTAATGGTTCAACGTGGGTGCAATCCATGCCATGAATGGCATGTGCCTCTCCTAACATCTGTGATAGCTTAGTTGGCATTGTAATATGTAAATTGTTTATTTAAAAGGATATGGTCGTAACAGTCAGGGTTATGGCAAACCCACGATATCGTTTTGGTTACTGTAGTGTGACTGTGTGCTTATTACTGTGTGATTAGATTTGGAAAATTGGCCATGGCCGGTGTGACTGGGTATACGACCTTCAGGATTTGGGCCTGGGCGATACCAAAATGTAAAACTTTTTATAAGTAATAATGGAAAGGATACTATGTATTAAGCTATGGATTTTGTTAGCTGTTTTGATTTTAGTAATGATTTATGTTATGGTTATTATTATAGGTGTTAAGACTGTAGGTTTTATGGAAGAGTCTTGATAAGGACCACATGGATGGTCACGATATCCCTCTGATTAAATTTAATGTTTGTTCCAGTTATGTAAAGTATTTTGTTTTTAAATGATTATGTGGAGTAGAACTTGGAATGTCTTTAATAATTTGTTTAGATTGTTTATTATATGAAAACTATTCTTAGTAGATCTAGTTTATAATATATACTTGTATTAGTTAGCTTAAATAATATTTTAATTAATTACTACTAAACTAGTTTCTTTAAGATTTAGGGCAAGCCTCTACTGACAAATGGAATATGTCAATAGAGTATTAAATATAGAGAACAAGGTATAAACATAATACTAAGATCAAAACCTAGTTAGTACAGGAACATTTATGAAAGATACAAACCCTGAACATAAACAACATATAATAAAAAAATTTCAGCCTATGATAAGTAAATTGCAAATACAAACCCTAGCAGATTGTTAACCATAAAGCTTAACCATTAGGCTTATAAATTACATTGCAGCCATTACTTAACATAAGCAGTAATGAATCTTTAGGAAAGAAATAGAATGGGCCTTCAAGGGTTTCTTACCTGCATTTTAAGCTTTGTCAATGGCTGCACCTGCACACTTAAATAACTAGCATTAACAATTCCATGCAGACATGACCTCTATGTGATGACCAAATCGCTTGGGAACTACCACGTTCCACCCAACCATGACCCGAAACCGTTCCTGGTTTAAATCCGGATCCCCCCGAGTTGGAATCCAACATGCAAGTAACTTAGAGCTCCTAAAGTAGGGTTTCCTAACTCGTAATCAGTTCTGAATCAAACCTCTTCTCCTTGCAGGAAAAGTTCTCCAAGGAAACACTTGAGAGCAAAAACAGGAAGAATAATAATTCTCCTAGATAAAATACAAACCCCAAGCCTTTGCTTGGCTTCAGTTTTTATAGACAGACTTTTGAGTCAAAGGGGCAGTTAAATCATTAAATCCTTGATTTCTTGATTTAACCCTTTTTAATTTACTGAGGTAATTTTCAATTCTTAACCTACGAACTTTTAACTAGTTCCTAGTTAGTCTTTCATAGATATTTCACTATTTATTAATCCTTTAATAATAAATAATAATTGGTGGAGCTTCAATTATATTATTAATCATAATTAATTCTTTATACATACTATATATAAAATACATAGTATTAAAATACTTGTTAACATTTGTCTTCGGGCATCATGTATCATGATCCCTAGACTTAACAACACTTCTTCATGAAGGTCAAGTAGATAGATGGATCGGGTCTACTAGGCTAGGAAACTCTAAACATCCTTGCATGTTGGATTTCCCTCGTATAACGTGGTAGTTCTTTAGTACTTGATGAGAATACAGAAGTTAGAAATTTCATTTAATCACTTAAAAATAAGTATGATTCAAGATCAATATTATTCTCGAGTTGTTTTCACTTGGAGGTGATTTTAATCTTTTCAGTAACCCCTAGCGCTTACCAGAGCCCATACTCAACGCTTCTAATAGGGAGTTACAAACATAGTGCAACTCCATAGCTCTCGCTCAACACTAAATGCTAGGATGTACTTGTACGATACACCTAGGGATACAATGGCCAAGGATCCGATGCTTGAGAGCTTATGCTCAACATCAACATGGAATGCTCCAGAGCTTACGCCCAACATTTCCAATTATATTTTCGTGTGTTCCAGAGCTTTATGCTCAACACAAATGTAAGTACTCATGTGCTCTAGAGCCTCTAGCTCAACACAAAACATCTCATCGATCATGTGCTTCAGGGTCCACGCCCAACACAAAACATTTCATCAATCATGTGTTACAAGGTCCATGCCCAACACAACCAACATATATATACATATATCATCAACATTTGGATTACGCCCAATATACAAAGCAAATCATCACGTTCATATGCAGTGGGGTCTTTGACCCAATATAAAAATAAAACATCAATATAAACATCATGATCAATAGGCTCATGCCTATAAATGGTAGGTCCAAAATTTGGGATATTATAGGTATCTAATTGACTCTGCAAGCATTTACGTCGAACCAGAAAAATTAAAAATCCTCAAATATTATCCCATTCCTCAAAACAATCATGAACTTTGAATTTTTCTTGGTTTGATGAATTTCTATCGATGGTTCATACTTGACTTTCACATTGCATGGCATTTGAATCAGCTGACTAAAAAAAATGGGGAAAATATCTTCAAATGGACACCGACACAACAACAAGATTTTGATCAACTCAAAACAATCTTTGTACAGCACCGGTACTTTTGTTACTTGATTTACATAAGCCTTTTGAGATTGAGACGAAAGAATCGGATTATGCCCTCAGTGCAGTGATCACTCAGTTAGGTCATCCAGTCATGTTTAATTCTGAAACTTTCAATGACACCATTAGAAGGTATTTGACATATGAAAAAGAATTGTACGCCATTGTGAAAGCTCTTAAGCAATGGAGACACTACATTCTTGGTAAGGAAACAGTCATCGTCACTGACCATAAACCTTTGTACTTCGCTCCATCTCATTCGAAGCTACATACGACTCGACAACTCAACTAGATTAATTACCTGCAACAATTTCAGTTGGTAATTAAGTATCGGAAAGAAAAAGTCAATACCGCAACTGATTGTCTTAACCCACCACCAATTACTCTACTAGCTACAGGGATGAGTATGCAGGGTTACGACACCACTACTTAGCCACAATTGTATTTGGTAGACTGTGACTTCTCCGCAATTTATGGACATCTTCAGGCTGACATGATGTCTACTACCGACTACTTCATGAAGGAAACTTTGCTATACAAGCTTTGACAGCTTTGTGTACCGACTGGTGAGCACCAACAGAAGCTAATTTCGAACGTGCACTACAATAAAACTGTAGGACATTTTGCAATCACAAAAACGCTTGTTATCCTCTAGAAGTATTTTTACTATCCTTCACTTTAATCTGACATCAAAAAGTACATTCAATCGTGCGTTGTTTGTGCCATTTCTAAACTGTCAAATCGATGCCACGGACTGTACAAACCCCTACCAGTTCCTAGCCGACCACGGGAATCTATTTCTATGGACTACTTGACGAGATATCATAATACCAAACATCAATATGGCATATCTTAGTCACATAGTCTCCAGATTTTCTAAGAAGGCTATACTTATACCATGCAAGAAGACTACGACAACACAACAAACTGCTCATCTCTTTTTCGAACATGTTTGGAAGCATTATGGCCTCCCAACAACCATTATCTCTGACAGAGATGCTATATTTTTCAACACCTTTTGGAAATCTCTTTGGTAATAGCTCAACATGAGACCTTCTTTGTCGACAGTCTTCCATCTGCAGATAAACAAAAGTCACAAATTGCTTGGTAGTACAATTGCTTTGCATGTACAACCACAAGCATCGTCAAACATGGGATGACAAACTTCCATACATACATCACAGCTACAATAGTGCTCAACATAGTTCTACAAGAAAGAGTCCATTTGATATCTGTTACGTATTTCAACCCTCAATGCCCATCAACTTGATCAGTTCCTTGACACAATCCAATTACACTGACTTTGAAGGATGAGAATTTGAGAAACCATTAAAGTTCAGAGATCAAATCTACAACATCTAGAAGCAAGCACAGAAAATGTTGCAGCGATCTAAGGCCTGACACGACAAGCATCATATTCCTCATTCATTCCAAATTCGGGATCAGGTCTGGTTACATCTAAAGGAGTGCTTCACTGGCCCATAAAGAAAGTTGAAACCTTTGTGATATGGTCCATACAGTATCGCTAAATGGATTGGAGAAAACGCTTTTCATCTAGACATTCTTGCATGCCTTGGTCTGCATCTAGTATTCAATGTAGATCTACTTCGACCATACCATGCACCATTGTTGGAAAAAACCAACTTGCACAGAGCATAACCCGAAGACATCCATCCATATGTCCAGGAGCCTCTTTTTTGTGACACCATTGTGGGGTGACATATAGGCCGTACAGAGACAAAATCCATAACCTTGTTTCAAGTGGCTAAAGCTGGAAAACTCCCCATGTAAGGAAAATGGTACTCTACTACTGAAGTATCCAAAAAGTTTCCTCACCTGAACGAATACATAATGAAGACCATTGTTTCTTAAGGAAGGAGGAATGATCCAAACAGTAGTTGACATGTTGTCGAACTTCGACAAAGTCTAGCACTTCGACTACTTCAATAGGTTCAACATCAGCTTCGACAAGTTCGAACCTAGAAACAACGACCTTTACAACCTCAACAGGTTTTGTGCTTGACATACAACATCTTAACATGCCTTGTCGGCACCGACGACTGTCGAACAATGACAAAATGTCTTTGTCTTCTAGTTGTCTGCTACGGTTGAACTTCTAAACAATTATGACTTCTTTTGTAATTGAACGTAATGGGTAGTCACCCAAGTGTCTCAACATTCTCTATAAGCATGTACATTATTGTAACAATCAACCAACCTTCATGGAGAAGACGCAATATAGAAATTGGTTCGAATTCTTGCATTTTCTCCGTGCGCATACTTTCTCACGATATAGTGTATTTTCTGCTTTACTTGTTCTTTTTCTATGCTTCTGCCATAACAGTGCTCCACTCATTCAATCGACTTTTATCCCCAGGGAGGGACCTGGGCACAACTTGGATCAATGTAATTTTAACATTTTAACTCTATTTCCATTTTTTATCAACATAGGTTTATCTATTTGAAGGGAGTATTTTTTAGTCACTTATTTAACAAATGTAGTTTTAACTTGGAATCAATGAAGCCTTCAAATTAAACTAATTTTTAGGAATCCATATGTAAAAAATCTGTGAATTGTTTCCAAAAACATATTGTAAATTGCAATATGAAAGTTACAATTCTATCTAGATAATAAACTGTAAATGTTGGTTACCTTATTGTTAGCGTGACCCGGCTACTGAAAAGGCCCTTTACACCATGGACATCATCAACAAGAATGGCACAACGTCAGATCCAATCTAACAGATAGACAAACAAATATCATGTCCCTGGTCCCCCAGATTATTAAGGAATTAAAATTGCCATGAAGGTGACTACTACATGAGAGTGTTGTCTTCGACAATGGAATCTTATTATCATAGATCTAGCTAATGGGCATCCGTAATGTAATTAATTTGTTGAATTCGTATCAGCAAGAGGGTATGCATTTCATAGCTCACAATACAATACCTTCCGAAATCTGTATGTTTGCCTTGAAGGCCCGAAGCCTTGCATTCACAACAATTTATTGGAACTTGATGAGCATGGTTGCGTTGTAGCCAATAACAGAGCTTGCCAAATTCTTAAGCCTAAAAATGGCATTAGCACTTACATAAATTAATTAAGTTGTTCAAGCAAAATTTAATCAGTCGTTCATGGACATAACCATATTTTAATACGAGATCAATGGATGGATATGCAACAGTTACGTTGACAACTTGACATTGGTTGGTTTTAATACTATAGATGGATAGGAAGTTAAGACAACAACTTGACGTCGATTGATTTTAATGGAGCAGGTGAAAGTAATCATAACTTAGAAAAAAGTTTAAATAGACATTAAATACGGGTGAAATTTAATTGTGCCCGTAAACTTTTTAAAACAATTTTATTCTTGTTTTATTACTCTATTTCTTTCTTCAATGTCTACTTGAGTAATTGATTTTTAAAACAATTTTTATGTTAGTTGAAGAGTTACTCGAAAGGAATTCATCCCTATGCCAAGACTATACGAGACGCCAAATATTTCTTTGTAAGGCCTATTTGATTTTGATACCGACAAATTTAGGATAATGTTGAAAGCCAACAATAATTCCACAATATTATGAATTTTTCTCTTTAATAACAACAGTTACTTAAAATTTGAATTGCTAACATAAAATGTTTAGCGAGGTCACAAGTCGAACAAACTAGAAAGGAGGTTGACATCAAATCAATGATCAATATGACAAACCTCTTAGCTAAAGAGGAAATTATTTAAAATGCATAAATGCATTGAGATCCGGTGGTCATTTCATTTGCCTGCATGACTCTCTTTGATTTCCTTTTTGGATTCCTTCTTCTTGTGATGTTCGTGGAAGACGTATACCCCTGCTCCCACTGCCGCTGTTGCTGCAATCTCCTCCTTAATCTTGTGCCTCGCGCCACTCTCTGGATCCTTTTTTGCTTGGTGTTTCTCGTACTGCATACACACAACATTACATTAATATCTCCATTCGCCTAATTATTATATACAACACCATTAATACATTCTATGGATAAAAACAAAAAATAAATTGACTTCATCACATTTTTAGATTAATGTCAAGAAAATAAAATAAAAATAATTTGACTTGACCAGCATGCATTTAGTACCAATGCAAATGTTCCAGCAGCAACTGTTCCGAGTTGCCCTAAATGCTCCATCCTCTTATGCTTCTTCTCCTCCTTCATTGCCTTCTCGTACGGCGTCAAGTTCTGCTTCTCCTCTTCCTTGTGATGCTGGAAGTGATGGCGGTGCTCGTGTTTTTCCTGAGACATGATCCTCCTTTCTCTTCTATTACAAATGTTCGAAGGAACCAACAAATTTATACACTGGATTCACAATGTTCAAAACGGAGTCAAATTATATGGCAAAGGAATTGAAGGAATGGCAGAGTTCTTCACCCTCAACAATACTCAATTTGAGCAGACGAGATTATGCGATGGAAGCATAGGGAAGTGCCGTTGTCTATATAGCCGGCGTTTAATGTTAAACAAATAATAATACCCAGTGTAAACCGTGTTCACGCGGAACAGAGCCGGAAACTACCCGAATGGCCGGTTGCATTACATGGTCAACATTTCACTTTCCAGATTAACAGAGCGGGCAATTACCGGAATGGCCGGTGCCAATACAAAGGTTAACATTTTACATTGCAGTAGTTCCACAATCTCTGCTTACACAGCTATACTTCACACGGGGTGGCCGGCAAGGTTAACTTTGACTTTGAAGGAAGGTGCCGGTGCCGGACATTTGATATCTTATGCGTGAAGTAATGACGCAGTGATACGCGCCATTGTTGAAAAATAATTTATGATCTATTTGGTTATTATTGGTAAGTTATTTAACTAAATTATATTCAGTTATGGTCATCGAGATTCGAAATCCAACGTCTTAGATTAGATTAGAGTATCCATGGTTAATGATATTTAAGCCAAATATTTGAATTAAAAACAAATTACAAATACCGTGGATGGATCATGGCACACTATAGATGCTCACCATCGTTATCAAAATAACTTTACTTTTTCCAAACAATAATCAGTGTACCCTGAACCTACTTGTCCCCTGTAGTGCCCAACTGCCCACGTTACTAGAAACGACGGTACGAGGCCTCCCCAAGATATCACATAGATGATAAGACGAACCTTCGATGGAACGGACCTTTCCAGCTGTCACCTCTTTAGGATAAGGAAAGACCATATGGTCGTACCAGCCATTCTGGCCGTAACGGCCGATTCTCTGCTGCGTGAACGCGGTTACCATCTACCGGTATTATTTGTTTAACATTGAAGTTCTGCTATATAAACAACGCCTCTTCCCTACCATCCCCTCATCTAATCAAATCTGCTCACCAATTTGCGTGTTGTGAAGTTGTAGAAGTCAGTCTGTTCATTTCCTTCCATTCCATTCAATTCCGTTTTCATTATTGTGAGGCTCTATATTAATGCACTTTCTGAATTTCCTTCCATTCCATTGTACCTGAAACTTTTGAAAGGATCATCATGTCTGAGAACAAACACCATCACTTCCACCATCACAAGGAAGAGGAGACACAGAACTTGACACCGTACGAGAAAGCGCTGAAGGAGGAGAAGAAGCATAAGCGAATGGAGCATTTAGGGGAACTCGGAGCAGTCGCCGCTGGAACGTTTGCACTGGTACTATATATATATATCTTTCTCCTTAATTCTAATTTTATTCGTGTCGAGATCAATTGATTTTTAATCGAAGAGGTTAACCATTTTATAAAATATGAATTCCTGTAATTTGTGGTGAGTCGATAGTTCGCTAGGTCAATCGAAAAGAAATTTTGTCCGGCTTATAGCGTTGACATATAGTGTGATAGGGTTACTAATTGGGTGATTCGGTATGCAGTACGAGAAACATGAAGCAAAGAAGGATCCAGAGAACTCGCACAGCCACAAAATTCAGGAGGAGATCGCAGCAACAGTTGCAGTGGGAGCAGGAGGCTACGTTTTCCATGAACATCACAAGAAGAAGGAATCTAAAAAGGAAGTAAAAGAACTCCACATGTAGCCACCTACTGCCCGTGCCGATGCATTTCCTTTCGTTGTAGTTTGTCATGTTGGGAGCGATTTAAGCTTTATAGGTCTTTTGGATCATGTCAATAATTCATACTTTTATGGAACTTATATTATAATTACTATATATGGAGCGTCTGCGTAGAAGAGAAGTTGCATGTCATGTGTCCGACTCTGGTTAGGGTTTGTATAAATTGTAATCAAATTAAACAACGATTTGGGTTGATGATTGTAAATTAAGAAATCAATTTTAGCCTTCTATAATTAATTGCCATTCATCGCATCAAGAATGCTTTCCATTCAGCAGCTAATGCGTCGGAGATTATTAACATAAATTTTAGTCAACTTTTTAAATATGAATTTTTTATTTATCGTGAGGGATAGGATTAATTATTTGAGTAATTAACATAATCATATGAGGATGATTTTGTATCAATATATTGTATTGATGATACTTGGAGTCGTGTGTTTATTGCGTGATTAAATGGTTATTTGGAGGTTTGGTTTTGATCCCAAAACATTTTTAAGCTGATAGGCTTCTAGAATTTGGGGTGGACTACCATCTATGCTTTTTCATCTACCGAAGAGAATGAGACAAGTGTATTGTCCAAATTGATTCTATGGTAGTCCTCCAAGATTAAACGAGAATGAGACAAGTGGACTCTTGAGATTGATTATATGAGTGTCGTCCAAAATTAATAATTTCAAAAAAATATATATATAATTTAATTAACATGTGATAAGTAGAGTTAGTGATAGTTGTAAAAATTAAAATTAATCTTCAACTATTCGATTATTAGATACAACTGCTAGCTTAAGTCCATTGATTATTATATACAACTATTAGCTTAACTTCAACTCAAATCAAAGTTATATTGGATAACTATTAACTTAATTAGATCATATGCAACTATTATGTTAACTCCAATGATTCTACAACTTTTAGCTTAACTACAGTTCTCTAATTACTTATGGCTTAGTCCAAGTGCATTTGGGATCTAGGAGTCTAGCTCATGTAAGAGTCGAACTCCAACTAAAATAGTTCAAACTCTTAATAAATTCCTCTGAACTCGTGTGATAACTGCACTTAGTGGCATGGTATTGTGCAACTCATGTAACACTAGAACTCCACCGACCAATTGGGATTCCACTTAATGTGCATAAGGCTTAGTCGAACTCCATTTGGAAGCTATAAGTCATGATAACTCATAGCTCTTTTATTAACTACAATATATTTATATTAGCTTAACTATTAGATAAGACTATTAGCTTAACTCCAATGATTCTACAACTATTAGCTTAACTTCAACTCTAATTACTTACGGCTTAGTCCAACTCCATTTGGAATTTAGGAGTCTAGCTAATGTGCAATCATGTAAGAGTCGAACTCCTAATAAAATAGTTCGAACTCCTAATAAATTCCTTTGAACTCATGTGATAACTATACTTAGTAGCATGGTATTGTGCAACTCATGTGACACTCGAACTCCACCTACCAATTGGGAGTTTAGTTAATGTGCATAAGGCTTAGTCAGGATAACTCAGAGCTCTTTTATTAACCACAATAATTTATATTAACTTTTAAATTAACTATTATTCGATAGAAATTATTATAAACAATTATAAAAAATAAAAAATAGCTCATGTGATAATTGAACTTAATGGCATGCTAATGTGTAGTCCATGTGACATTTGAACTCCATCTAGCAGCTCGAAGTCGAGTTAATTAGTCAAACTGCATTTTACAGTTGGGAGTTGAAGTAAAGTGCAGTTCGTGTGATAGTATAATTCCTAATAAAATCCTTTGAAATCCTAATAAACTCCTCTGAACTCATGTGATAACTGAACTTAGTGGCATGGTAATGTGCAACTGAAACCCCACCTACCAATTGGGAGTCCACTTAATGTGCATAAGGCTTAGTCCAACTCCATTTGGATGCTAGAAGTCACGATAACTCGAAGCTCTTTTATTAAGTACAATAGATTTATATTAACTTTTAAATTAACTATTAAATACAACTATTAGCTTAACTCCAACATGATGATACAACTATGAGCTTAACAACCACAACTTAAGTGGGTTTTATGTTAGATTAACTATTAGATACAAGTAATTGACACATTCTTTAGGAAAAAAAATTATAACTATTAGGTTAAGTCCAATGATGATACAACTTTAACTTAACTTCAACTCCAATCACAAATTTTAATTGAACTGCAATGGTTGATATATTAACTTTTAAATTAACTATTAGATACACTTATTAGTTTAAATCCAATGATTCTACAACTATTAGCTTAACTTTAACTCTAATCGCAATTATATTGGATAACTATTAGATTAACTATTAGGTTAACTCCAATCATGATACAACTATTAAATTAACTTCACTGGTGATTCCTCTCGGCGTATTCCAAACATATTAATCTTATTAATATGGTTGTTGCTAGTTTACAAAAGACAAAACCATAGATTCAAGTACATATGTGACTTGGCTTAATGATAACTTTGATGTTTGGCCATGACGCTTATGGACTGCTTTCATCAATAAGCATAGAGCGACATTCATAGGCACTCACCCGAAGTGCTAGCCAAATTTCAACGTATAGCATGGATTTTAAACACAAAGTTGGACTTATGGCTTTGGTGTTTGAATATATCACATAAAATACGTTTTTTAATTTATTTTAAGACAAAACTGTTCCTTAGATATAATTACAAGAATCTAATTTTTTAACCATTCTAATTCTACATTAGGTTTTTTAAATTTTTTGTGTTTTACATTAGTTTCTATTTACACTCTATTCCGTCTAAGTAAACAATTTCTAAGCAAGCATAAAACAATTAAAAGTATAGGTATAAATCAAATCTGCAACAACTTTATGAAGCATATTCATATAGTTCTCTTTCGAATCATAATTTTCAAACAATAATTTAAAATACCTATAAATCAGTAGTTTGTCCAAGATCCACTTGTATCCTTGAATACTTGTCCTGTAGAATAGCTATAAACCCGTAGGAACCTCAACCAACCAAATCGGTTTACCACCCTGCCAACTAAGAAGTCTCGTCAACTTTCTAGTTCCAAGAACTATGTTCTTGGGCCCCCGAGCCCAAAACATGAGTACAACCAATGCAACTAATCTAAATTATTTCCCTTTTCTGAAAATTTCAGCCTCCTTTGCTAAATTTTTCTCAATGCCAAAAGATCCCCCGAAACCTCCACCTCTCCCCTATATCCTCCTCATCATCGACTTCTCCTCTCCCTTTTCCAACCTTTTCCCATATTCAATGTTTTAACTCCATTATCATCCACTATGTCAATTTTACTTAATTTTGATCCCATCATATATCGATACAAGGTCCATATTTAATCAACAACAAATAAATATAATAATCTTTTTTATTCAATCCTATGGTTTCAGGTCACCTGTCAAAATTTTATTATTTTATTAAATTAATCATCACCGCAAATATTTTACTTTAATGTTTGTACCATAAATTCTAACACAATAGTTTATTGTTATGTCCCCAACAGGGAACAATATAGTTTTCATGAAGGTGGTATTAATTCATGTCGGTAAGAGTAAATTTTTGCATTTCCAAAGTCAAGGCTATGATATCTAATTTTAAATTATTTAATCAATGATTTTTCTTAAATTGGATTGGTTCTTATGGATGATCTTAGCCTAGTAAAATGGTGCCCTGGATGTGGCACTGGGATGATATCATCTCTTCATTTGATGGCCTGACAGGGGTTTAAATTTTCTATAGCGTAGCAGCAGTCGAGGTGTACAATGCAAGATTTTCCTTTTCGATGGAGTAGTTGGCATTTGCATGTTGTTTTTTATGGATGTGGTTTTCGATCCAGTGTAGTCGACATCTATTATTATGCACATCTACATGTCCCACAACTGTAGTATCAAGTGGAAATGTTTTGTACATGTGGTGTTCAAGACTAGTGGAAAAACTAGTGTATCATGTAAGTCTAAATGTGCCTGGTTTCAGTACGATAATTTTAGTTGCGCCTTCATTTTGACAACAGATTATCTAGATGGTGACCCAAAGTTTGTATGGTAAGAACTCAGATGTTGTACATCTTAATTAGGGTATGGTGGGCCAATCCATATTATCTTTGGAACAATAACGCGTCAATCTGGAATGAAAAACAAGTCATATGAATCATTGTTATAGGTAGATGCATCAACATCGGTGGAAAATGTAGTTTTTCAAGTAGATTCGATTTAAGTTGATGGGCCAGTAACATATCTGGTTACAATGCCAAATGTAGATAAATATCGAGCAACAAATCCATATCTAGGTGCAAAGAAAAAGCCAAATCCATCAGTTTAAGCCCTAGCTTATCTACCACTAGCATCACCTGTGGTTTCAGTTGATGAAGCAGTTGAATAAGCCATTGATGAAGCTGTTCATTATGTTGATCCTATCAATCTAGTTGATTATTGAGACCCAAAAGTAAAGGTTGCCGATTGAGTAGTTAAAGATGCAAATAATGTAGATCATGTCAATCAAGCACCAGTTGCATGAGATTTAACACCATTTTTTAACCATGCTTGATGCGAAATGGGAAATTTCTCATGGGTAAGATGGAATATAATTTCAATATGACAATCTAACCATAGACAATAGATTTGAAATACATAGTATGTAATGCCATGAACATATTATTGAATTCCCAAGATCAAAGAAATTATAGCGCATAACAAGTGTTGAAGAAAGAGAAATCCATGGTTTGGTGAACAAATAACCATAGCTGATTGCACCAGTCCCGTATTCTTCCCAGCTTAATCCCGCTACACAAAAGGTAAAATTCTATACAACTTTTTGTCATAAAACAACATAAGATTAAAATCTACAGAGATCCAAAATGCATTTATTCATTGTTACTTTGTGTCATGTACAATGGCATGATCATAATCAATCAAACTAAGTATATTTTGGGGTGGCATAATATTCTTCATTTTAAATGCCAAATTGAGGTCGATTGGATGCATGTACTTGCTTGGAGAATGAAGGAAAATCCTTATAAAGCATCACAAACATGTGACACTGTGCACAGGAAATTGCAATCATCTCTTCGCTATAGGACACAAACTAACAATGAATAAATGTATTTTGGAACTATGTAGATTTGAATCTGATGTTGTTTTATCACCCTTCTCTCAACTTTCCGCTCACTTTCTTATTAAGGGAGAGAATTTATTCACATATAAGGTCCCATATAGTTGTTGGAGGGAAATTGGTGCACCACACACACATACCTTGAATTGAACATTGTTTTAATTTGAGCTCAAAGGAGGATCATAATTTTTTTAAACGCTTTCAACCCAATCAATTAGTCAAAAAATTGAGATCTGTTGGTGACTTTATTGATTGAAGTGTAATGCTCTTAATTTTCGACCTCTGGAGTTTATTGATGTTTATTTTATCATAATAATTTGAGAGAGAAGCCATTGTATGTGGGGAAAACAATAGGGAACGTCTTGTTGAATATTTTCACCATTGTTGTTACCCTTGAAACAATATTTTTTCAATAGGGTGATAATCCCTATCAAGCTTCATTTCACCGATTATTGATGAACATTCGTAATGCGCATGATGTGTTTGAGGATTGCGATGTCCTCATGTCTTTATGTGACACCTATTTACCTTTGGTAGAAAGGCCACTGTTTGATGCAACAGTCCATATTTTCCCTTCGAACAATATTGTCTCCTTGCATAACAATAAGTTGTTTAAATCTTTTATTTCTCCTATTACAAGGCATATTTCACAGCAGGTCTGTCATTCACAAGTTGGGGGATCTTTTGCTGAACAACTAGATCATGAGGTTCTACTATGCCCTTGACAATGTGTTATGTTCACTTGCAACTTGTGGGTTGAGGAATGGATGGTAAATGGTGCATTGGGTTACATTCAAAATGTTTATTATATGTCTGGAACAAAACCTCCTCAACTCCCAATCTACAAAACTTTTTTGTTTGACAAATACATAGGTATTTTATTTGACAGAACCAACCCTAGCATTCTCCCCATAACTCCCCGCTAACTCCGGTTGTTAGAGGAAACCATAAACACATTCCTTTTAAGATGGCTTGGGAATTAACTATCCACAAGTCATAGGGGCTCACATTAGAATGTGCAACTGTTGACATGGGGAATACAAAATGACAAGGAATGACTTTCACTATCATTTCATGTGTTAAATCCATAGAAGAGTTGCACATATCTCAATCTTTTCCTTTTGAATGGTATGTCAAGATGGAAAATTCTGCTTATATAATGTTGCACAAACAACAAGAAGATTGTTTGAGAGAGATAAATTTGTAACCCTGGGAAACATTGACAAGTCAAACCAATATTTTCTGACCTTCATTTCCTTTTAGTTCATTGTCTAAGATTTTTTTATTGTTTTACCATGTTTTATTCAATATGTTCTATCTCTATATCGTTCTCTAAAAATCATCTTTTCCACCACATCTTTACATGATTCCTATTTCTGATTGTTACATAAATGAAAATTATATTGTTTCCTTTTACATTGATGTTTATTGTGCACTTTTCGATATGCTGCTAAATGTTTCCAACTTATGTAAATTCAGCTCCAAATATACCTATATGACATAACATTTTGAACAGGTAAAACCATGAAAATATGTCCATATTTTGTTCCTTGTCCAAAAAAACAACTTCTCCTTCTTAGGTTTGGCAACATTTTATATAATGAATTTCTTTCATCTATTTTAATGAAATTGAATAAAATACTTTGTATTTTCATTTTACATTTTATTCCAAAAGTTTTGATTTTACATTTTCTTTCATCTAGAATTCTTGCAATTTACATTTTATTTCATTACTTCTGTCAAACATTTTTTTTTACGTAACTTTACATTTTGCATTTATATTTTTTGAAACAAAATTCCTACATTTTCCATTTCATTTCAAAATTTTCCACAACTGTCATTTTCTCATTTTGTTAAAACAAAACTACACAGTTATGGACAACGTAGTTGCTTCGAAATTTGTCTTTGTTATCCATGAGAAAGTTTGCAAGAGTACTTTATTTCATACTTTCAAAATAAGACTAGTGTAAAATGTGGTTGTCCATGTAACTTTTTCAATGATATATTTTTTGTTTTGTCGAAATTTAAGTCTATACTTTAGTAGTTTAAACATGCCTGTCAAAGATAGGTTGGAAAAAAAGATAAGAAAGGAATGGTTACATACACTACAACAAAACCCTATGATTAGCGTCTCTTCTAGCTTCGTTTTTAGCATCCACTATCACTTTTAGTGTAATTTTTATCATTTTTGGGCAAAGTGGACGCTTTTCCACAGGATGGCGCTTTTAATGGCATTATTTGCATCCCTTTATAAAATTTGGCGCTATTTTGGATGCTAATTAGCATCCCAGTTAACGTCCCAATTAGCGTCCCAATTAGCATCCCAATTAGAGTCCCCATTAGCGTCTCAACTAGCATCCTAGTTAGCATCCCAATTAGTGTCCCTTTTTAAAATTTGGTGCTATTTTGGATGCTAATCAGTATCCCAATTAATGTCCCAATTAACATCCCAATTAACATCCCAATTAGAATCCCAATTAGCGTCCCAATTAACATCCCAATTACCGTCCCATTTTAAAACTTGGAGCTATTTTGGATGCTAATTAGCATCCCAATTAACGTCCTAATTAGCATCCCAATTAGCATCCCAATTATTGTCCCTTTTTAAAAGTTGGTGCTATTTTGGACAGTAATTAGCATCCTAATTAACGTCCCAATTAACATCACAATTATCATTCCAATTAGCATCCCAATTAGAATCCCAATTAATTTCCCAATTAGCGTCCACAAAAGAATCCCATATCATGCCAAGAATAGCCTCCAAAAAAACGTCATGAATAGCATAGCACCATATATTACTCCAGGGTTAGCGATAGGAATTGCACCATGAATTTTGACAAGAAAATAATACAACATAGCACCAAGTATAGATCCAAGAATTGTGCCTAGAAAACACCCAACATAGTGCCAGGTATAGATCCAGGTATAACACCTGGAATAATGCCATAAAATTCGAAAGGAACTGTGCCAGGAATCACACTAGGTTTAGAGCTAGGAATTGTGTTACGGGAATGTCTGACGTAACGTAAAATATATCAATCTTAATGTCAATGATCATAATTCATGTGATAGTACTTTTAGATCTTGATTTATCATAGTGGCACATAAATTTTTGTAATCATGGCACTTTTGGATCATGAATAATCCTAATGAGAGGTAAATTACCTTAATGTCACCTAAATTTCTCTAATGGCATTTTAGTGTCCCCAACAACATTTGATAGACACTAATGGCATATGATTGTCACTAACAACATGACGATGATGCATTACGATAATTATGATGGAGCGTATGGATAGGATTTGATACATATAAGACTATATCATCCATTCTTGTGAGGTAGTATGGCTCCTTGCTCATTATTATCACAATCATATTGATCATGACTACATCAATGACAATGATGTTGATTTATTGTATGATGATGATGACAATGTGGATTTCAATGATGATTATGCATGTGGTATCACTTTTGGAACCTAATTGATTCTAATGGAAACTAAATATTTGTAACATAATCCAAACAACCCTATTATCATTGAAATGAATGTAATGACATATAAATGACCTTAAACATTACATAACATGAATCCTAATGTCTATGAGTGATTAAGAACACTAATGGAATATGCATGACTATGATGACAATCATGACGATGATTTTGTTGATGACGCACTTAATGCTGATGATGATGTTGATGTACCATATGTAATTGCTCATGATGATGATGACATCATTGATGTCCACGATGATGATGCATGTCATAATACTTCTAGATACTACAGGACTTGAGATATCAGAGTTAATAAAAAGTAATATAGGTTGTGAGGTGTTGACCATAAAAATATTGTTAGCCATTGGGTTTTACATTGACTAATATGGCCATTGGGATTAGTAGTTCCCCCCTCCCCCACCCCCCACAATACCCCCTTTGAATAAAGGTAGTAAAATACCACCCATTATGGTGCTACCAAAATGTCACCCTAAAAGGTTGTTTTAGACAACCCCCCATCCATACCCTCATTTTTACCAAGAACATCCAAGGCCCAAGAAGTGGATATCAATCTTAACACAAAAGCTAACTTTATTTGTACTCTTAAGGACATTTTGGTCTTGGTTTAAAATGGAATGAATCAACAAACATTTCAATAATTCTCATAGTGTTACTTTGAAGAAGTGGACCATTTTTTTTTACATCTTTGGCCTTATAAGCAAACATCTCTCAAGGAGAAAAGAAGTTAGTTACTCAAGTTTTATTGCATTGGTGTATTTTTTGTTAAAGATTCTGAATAATTGGTTCAATTTTAGGTGATTCTTTTGAGGTTTGTCAAATTTCTATTAAAAATTAAAGAAGTTTCATTTATTATGTGAAATTCCCTTAAACTAGCATATTTTCAGAGTATTATTTTTCATTATAGCTACTGCGAAGCCATCCGATAGACTTTGATCAACTTTATCGGATATCTTTGTTGTGCATGTTGGTTGTTATTGCTTTGGTCTCCATGTTTGGGATCTTCAGGGAAATTCTTACATATGAAATATTGTTGAAGGTTTCCAAGGGATACCGCTTTGACATCCATGGACAAATTATTGACTAATTATGGACAAATTGTTGATTATGTGCTTCTTAATTATGATTATGATGGAAACAATGATTTCAATGATGTTGATGCACCATATGACGTATTTAATGATCATGACATTCATTTTTCCTCGACAAAATTTGAGTGAACTTATTTTCATTTGAGTGATTCTAAAGGCATGACATGAATCTAAATGACAAAGACTAACGATGAACCCTAATGGAATATGAGTGACCCTAACAATGATTTCCTTCGATATCTCTCTCACTACCCCTAAAGGAATATGAGTGACCAAATCTAGAAGTGGTGTTGAGGGTTGATTTACATATTTTCATCATCGTCGGCATCTTCATCATCACCATTGTTATCTAGTTCACCATCATTGTCATTGTCATCTAAGTCATCATCTGGCAACATCAGTGCCATCATTATCGTTATCACCATCATCATCATTGTCATTTTCACCATCATCATCATCATTCATTTCATTCTTATTGGCATCATCATTGTCATTGCCATCATCACTATCATCATCGTACTTGTCATAACTGGCATCTTCACTATCATCATCATTATTGTTTCCATCATCATATAATCACATCATCATCATGGTTGTCATCATCACATAATCACATCATGATCATTGCCATAATGATGAAGATGATAATGAGAATGATGTAATCCTTAACAATTGCTTTGAGGACTCATGGTTATTTATGAGGTTCCATACTACTACATAGACCATGCAAGTTAAAAATTTATCCTATCCCTGTGATGTGGGCATCATTTTGAGGTTTGGAATGTCATGAATGTGTATAGGGTATTGGGATTTTTTTAAGGACATAAATTATTCATTTTGACTCCAACACTTTATAAGGATGATGGGAACATAAGTTGATTTACTGACCAATGTCTAATAGTGCATTATTTTTTTCTTCATGTTCTAGAATTTGATCTCCAGATAAATCCATTGGAATATTTTGCATGATTTGATTTCCTATCAAGCTTGAATTCTTTTTTCAAAAGTGAAAAAGCATATAATTTCATTCATTGAAGTCACTTACATATTGTAAATGCTCGTGTCATACAGTACATGTTCAACAACTGATTTTGGAAATTCAAATCCTCTAAGAAATTCCCCCAATAAATTAGCATGCAAGACCCCAAGAAATCCTGCTCAAGGCCTTAATACAACATACCAACAACTAGTTCAAAAAACATAAAAAAGAGTCTCACAAACAGACTTCTATTACATTTTTTGTTACTAAAGAAAAAGAGGAAAAAACCTAACTATCAAAGAGATATCATAGAAATGGCCATGAAGCCCATAATAGAACTAAAATGATCACGAATATTGTTCATAAGCTTTAGTATTCTAAGAGTAAAAGGAAATAGAGGGAGATGGATCTCACCCAGCATCTACCCACCCTTGCCCCACCCCAATTTGTTAGTTTGGGAATTTCTACATCCATCCTCGAAGCCTCCTTAGACAAAAAATTATATCATAATTGTTTTCCCAAAAGACATTTGATAAATATAGGATCCCATAACTATATACCATCTAGCAAATCTTATCTACAATTGGCCTGAGAAGAATGTTACTACTCCTAATAAGACCTCTCATCCATTTTATTACCAACTAAGAGTCACCAAATACCTATAACTAAGTGACATGGTAATCCAGAAACATTATTAAAAGGATTTAGGAGTTATAATTGAAAATATAACATGTATGCCACTCAGGGTCTAAAGGTTCGTTTCCAATGGCATGCACCATGATACAACCCCCCATGCCACATTGGAATCCCTTGGAACTATAAAATTGACATTTAGGAGATCATCCCCTTGTTTCCAAGCAAAAAACATTTCTTGGGATAAATATGTCAATCACAGAATCTCCATTTATATGCAATGATAAAATTATATTCTATTTAAATCTTTCAATATTGACACTTAATCTAGCATTGATGAGAATTTCATTAATCTCTTGAGATGGATTTGCCTTGATAAATTAGTGGAGTGAATTTTTATTACTGTTCTGTGGGATTTGTTTTTCCCATAAGTAGGGGAATCAGTTTCCCATGAGTAGAAGGGGATATTGGACAATCTCATCAAAGGTGGGTTGGGTAAATAAACATTGACGTAAGCTTAAATTTAGGGAACCTTTATTAAAGATTAAGTCATGTTTTCCCCAACAGTTCCTTGTCCATCACCTTTTTATGGTTTAAGGTTGTATAGTGAAGTCGAGTTAAGAGTCTCTCCATTAAAAGGAATGTGTATAATGGAGTTGATTTAAAGTCTCTTTGTTAAAATAGAACTATAAATGATCACCAAACCCCATTGGATCTACCAATGAAATCATTTTTTTATAGTCATTTCAAATTCAAGAAGGAATCATTGCTCAAAGAGAAAGCCACTTTTTTCCAAATGGTCCTTTTCCCATGATCTTTTTATGATTTCATCATGTATATACCTAAGTTAAGTTATAATCTCTCCATTTAAAGATAACTATGGGTGATTAACAAAACCCATTGAATCTACAAATGAAATTGAGTAAAACGTTTTTGGTTTCATTATGTATACTCAAATACAATTTGACTTGGAATCATGCATGCATGAATTCTAGAGAATTCTATATTCATGATTTAGTCTATTTCTGTACTAAGCATTCTCCTCGGTGCTTTTGCAATCACTATTTTCTTGTTGTATTTTAATATTGTGGGGTACCACATTTTATGAGATATAGGCTTGTAAGAATTAGGGGATTGATTGAAAAGGAACCAGAGAGTATTGTTAGGGAATTTGGAATTGGAATAAGACTTTTTCAAGTAGTGGATAAATATTAAATGGTAAGAAATGGATCGATCCCCTGCGAATGATTATTCCTTCGTAACCCAAAGAAGAAGGAAGGGCACGACACTCCTCCCTAACCATGAAATTTGTCCATGGAAAGGAAGTCGCAATTGGGCATGTGGATGAAGATGGTTCCACTTTTTAGTGCCATTATATAAATCCAAAACGCAAGTCCGAAAACGAAATATTTTTATAAAACTTTTGGTTTCCTTCCCCATTTCGCAAGAAAACTATATGGTACACTAGAGGAGAGAGAGATCTACAATATTATATATAGAAATCAATAATTTCATTAAGTTTATCCCCTAAAGTATTGCACCCGCACATTAATTTTTTCGTTTCAAGGTTTTCAGACTTCAATAATTAATAACAATAAAAAATAATTCATGAAAAAAATTGCAAAAGTAGTGTTGCACTAGTACCATATGTACTTTATATGTTTGCAAGAATTTATCCAAAAAATGACATCATTTACCTCATATAGTGTTGCACCCGCACAAACGTATATGTTATGATGTGCGGAAAATTTGAAAACAAAATTTAACGGAAACTAATTTTATAATCATTTACGCAAATTTTAAATAGATAGCATTTATATATTATGGAAGCTTATTCAATTATCTAACTTTTGTCTTTTTACTTCATCTTCAAATCGGTTAGGAAAGTACCTCTAATTGTCACCTAAAGTCAGAGGTTCCATGTTTTTTCAATTTTATGTGGCATCTAAACCACCTTTAAAGGAGTCCATGATTATGCATCAGCCCAATTGTGAATTTGAAGGGAACCCATATCTGGCTTTATTTAGTCCTATGCTGCAAAACTAGCATTTTCTCATATATACTGTAGAAATTTTAGCAATTTACCAACCCAGTTTCCAACTCCATTTTAACACATTGTTTAATGCCCAACCCAATTTGTTTTACTACTGCAAATTAGTTTTTTCTCATAAACAAATATAGGAATGAAACACAAGAAAACTTTCTACTGCATTTTTACTAACAACAAATAAAAAATAATTTAATGCGTTGACCCCGATTAATGTAGCTTTGCTAACATGCTTGGTATGTAGGATTTTTTTTTAATGTTTTCTTAGTCATGTATTATTTTCTCTTAGGTGCTCATTTCTTATCATTCTTAGATTTCTCAAGCTTGGATTGCAATTGGATGCCCCAATATGGTTAGGACATAGTCTAAGGAGTTTTTTGTACAATGAAGTGTGCTCCAACTTAAAAAAAATACAATAGAATAGTTGTTATGTTACTGTAAAATTAATGATACACATATGACAACTTAATGCGTTCAAAATAAGTTTTATTGAAGATATATCATTTTTTCATGTAAATATTGAGGGGTGCTCAATTATTAGAAATTGTAAAAAATTGAAAGAACAATATTTTTTTTCTCATTTTTTTGATGAAGTGTTAAGTTAATTTATACTTGTCAATCTAAGGTTTTTGAGATATTTGTGGGTTTAACAACCACTTTGAAAATAAGCTGATGTGCTGAGAAAATGCTAGTTTCACAGAATACAACTATCTAAATAAAACTTCTGATAAATGTTTCAACATTAGTTGAAGGATTTAGGTGGTGTTAACATAGATATAATGGAGTGGGAAAGTGAAGAGGCAATTGTTTCCTTCACGTGCCCTCTTTTGGGGATGTTTCTCACAGAATGAGTAGCAGTAGTATGCATATTCAATACCGATTCTTTATGGATTGAATTCAATGAACTAATCGGTAAAGGATGGAAGCTACAGACAGTGAAAGTGCCAGGGAAAGAATAAGTACAAAAAAAAACTAAGAGATTATTTACGTAGAGGAGAGGACAAGGAGTATTTAATCTTTCAAGATCCAAATGTGGGATCTCTGCAATGCAAAATCAAACTTGACACGTGCAACAGTCAAATTGTTTTCTATGATAGGGAAGAGGAGTATCTCATTACTTGGCCCAACCATTGATTTGGAAGATAGTTGGCATAGTATTCTATGATAACAAGAATAAATTATTTAAGGAAAAGAAAAGTTATGATGCCCCTTCTCAAACAATGGCAAGTTGCACTATTTTTTAGCACACGATCAATTTCAAAGTTGCATTATCTTTCAACATACGATCAATTTACTATATTATACATTAAATGTGGGAAAAAGTTATCCACTTCTCAAAATTATGGTTTAGATATGTATAGTGACAAATTAAACAGATTGGAATTATATAAATCTTCAATACACATAGGAGACGAAACAAGGCAGAATCCACAGTTATCCATAGCAATACCACCATCTGCTTTTGTCTCTGCATTAAGTATAGATGAATTGTGAATTTGACTGTTTGCTATATATCAAACATTGAATTTCAATAATGTTGAAAATTAATATAAGTGACAGACATGTTCGTTTGATCATATATATTTCTGGATAAAATTGCATGCCAATCCACTTATTATTCGGAACACAACTCATTTGGCACATGCTATCTAGAACACAACACATTTGGCACGGAAGTTTGAAACCCCATTTCTGTCAGTGTAGGTGGAGAATAGTTGATTGATGAATTAATTAATTTCCTTAAAACACCATGTAGCATCCCAAATCCCGCAACCAACAACAACGTCACCTGTCTCGGGCCAATAAAATGACAATTAATTACAAGTTTGAAAAACTACACATAAATAAATAATAATCCAACTATGTTGTAAATTCAGCAAAATTGAAAAATTAAAATTAAAATATGGATTAATTTCCATGATCGATTTATATATAGTAATGTCCCAAACTTTGGACCCAACATTTATAGCATAGGCCTATTGATCATGGTAATTATATTGATGGTTTATTTTATATTGGATCAAGGACCCCACTACATATAAACATGATTATTTGTTTTGTATATTGGATGTAAGCCAATTGTTGATGAAATATATGTATATATATGTTTGTGTTGGGCATGGACCCTGAAGCACATGATTGATGAAATGTTTGTGTTGGGCGTGGACCCTGAAGCACAGGATTTATGAAATGTTTGTGTTGGGCATGGACCCTGAAGCACATGATCAATAAGATGTTTTGTGTTGAGTGAGAGGCTCTGGAGCACATGAGTACTTACAATTGTGTTAACCATAAATCTCTCGAACACATGAAAATATAATTGGAAATGTTGGGCATAAGCATTGAGGCATTCCATGTTGATGTTGAACATAAGCTCTGGAGCATCGGATCTTTGGCCATTGTATCCCTAGGTGTATCATACAAGTACATCCTAGCATTTAGTGTTGAGCGAGAGATCTGGAATTGCACTATGTTTGTAACTCCCTGCCATAGGCGTTGAGTATGGGCTCTGGTAAGCACTAGGGGTTACTGAAAAGAATTTAATAACTTCCGAGTGAAAATGGCTCGAGAAAAATATTGATCATCATCATACTTATTGAGCCGAGAGGCTCTCTACAGCCCAGTATGGGGGAGATCTTGTAACGTTATGTAACGTTATGTAATGTTATGTAACGTTATTTTTATTAATAAAAAAATAGTTTTTTTAATTATAAAACAAAATAAATGTCAGGGAGAAAAACAACATAATATGAGGGAGATGTTGAAATCTTCCTACCTAACAAAACAATAAAAATGTAAAAAATATCAAAACAATAAAAAAGTAAACATTTAATTATTCCAAAAAAAAATGTGGATCATAAAAAAACACAATGTGGGGGAGATATTGTAATGTTCCTACCTAACAAAATAATAAAAAAATAAAATTGAATTATTTGCAAAAAAATGTTGTCCTTTTAAACAACCCATGGTTTTATTGTATATGGTTTAGGAGGACCGAAACATGGTTTTAAAACCATGTGCAAGGCCTCCTAAAAAAACCCATGGTTTTATTCTACATGGTTTACGAGGGCCTTGCAAATGGTTTTAAGACCATGTGCAAGGCCTTCTAAACAATCCATGGTTTTAGGAGGGCCTTGCATATGGTTTTAAAACCATTTATGGGGAGATGTTGTAATGTTCGTTCCTAACAAAATAAAAAATAGTATTAAATATTATATGTTGGGCATAAATAATATTAAATATTAGTAATAAATATATTATATGTTGACCTTAAATAAAAAGATGTGTCTTTTGGTTTGAATCAAATCAATGGTATATATAGGACACACCAAAGTTGATAGCTCATTGAGTGTAATACCAAAGAAGAGGTTTGCACCTAGAAATATTTGATCCCTCTCGGCACTTGATAGAGCCTAGGATTTGGATCTACGCTGGTTTATAAGTGATTAAATGAAAATTTGAATTTATATATTCTCATCAAAGTACTGAATAGCTACCACATTATACGAGGGAAATCCAACATGCAAGGATGTTTAGAGTTGCCTAGCCTAGTAGACCTAAGCCATCTTTCTTCTTGACCTTCATAAATAAGTGTTGTTAAGTCTAGGGATCATGATGCATGATGCCTGAAGACAAATGCTAACAAGTATTTTAATACTATGTACTTTATACATAGTATGTATAAAGAATTAATTAGGATTAATTATATAATTTAATAAAAGAAGAAGAGAAGCTCCACCAATTACTACTTATTATTAAAGGATTTATAAATAGTGGAAATATCTATGAAAGACTAAATAAGAACTACTTAAAAGTTCCTAGGTTAAGAATTAAAAATTACCCTAGTAAATTTTTAAAAAGGGTTTAATCAAGAAATCAAACATTTCTTGATTCAACTGTCCCTTTGACTGAAAAGTATGCCTATAAAGACTCAAGCCAAGCAAAGTCTTGGGGGTTCTGATTTTTGTCTTGGAGAATTATTATTTCTGCCTTTTTTTGCTCTGAACTATTTTCTTGGAGAATTTTCTCCTACAAAGAAAAAGAGGACTGATTCAGAATCTGAATACCAGATAGGAAACCCTACTTTAGGAGCTCTAAGCTACTTGCATGTTGGACTCTAGCTCGACAGGATCTGGAGTAGAACCAGTAACGGTTCCAGATCATGGTTGGTACGAACGTGGTAGTTCCCAAGTGATTTAGTCATCAAAATCAGAGGACAAATCTGTCTTCAATTGATAATATAGGTTATTTGAAAAGTGTGCAGGTTCATCCATTAAAGGAGATTCGAGAAGATAATTTACAGCTACGAATTCTTAGTATTTCAAAGTTCATTTCTAGGGTAAATGCACGATGCTTTATGTACAAGCTTCTATATATTTTACTAACCCTAGGTAATTAATGTGCTGCCTAGGTTTTGCTAGGGTCTTTATTTTTCTTTGATTATTCATATGATTGGAAACATTATCATAGGTTGTTTATAGATAAGTTTCCATCTTTACAATTCATTTTCTGCATTTATTCCGTATTCAGAATTTAATATTGTAGACTAGGTAACCTAGATCTACTACTTGTAAATGTACACTTAAATTATAGTAGTATTTAACCATAGGATTAAGTTTAAAAGAAGTATATATACTATATATATACTCTAGGGTATCACTTACAACCAGAGTTATTCTTTTATAAATATATATATATATATATATCAATTATCAAGTATAAATCTCTTTAAAAAGATATCTATGCATTCATTTCCAAAATTAAATAATCCATCCAAGACCTTTCAAGGTCTGTAAGCATATAAACAATCTACATTAAAAATACCATAAGTACGTGCATTATATCTTAGAAAGAAATCCATATAATATCCATTGTTTTTACATAACCATAAATCAAGTCGCATAATTCATTATCACAACATAAATCCATCTAAAAAATTCTTCAAGTAACATTTCTTATAACTTTGTATTAACATACAGAGGTTCTATTTAATAAACAAAGGTCGTGGTATCAATCCTCACAAGTTACAACCCCATTGTTTAAACAAAATTAAAATCCACAATAGGAACAGTAATATAAACAAAATACATTACATTGTTGCCAACAGAGGTCGCGACATCGATTCCCATGGATGTCAAGACCCAAGGAAATGTTATAAATAAACAACCCATACCCATTATTTATATTTACAACAATCAAACCCCGTAATTGTTCTCACACAGGCCACGCTAATATGAATTCGTATGCAGGCTATGGTTTAATACTAAAACCATTAAAGATAATTACAGAGTAATTAAAATGCCTATGCTAGCAAAGAGGTCATGAGACTCCAACTACAACATGGCCTCAGCCATTAAAATGAATTAATAGAGAGTCCAAGTTATATCAAGAATAACAAATGCCATCACGGGTCTGCATACCCTGGCTACCATGAAAACCACTAACACACAAGTGCGCACAAAAGTCACAGCCTCATCCAACTAATACTATAATTACTTTACACAGTCACTACCAATATAAACCCTACGCTACACTATCATAGCATGTGGAAAGGAACATGCCATTGACGGCATGGCCCATACCCACGCTATCTACAAATTCATACTCTACATGCCGTAATAAACAGAAAACAATTACCACAAACAATTTAAATAAAAGCTTTCACAACACTGTGGGAAGGCTCATGCCATTGACGGCATGGTCTATTCTCCACGTTGTCAATACATCGAAATTATTCCTTTAACCAAGCTAATAAATAGCATTTGCGCACAGAGCAACCATCAAGGGTAAGCCTCTGTCCATTTCAAGAACCACAACTCTTTTACAAACAGTGCCCAATAAAAACACAGGAGTAAAATCACATGAATCAGATATCAAGTTTAAACATTGCATTATATCAAAACCATATATCAATTTACATAGAGTTTCCCAAATGTCTATACATAATCTCAATTGAAGGCCGAGAGAAAGGTTTTACATAGGGTGCCAAAGGCTATGGCGCCATTGCTTGCAATGGTGCAGCCCATGGATTTTAAAATCCCAAAACCAAAACTAACGAGTTACACAACCAAAATAAACCTTGCACAGAGCCGAATGGCCTAAACATCAAGTTGCGGCATAAACGCCTCCCCATTAAAAATAAGCTAAGTCTGTATTCAAGCCCGAAGGTGAAATATAATTCACTACAGTATTATACCCCAACCAAACAACGATGCAAAACATATCCCTGCCACAGGATTGAAGGAGGACAAGCACAAGCTTGATGAGTAGGCTTAACATGGCCACGAATGCAACGTGGTGAACCCACCGTGTTGTAGCCATGCTTCCCTCTATCCCCTTCGGCAACTGCAAATCAACAACCAAACAGGGATGAGAAGTATGCCATCCCTTCCAAACTAAAAACCAAACTAATGTACAGAATACGAGTTCGAACGGGCTTATCTTCACAAACTGTGGGTCGCCTCCATGGCCATACCTCTACGTAGAACCAAACAATGAAACCCCAATGTCAAATGCATTAAGCATCCATCGTGACCCAAGTCTGATGGGAAGGCTGTCACGTTTTCCCACAAGCATTAAATGCACCAGGTTGGAACCCATTATCGTTTCCATAAACCCACTCCCATAGTCATGACTTGCTCCATAGTAATGTTTCATGCCACCCTCCATATCATTGCTTAAACCCTGTATTGTATGGTTCATACCATATAAACGTCAACGCCCAAAACTTTGAACATCAATGTTACCATAATGCTAGGTCTGCACTATGCTAGTATTATCATAATACTTAGTCATATGATGTGCTAGTCAAAAGTTTAATACCCTTGCTTAGGATTGTAGATGAGGTTTAGTACATAGGTTAGAGCTTAGGGTTTAGCACCATAAATGTTAAGGAGTTTAGGCTTAAGCACCATGGCATACAAAGTATGACATGTTAATCTCTCGCTTAATAAAATTCAATGTCTGCTCTCGAACCTTTAATTAACCTACCAATAAAAGAACATAGGAAATGTTAAAAGAGCATATAGTAACCAAATAATATCTTACCTTTCAGATCGTCATGGGAGAACTAGTCTTTCCACTCCACCACTTTATCCTCATCAACAAAGTTAAGTTATTTATGAATAAATAGAGTACACAGGTGTAGAAGTAAATCAATGAACTATACATATCACTAACTCACCGACTGTAAGAACTAAATGTACAAATAGTTTAAATAACAGAATTAAGACATAGGAAGTAAGCAAATTGATAATCATTGAAGGGATAGGAGATTGACAAGACAGTCTGAGCAGTTTCTAAAGAGATCAGAACTTAAGTAGCGCATATAATTCCACAGGAGTAATAATGATCCTCTTAGATAGTTTTCAACTAGCCTATAATTTTTTTTTAATTTTCAAATTTTGGGGACATTACAAGTGGTATCAAAGCTCAGTTTCCATACTGAGATACTTATGGATGCACCAAGCATTCACGCATAGAAATAAAGTATGATAAGTAAATTTTGTTACTAACAGAAATTTTTGCTGCTATTAAATTTTTTTGTGTTACAGGAAAATTTTTATAGCTCTGTTTAGTTTATGAATACTGAGGGAGAAAACAACCAGCAGGAAGAAATGACCACCCCCACACCAGAGGTGAAATTTAGTGGTCGAGCTAAACTATAATGTGCTGAAAACTTTGCACAGACTCCAAGCTGAAATGAAAAGTTTCAGAGAAGACAGTCTAAATGAAAGAAAGGAACAACAAGCTATAAATGAAGCATTATTGCGTAACATGACGAAAGGGAGCCTCCAAGGTAAACCTACCCAGTCCACTAACAAATCCAAAAGAGATCCCTACCATGAGAGGGCCAATAGCCCAAGAGAAGCAGAAAAAATAAGGCACACCTGAAGCAACTAAAGAAGATCATCATAGCCCCGCTAGTGATGACTCACTTTCTCCACAAAAAAATAGCCAAAGAAGTGACGATAGTCTTCAAGGGGAGTTTTGAAAAATAAGAGCCCCGACCTATGAAGGTGAAGTAAATACAGGAGAAAAGACTGAAGAATGGTTGTTGGGAATGAGTAAGTATTTCCAGGTTCATAACTATTCAAGTGTGATGCAGGCTAGGATTTCCATCTACATCTTGAATGGTAAGGCAGCAAGATGGTGGCGAGATTTAAAGAACAGCAAGAAAGATGAGCTACGAGAAATAAGCTGGGAAAAATTTCGAAAGATTTTCGAAGAAAAATACATGTCGGAAAGGTTCTTTGACTGCAAGGTAAAAGAGTTCCATGAACTGTGCATGGGTTCCATGACTATGGACACATTTATAAACAGATTTTTGGATCTACTGCATTATGTACCATATATCAAAGAAGAAAAGGTGAAGATCCAACAGTTCCTTGGATTTATTCCTCCCAGTTTTTGGGATAGGATTGAATTCAACATGCCAAAGATGCTAGATACTACACTACATAAGGCCAGACTATGTTATGAGCATGGGCAGTTACGGCAAGAAAACCAGAACCAAAACAAAGAAAATTCTAGAAACTTTTTGGGTAACCGCAAGCCTGGGACAAACCCACAGCCTTATAGAAAGCAAAATGACAGCTTTCAAGCAGACAGGAACTTTAATAAACCAGGTATGAAACCTTATGTACCAGCTCCTAATGGTAATAAGCAAGTGGCAAATGGAGCCAATGCTACCCCTTTGGCGATTAAGTGCTGGAAATGCAACGGGCTGCATTATGCTCGAGATTGTAATAACAAGAACAATTGAGTCTTGCATAACCTACAAGGAGAACCTACCATTGAGGATATAGCGGGAACCCCATGAATCTATGCAGCATTAGATGGCTGATAGGCAAAGCATCAATCTACAATGGTTGAGATCAAAGGTAAGATCTTGAACACCTCTGTTTCAATACTTATTGATCTCGGTGCTTGTCGAAGCTATGTTGCACCTAAGATTGTTAATTTATGCAAGTTAGACAAAGTAAAACATGATAAACCTTGGTTGGTACAGTTAGCCACTGGTACAAAATGAAAGGTTTCAGAAATTGTTAAAGAATGTGAAGTAAACCTAAATGGTTTCCTTACTAAGGTAAACCTGAACATCCTACCTTTAGGATTGTACGATATTCTTATCGGCATGGACTGGTTGGAACAACACCATGTCATGCTCGATTGTCTACACAAGTCTATCTTGTGTACTGATAACCAAGGGAACCAATTGAAGGTTCAAGGCCTCCCCAAGAAAGTATCGGCAAGACAAATCTCCGCCTTACAAGAAAAGAAGTGTGTTAGGAAGGGCTGCAAGTTATTTGCGGTGAACTTCTGAGATGTAGAGTTAGATAAGGAACAATGCATAGAAGACTTCCCCATTCTTGAAAAATTCAAGGATGTGTTTTCGGAGGAAATCCCCGGATTACCTCCGAAACGAGACCTAGATTTTTCCATCGAACTAACCCCAGGATCAGTTACGGCCTCCAAATCCCCTTACCGCATGAGTGCACCAGAATTGGTGGAACTCAAACTACAGTTGCAGGAGTTAATAGAGAAAGGGTATATCCGACCCAGTGTGTCCCCTTGGGGAGCACCAATTTTGTTCGTAAAGAAGAAGGATGGTACGATGCGAATGTGCATTGATTACCGTCAGTTGAACAAAATGACCATAAAGAACTGTTACCCGCTCCCTAGGATCAATGATTTGTTCAACCAGGTGGGAGGAGCAAAAATATTTTCAAAGATTGACCTGCGATCCAGATACCATTAGGTACGGATACGAGATGAAGATATTCCCAAGAACGATTTTCATACGAGGTACGGGCACTACAAGTTTGTAGTGATGCCGTTCGGGTTGACCAATGCACCCACAAACCTTATGTGTATGATGAACAACATATTCAATAAAGAACACATGAAGAACACCTTCACATAGTACTTTGAGTATTAAGAGAACACCATCTCTACACTAAATTTAGTAAATGTGTTTTTTACAAACCACAAATACAGTACCTAGGTCACATCATATCTGAGGTAGGAATAGCCATGGACCCAGAAAAGATTTGAGCTATAAAGGATTGGCCTACCCCAACTAGTGTCATTAACATTAGGTCCTTTTTGGGTTTAGCTGGGTATTATCGAAAGTTCATTGAGAACTTCTTGAGAATCGTTTGCCCCATGACCACTTTGCAAAATAAAGTAATCAAGTTCTTATGGACTGTCAAGTGTGAAGAAAGTTTTCAAAATATTAAGAAGCTTTTGATGACCGCACCAGTGTTGTGGATTGCAGATCCGGATGGGGATTTCGTTATGATTCACGGATGCAAGCAAGGATGGGCTTGGAGGAGTCCTTTTGCAAAATGACCATGCGATCTGTTATGAATCACGGAAATTAAAAGAGCATGAGCAGAATTATCCCATGCACGATCTTGAGCTAACAACCATTATCCATGCTCTGAAGATGTGGAGGCACTACCTCATGGGAAGGAAGTTCCTTCTAAAGACTGACAATATGACTCTAAAGTATTTGTTTGATCAACCTAATCTGAATGTGAGACAAGCCATATGGTTGGATTTCCTGAGTGAGTATCACTTTGAACTAAAACATATTAAGGTCAAGGAGAACAAAGTTGCTGATGCTTTGAGTTGACAAACTCATATGATATATGAGGTGACCTTGGGTCAAACTGATGCAGATTTGCATGAGAAGATTAGAACGGCCAACAAGGTTGACCCATTCTATGTGGAAATCCTCAAGAAGGTCCAGGAGGACCGGTTGTTTCAACAACAAAAGGAATACAAGGTGGATGACTCTGAACTACTATGGTCCAAGGATAGATTTTATGTTCTAGATAGAGGGGACTTTCGATCTAGCATCCTCACATAATTTCATAGGGAACCCTACTTGGGGCACCTAGGATACCAAAAGATGATATCTGTCGTCAAGAGACACTTTTTATGGCCCAAGTTAAAGGCCAAAATTGCAATTTTTATTGCGAAATGTCAGGAATGCTAGCTAGTTAAAGCTAAGCACCAGCATCCTTCAGGATTGCTACAGCCATTTCCCATTCCGGAATGGAAATGGGAGGTTATCAGTATATATTTTATTACCATATTACTGGAAATCAAGAAGCAAAATGATTCCATCTTCATAGTCATCGACAAGATGTCAAAGCGGCACACTTCATCCCCATGAAATCGACCTACAAGGCTGTGAACATTGGCAATATCTTCCTAAAAGAGATACTTATATTGCATGGGATACCCAAAGTGATTATCTTAGATCAAGATGTTAAGTTTACAAGAAACTTTTGGAGATATTTATTCTCTGGATTAGAGACGTAGCTGAACTTTAGCACTGCTTATCACCCGCAGATGAACGGGCCGACTGAAAGAGTGAACCAAATTGTTGAAGACATGCTTCGAATGTATGTCATGAACAAACCCACCAAGTGGGAGGATTATCTACACCTTGCAAAGTTTGCATATAACAACGGGTATCAGGCTTTCACCAAGATGAGTTCTTTCAAGGTACTTTATCGACAGAAGTGTAGGACCCTAGTTACTTGGGACAGTCCGGTGGATCGGTTCATGTTAGGGCCTGACCTAATATTGGACTCAGAATAGTTAGTTACCAAGGTCTAGGGAAACCTTAAAGAGGAATAATACCGTCATAAAAGTTATGCAGATAATAAAAGAAAAGATAAAGACTATCAAGTAGGTGAGCATGTCTAGTTGAAAGTGAAAGCAAAATAGAGCTCGTTGAGCTTGGGTAGGTGTGGTAAGTTGGCACCTAGGTTTTGTGGACCTTTTGAAATTTTGGACAAGAAAGGACCAGTGGATTATGAATTAGCATTACCTGCGCACATAAGAGTTCATAATGTTTTCCATGCATCTTTATTAAAGAAATATGTTTATGCACTAATCATGTCATTGATTGGTCCTTATTACAGGTGGAACCTGAGGGGGAATTTGCCCCTGAGCCTTTGCATATATTGGATAAGAGAGAATTGCAGCTTCGGAAGAGCACTGTAGTCCAATTGAAGGTGCAGTGGAAACACTTGAGGTAGATGAAGCTACCTGGGAGAATGAGGCCACCATGAGAAAGGATTACCCTGCCTTGTTTCATGATATCATTTAGAGTCCCTAGAACACCAAGGACGATGTTGTACTAAGTGGGGACAGATGTAATGTCCTGAATTTTGGACCTACCATTTATATTATATGCTTATTGATCATGGTAATTATATTGATGGTTTATTTTATATTGGATCAAGGACCCCACTACATATAAACATGATGATTTGTTTTGTATATTGGACATAAGCCAATTGTTGATGATATATGTGTATATATATGTTTGTGTTGGGCATGGAACCTGAAGCACATGATTGATGAAATGTTTGTGTTGGGCGTGGACCCTGAAGCACAGGATTTATGAAATGTTTGTGTTGGGAATGGACCCTGAAGCACATGATCAATAAGATGTTTTTTTGTTGAGTGAGAGGCTCTGGAGCACATGAGTACTTACAATTTTGTTGAGAATAAATCTCTGGAACACATGAAAATATAATTGGAAAGGTTGGGCATAAGATCTAAAGCATTCCATGTTGATGTTGAGCATAAGCTCTAGAGCATCGGATCTTTGGCCATTGTATCCCTAGGTATATCGTACAAGTACATCCTAGCATTTAGTGGTAAGCAAGAGCTCTGGAATTGCACGATGTTTGTAACTCCCTGCTATAAGCATTGAGTATGGGCTCTGGTAAGTGCTAGGGGTTACTGAAAAGAATTTAATAACTTCTGAGTGAAACAACTCGAGAAAAATATTGATCATCATCATACTTATTTATAAGTGATTAAATGAAATTTCAAATTTCTGTATTCTCATCAAAGTACTGAAGAGCTACCACGTTATACGAGGGAAATCCAACATGCAAGGATGTTTAGAGTTGCATAGCCTAGTAGACCTAAGCCATATTTCTTCTTGACCTTCATAAAGAAGTGTCGTTAAGTCTAGGGATCATGATGTATGATGCCCAAAGACAAATGCTAACAAGTATTTTAATACTATGTACTTTATACATAATATGTATAAATAATTAATTAGGATCAATTATATAATTTAATAAAGGAAGAAGAGAATCTCCACCAATTACTATTTATTATTAAAGGATTTATAAATAGTGGAAATATCTATGAAAGACTCATTAGGAACTAGTTAAAAGTTCATAGGTTAAGAATTAAAAATTACCCCAGTAAATTTTAAAAAAGGGTTAAATCAAGAAATCAAGGATTTCTTGGTTTAACTGCCCCTTTGACTGAAAAGTGTGCTTATAAAGACTCAAGACAAGAAAAGGCTTGGGGGTTTTGATTTTTCTCTTGGAGAATTATTATTTCTGCCTGTTTTTGCTCTCAACTATTTTCTTGGATATTTTTTTCGTGCAAAAAAAAAGAGGACTGACTCAGAATTTGAATACCAGATAGGAAACCCTACCTTAGGAGCTCTAAGCTACTTGCATGTTGGAGTCTAGCTCGAGGGGATCCAGAGTATAACCAGGAATGATTCCGGATCATGGTTGGGAGGAATGTGGTAGTTCCCAAGAGATTTGGTCATCAAAATCAGAGGTCAAATCTGTCTTCAATTGATAATATGGGTTATTTGAAAAGTGTGCAAGTTCAACCATTAAAGGCGCTTCAAGAAGATAATTTATAGGTATGAATTCTTAGAATGTTAAAGTTCATTTATAGGGTAAATGCAGGATGCTTTATGTATAGGCTTCTATATATTTTACTAACCCTAGGTAATTAATGTGTTTCCTAGGTTTTTCTAGGGTCTTTATTTTCCTTTGATTATTCATATTATTGGAAAGATTATCATAGGCTGTTTATAGCCTAGTTTTCGTCTTTACAATTTTTGTTGCTTATTTATTCCATATTCAGAAGTTAATATTGTAGACTAGGTAAACCTAGATCTGCTACTTTTAAATGTACACTTATTACTTATATCTCTACTAACATATTACATTTGTCAGTAGAGACATGTGTTTTAAATTATAGTAGTATTTAACCATAGCAATAAGTTTAAAAGAAGTATATATACTATCTAGATACTCTAGGGTATCACTTACAACCAGAGTTATTCTTATATCTATATATATATCAACTATCAGGTATAAATCTCTTTAAAAAGCTATCTATGCATTCATTTCCAAAATTAAATAATCCATCCAAGACCTTTCAAGGTCTGTAGGCATATAAACAATCTACATTAAAAATACCATAAGTACATGCATTATATCTTAGAAAGAAACCCATATAATATCCATTGTTTTACATAACCATAAACCAAGTCGCATAATTCATTATCACAACAAAAATCCATTTAAAAACTTCTTCAAGTAACATTTTTTATAACTCTGTATTAACATGCAAAGGTTCTATTTAATAAACAGAGGTCGTGGTATCGATCCTCACAAGTTACAACCCCATTGTTTAAACAAAATTAAAATCCACAATAGGAACAGTAATATAAACAAAATCAATTACATTACATCGTTGCCACCAGAGGTCGCAACATTGATTCCCATGGATGTCAAGACCCAAGGCAATGTTATAAATAAACAACCCATACCCATTATTTATACTTACAACAATCAAACCCCATAATCGTTCTCACATAGGCCATGCTAATATGAATTCGTATGCGGGTTGTGGTTTAATATTAAAACCATTAAAGATAATTATAGAGTAATTAAAATGCCTATGCTAGCAAAGAGGTCATGGGACTCCAGCTACAGCATAGCCTTAGCCGTTAAAAGGAATTAATAGAGAGTCCAAGTTATATCAAGAATAACAAATGCCATAATGGGTCTGCATACCCTTGTTACCACGAAAACCACTAACGCACAAGTGCTCACATAAGTCATGGCCTCGACCAATTAATACTATAATTTCTTTACATAGTCACTACCAATATAAACCCTATGCTACACTATCACAGCCTGTGTATAGGCACATGCCATTGACGGCATGGCCAATACCCACATTGTCTACAATTCATATTCTACATGCCGTAATACACAGAAAACAATTACCACAAACAATTTAAATAAAAGCTATCGCAACACTGTGGGAAGTCTCATTCCATTGATGGCATGGCCTTTTCCCCATGCTATCAAGACATCGAAATTATTCCTTTAACCAAGCTAATCAATAGCATTTGCGCACAGAGAAACCGGCAAGGGTAAGCCTCTATCCATTTCAAGAACCCCAATGCTTTTACAAACAGTGCCCAATAAAAACTGAGTAAAATCGCATAAATCACATATCAAGTTTAAATATTGCATTATATCAAAACCATATATCAATTTACACAGTGTTTCCCAAATGTCTGCACATAATCCTAATTGAAGGCTAAGAGAAAGGTTTTACATAGGGTGCCAATGGGCTATGGCACCATTGCTTGTAATGGTGCAGCCCATGGCTTTTAAAATCCCAAAACCAAAACTAACGACTAGTGTCACTGACATTAGGTCCTTTTTGGGTTTAGCCGGGTATTATCGAAAGTTCATTGAGAACTTCTTAAGAATCGCTTGCCCCATGACGACTTTGCAGAAGAAAGCAAACAAGTTCTTATGGACTGTCAATTGTGAAGAAAGTTTTCAAAAGCTTAAGCAGCTTTTGATGACCACACCAATGTTGTGGATTGCGGATCCTGATGGGGATTTCGTTGTATGCACGGATGTAAGCAAGGAAGGGTTTGGAGGATTCCTTTTGCAAAATGACCATGCGATCTGTTATGGATCGCAAAAATTAAAAGAGCATGAGAAAAATTATCCCATGCACAATCTTGAGCTAGCGGCCATTATCCATGCTCTGAAGATGTGGAGGCACTACCTCATGGGAAGGAAGTTCCTTCTAAAGACTGACAATATGAGTCTAAAGTATTTGTTTGATCAACCCAATCTGATTGTGAGACAAGCTAGATGGTTGGCTTTCCTGAGTGAGTATCACTTTGAACTAAAACATATTAAGGGCAAGGAGAACAAAGTTGCCGATGCTTTGAGTCGATGAACTCATATGATATATGAGGTGACCCTAAGTCAAACTGATGCAGATTTGCATGAGAAGATTAGAACGACCAACAAGGTTGACCCATTCTATGTGGAAATACTCAAGAAGGTCTAGGAGGATCGGTTGTTTCAACAACAAAAGGAATACAAGGTGGATGAATCCGGACTACTATGATCCAAGGATATATTGTATGTTCTAGATAGATGGGACATTCGGTCCAGCATCCTCACAGAATTTCATAGGGTTCCCTACTCGGGGCACCCGGGATACCAAAAGATGATATATGCCGTCAAGAGACACTTTTTTGGCCCAAGTTAAAGGTCGACATTGCAATATTTATTGCGAAATGTCAGGAATGCTAGCTAGTTAAAGTTGAGCACTCACATCCTTAAGGATTGCTATAGCCATTGCCCATTCTGGAATGGAAATGGGAGGTTATCAGTATGGATTTTATTACTGGCTTACAGAAAAGCAAGAAGCAAAATGATTCCATCTTCATAGTCATTGACAAGCTGTCAAAAGCAGCACACTTCATCCCCATGAACATTGCCAATATCTTCCTAAAAGATATATTTAGATTGCATGGGATACCCAAAGTGATTATCTCAGATTGAGATGTTAAGTTTACAGGAAACTTTTGGAGATCTTTATTCTCTGTATTAGAGACGCAGCTAAACTTTAGCACTACTTATCACTTGCAGAAAAATGGGCAGACTGAAAGAGTGAACCAAATTGTTGAATACATGCTTCGAATGTATGTCATGAACAACCCCACTGAGTGGGAGGATTATTTGCACCTTGCAGAGTTTGCATATAAGAACGGGTATCAAGATTCCACCAAGATGAGTCCTTTCGAGGTACTTTATGGATAGAAGTGTAGGACCCTAGTTACTTGGGACAGTTTGGTGGATCGGCTCATGTTGGGGCCTGACCTGCTATTGGACTTGGAATAGTAGTTACCAAGTTCCAGAGAAACCTTAAAGAGGCACAAGACCGTCAGAAAATTTACACGGATAAGAAAAGAAAAGATAAAGACTATCAAGTAGGTGAGCATGTCTACTTGAAAATGAAAGCAAAACGAAGCTCGTTGAGCTTGGGTAGGTGTGGTAATTTGGCACTTAGGTTTTGTGGACCTTTTGAGATTTTGGCCAAGAAAGGACTAGTGGCTTATGAATTAGCATTACCTGCGCATGTAAGAGTTCATAATGTTTTCCATGCATCTTTATTAAAGAAATATGTTTATGACACTAAGCATGTCACTGATTGGTCCTTATTACAGGTGGAACCTGAGGGGGAATTTTCCCCTGAGCCTTTGCATATATTGGATAAGAGAGAAGTGCACCTTCGGAAGCACACTGAAGTCCAATCGAAGGTGTAGTGGAAACACTTTGAGGTAGATGGAGCTACCTGGGAGAATGAGGCCACCATGAGAAAGGCTTACCCCACCTTGTTTCATGATATCATTCAGAGTCCCTAGAACACCAGGGATGGTGTTGTACTAAGCAGGAAGGGATGTAATGTCCCGAATTTTGGACCTACCATTTATAGTATAGGCCTATTGATCATGGTAATTATATTTATGGTTTATTTTATATTAGGTCAAGGACCCCACTGCATATAAACATGATGATTTGTTTTGTATATTGGACGTAATCCAATTGTTCATAATATATATGTATATATATGTTTGTGTTGGGTGTGCAACCTTGAGCACATGATTGATGAAATGTTTATGTTGGGTGTGGACCCTAAAGCACAGGATTTATGAAATTTTTATGTTGGGAGTGGACCCTGAAGCACATGATCCATAAGATGTTTTGTGTTGAGCGAGAGGCTCTGGAGCACATGAGTACTTACAATTGTGTTGAGCATAAAGCTCTAGAACACATGAAAATATAATTGGAAATGTTGGGCAGAAGCTCTGAAGCATTCCATGTTGATGTTGAGCACAAGCTCTAGAGCATCGGATCTTTGGCCATTGTATCCCTAAGTGTATCATACAAGTACATCCTAGCATTTAGTGTTGAGCGAGAGCTCTGGAATTGCACTATGTTTGTAACTCCCTGCTATAGGCGTTGAGTATGGGCTCTGGTAAGCGCTAGGGGTTACTGAAAATAATTTAATAACTTTCGAGTGAAAACGACTCAAGAAAAATATTGATCATCATCATACTTATTTATGAGTGATTAAATGAAAATTTGAATTTATGTATTCTCATCAAAGTACTGAAGAGCTACCATGTTATACGAGGAAAATTTAACATGCACGGATGTTTAGAGTTTCCTATCCTAGTAGTCCTAAGCCATCCTTCTTCTTGACCTTCATAAAGAAGTGTCGTTAAGTCTAGGGATCATGACGCATGATGCCCGAAGAAAAATGCTAACAAGTATTTTAATACTATGTACTTTATACATAGTATGTATAAAGAATTAATTAGGATTAATTATATAATTTAATAAAGGAAGAAGAGAAGCTCCACCAATTACTATTTATTATTAAAGGATTTATAAATAGTGGAAATATCTATGAAAGACTAACTAGGAACTAGTTAAAAGTTCCTAGGTTAAGAATTAAAAGTTACCCCAGTAAATTTAAAAAAAGGTTAAATCAAGAAATCAAGGATTTCTTGATTTAACTGCCCCTTTGACTAAAAAGTATGCTTATAAAGACTCAATCCAAGCAAAGGCTTGGGGGTTCTGATTTTTCTCTTGGAGAATTATTATTTCTACCTATTTTTGCTCTCAACTGTTTTCTTGGAGAATTTTCTCCTGCAAAGAAAAAGAGGACAGATTCAGAATCTGAATATCAGATAGGAAACCCTACCTTAGAAGCTCTAATCTACTTTCATGTTGGAGTCCATCTCGGGGGGATCCGGAGTAGAACCAGTAATGATTTCGGATCATGGTTGGGAGGAACGTGGTAGTTTCGAAATGATTTGGTCATCAAAATCAGAGGTCATATATGTCTTCAATTGATAATACGGGTTATTTGAAAAGTGTGCAGGTTCAGCCATTAAAGGAGCTTTAGGAAGATAATTTACAGGTACGAATTCTTAGTATGTCAAAGTTCATTTCTAGGGTAAATGTAGGATGCTTTATGTACAAGTTTCTATATATTTTACAAACCCTAGGTAATTAATGTGCTGCCTACGTTTTGCTAGGGTATTTATCTTCTTTTGATTATTCATATGATTGGAAAGATTATCATAGGTTGTTTATAGCTAATTTTATGTCTTTACAATTTGTGCTCTGCATTTATTCCATATTCATAATTTAATATTGTAGACTAGGTAAACCTAGATCTGCTACTTTTAAATGTACACATATTACTTATATCTCTATGGACATATTACATTTGTCAGTAAAGACATGTGTTTTAAATTAT